>CM028357.1:26375611-26915611 GCA_016618105.1 Dendrobium huoshanense
ATTATTAGATAAATAAATACATGAAATAGAATCAAATAGTCCACCTAAGAGTTCTATTTTGATGGTGTTTCTTCCAGTCACTAAGAAGAATCTGATGATATTTCCCCAATATAAGCCCAAATTGGTATAGTATTCATCATGCTAAATAAAGGTTTGATGTATTATTCGTACCATATATCAGAACCTTGCATGAACAATAAAGTTGATTATGAAGCATTGATAGCTTAGAATTGGCAATCTTAAATGGAATTGAAGAGATCAAAATTTTTGGAGATTTATAGCTTGTGATTAATCTAGTAGCTAGAATTTATAAAGTGTTGAAAGAAACTTTGATTCCTTTAAAAGCTTGAGATGCACCAAGAGGGGGGCAAATTGGTACTTTAAAAAGTAATCTTAAACGGGAGTTCTAATTTTTTGTAGATTTTCCAGACTTTTTAAATAAGAGAATTAAATTTCATAATGTGAAAGCTAACAATTTTAACAAAAATATCAATGATAATGATGATGCTCCTAAAAGACTCACTAAGGCCACAGAAGGAGCAAGCGTGCAACTAATCTAGAGCAACCATGTGATCCCCTCACACTACTTCCTCTCACTCAAGCTCACCTTCTCCTACCTCTCACAAACCCTAATTTTTTTCAAAGCTCCCTCTCAGAGTTCCTCCTTCAATTATGTTCCTCTCTAAGCATCCTTAAAGAAAGATTAAAGCATGGCTTTTATAATAGGCTTAAAAAAATCTTAAAAATTCAACTTGGACATCTTCAGTTTGTATAGTACTATCCAAGTACATACACTACGATCAGTTCAAAATTAGGCACGTCTAGTACGATGTAAATAATCATTCAAATGAATTGTTAAAATTTTATGAACATATTATATAGTATGATCTAGAGATTGTTCAATATGATCTATTTAATTTCCTCTATTCATACGAGATGATTCCTAGGATGACTAAAAGTCATCTCTATGACTCATCTTATACTATTCTTATCATACAGTATGATTAATTATTTTTAGGTAAATTATCTATTATGATAGAAATATCATACAGTACGATTAGTTCAAAAATTGTTTCTTCATATGGTATAATTTTCTACACAACCAAATTCATATCTTCCAATCATTTGGTACAATCATCATCATATAGTATAATTAGTTCAAAAAGCATGGTTTTATTTGGTAAAATCTCCGGGGCAACCAGATTTCACCACTATCATTCATCTGGTATGATCACCATTGTATAGTATGATCAACTATCATTAATTAAATCATGATTTAATTAATTAATTATGGTGGTTAATATTAACAATATTTCCATTTTTTATATAGTATGATTAACATCGTACAATAAGATTAGTTCAAAAATATTAATAAATGTATTTTTTTTAATAAAATTTTTGATCTTAAAAATTTGTATGTGCATGAGAATGCTAATGTTATGTGAGAAAAAAAGGCTAGTGATATTAAGATTATTGCAAAAGATATGCCTAGAATTACGAAGGGAAAAACTCTTAATAGTAAAAATAGTTTGTGGTGGAATCCAAATGTGTAAAAAAAGATTAAAAAATAATAAGATTTATTATAAAATTGTGGTTAGATGTAAAAATTTTGATAATTGGGAAAGCTATAAAGATGCTCATAAGAAATCTAAGAAAGCTATTTGCGATACAAAGAGCTTAGCATTTAATGATTTATCTAATAGATTAGATACTAAGGAGAGAGAAAGATATATGTATAAGTTAGCCAAACAAAGAGATCGGAGTAGTAAGAATTTAGTTCAAGTAAAGTGTATTAAGGATGAAGAACAAAAAGTACTTTTCTTAGAAGATGATATTCAACAAAAATGGATGAGATATTTTGCTAAACTTTTTAATGAAAACTATGAAAATAAGATTGACTTTAGTGACTTTATTACCCTAAGTAAAAATAAAGATATTTGTTTTTTATCAGTGTATTAGTAAAATTGAAGTTAGAGAGGCTTTAATTAAAATGAAGTGTGGAAAAGCTCTTGGACCTGATGATTTTTTAATAGAGATGTTGAAATGCTTAGGAGATGAAGGAATTTCCTGGCTTACTAAACTTTTTAATACTATTTTGAAGACTAAAAAGATGCTAGATCAATAGAGATTGAGTTTGTTAATTCCTATTTTTAAGAATAAAGGTTACGCATAGGAATGTGTGAATTATAGAGGATTTAAGTTAATGTGTCATATTTTAAAACTATAGGAGCGAGTTATGGAACGTAGGTTGAGGCGTGATACTAATGTTTCTCAAAATCAATTTGGAGTCATGCTGGGTAGGTCTACTATGGAAGCCATATTTATTGAGAGGTTTGATGGAGAAATATAGAGAGAATAAGGAGGAACTACATATGATATTTATTGATTTAGAGAAAGAATATGATAAAATTTCAAGATAAGTGCTATGGAGAGTTCTTAAAAGAAAGAAGTTAATAACATTTATATTCAAATCATTAAAGAGATGTATGTAGGAGCTATTACTTGTATTAAAACACAAGGTGGTTTTACCAAGTTTTTTCCTATTTCAGTTGGATTACATCAACCATATATTTTTTCTTTAGTCATGTATGTTCTCACTAGACATTTGCAAGAGGATGTACCTTGGTGTATGCTTTTTTCTAATGACATTCTTCTTGTCGATAAGACTAGAGAGGGAGTTGAAGGTAAACTTGATTTATGGAGGTCAACCTTAGAGTCTAAAGGTTTTTGCTTGAGTAGATCTAAAATTAAATATATGGAGTATAATTTTAGTAGCAATAGACCAAGGTAGGGGATTGTGACTTTGGGTGATCAAGTCATTAATAAAAGTACACATTTTAGATATCTTGGATCTATTGTTCTGAGTGATGGTGAAATAGATGGTGATATTATCAGCAGAATTCAAGTTGGATAATTGAAGTGGAGGAATGCTTCACGCTTATTATGCAATAGAAAGTCCCCCACAAACTTAAGGGAAAATTCTATAAGATAGTGGTAAGACATGTAATGCTTTATGGTGCCTATTGTTATCCATTAAAGGAGAAGCATAATACTAAGTTAAGTGTTGCAGAGATGAGGATGCTTAGGTGGATGAGCGGCTTTACCCTTAGAGATAGGACATGAAATGAGCATATACATGAAAAGGTTGGAGTAGCTTCAGTGGAAGATAATATTAGAGAGACCGGCCTTAGATGGATTGGCCACATTAAACAGAGGCCTTCCGATGACCCTGTTAGGAAAGTTGAGGTATTAGATTTGACTTATGTTAAGAAAGGTAGAGGTAGACCTAAAAAGACTTGTTTAGAAAATATTAGAAATGATCTTTCTTTGTTAGATTTAAATGAGATTTTGACTTTTAATATGACACAATGGTGAAAAAGGATTCATGTAGCTAACTCTACATAGTGGGACAAAGGCTTGATGTTGTTGTTATTGTAGTAAGATTAGTTCAAAAATCAATTTCAAAATCTTAGTTAAATTATTCTGGAAGCTAGGGTTTTGATAATGAAATGAATTATAAATTTTGATATATATCGGGCAGTACAATTAGTTCATAGAACATGAGTTTTGAATTAGTTGTTGAGCCAATCTTTTAATCAACTTATCATATAGTATGATTTTAAATCATATAGTACTATTAGTTTAGAAAACATTAATTTTAAAAAAAATTCTAACTCCCCATGTGTGTGTGTGCACCGCCACCCAATTACATATATTCTAATAAGGTCTGACTCAAGAAATTAGAAAATTAAAGAAAATAAAAATACAAACTCTTTTGAATTGACATCTTAACCTACCCAATCTTGCGTCTTTAGTTATCTTGAGTATTGTACATACAATTGTTAGTACACAAGACACAAATAATATCCAACATATTTCCTAAGTATGTACAATTCCATCAATAAGGTTTATCATTATTAAAATCATAAGCTAAAGAACTTTGATTTGCAATAATCTTCTCCTTTTTATGATTGCAAACAAATTTGGTTGAACTGTAGCTTGAAATATTTTTAATCCTAAGCTCCTCCTAGTGAAAGATGTCAGAAAATAGGAGATGTCTGCCTCTTTTTTTATTTTGAAAAAGATAGAATAGAAAAATACAAAATAAATAAAATAAGAATTTCTATTAAATAAACAAGCATACATACAATAGAATAAACATATAATAAAAGCTAAACAATTAAACCCCTTTTGACATCACTAAAAAGAGGAGAACATAAAAATAAAGAAAGTAGTATAACAAAAGGAAATACTTAGCATACACAGACTACTGGAATGGTAGATAGTGATCAGGTGGTGGTGGATGATAGAACTAATGGATGGAGGTAAATTAATTATCTATCGAGGTAAATATTTTTGCAAGCTATCGCATGTAATCCTCATGTTGTTACTGTTGTTATTGCATATAATAGTCAAATCGAGTTTTTAGTCACTCAAGCTGCTGAATAATATCATCCTAAGGGTAGCCTGGTGCATGTGGTGGTATTAGGGATGATAGAGATCCTCATGCAGGAGCAGCATCCCCTTCTTTATCAAAATCCAGCTTTGCGTGTTCTTTCCCCTGGTGAAAAAGGATACAGAAAGAGGCATCCTTATAAAAAATAGGGACATTATCAAGTGAAGCATGAAAGGTGAGTTGGTATTTGTGGAAAAGGATATAACCTATGATGTGTCCTAAGGCTACACTTTGTTTTCTATGGGTGTTGGAATGTCGAATATGAGTCATGATGTGGAAATAGCCAAGAATCAGTTAGGCTTCATCGAATTAAGTATTTGACATTATGAGGTAAGTGACAACGGAGAGAAGTGGGATTATGTTTACTCGATCTCCAGCTTTTGATACAATAGAAATATATTGTACATGCTGGATTATATGAGCATTTTGATTAAAAGTTTGGAATAAGGGTAGGTGTTGATTTGAAGGCTTATTCCTATTAGTTAAGTTAACAGTAATTCAGTCGAACTCATGGGAAATTAGGGATTGAGGGCGAGGTCCTTTTATAAAGAGACCTATATATTATGCTAAATCATCTTTAGTAATCTCTACATTTTGATGGCAAACAAAGGAGGTCATGGTAGAGACTTCTAGCTTCATATTAAGATTTGCTATGAATTCACACAAAAGTTTAGAATTGAAAGGAAAAGCCAAGGTAAGGAGGAATTAAAGGGTGGTGGAGGTGAAAAGGCTCATAACCTTGAAGTTTAGGCAGGTCAGTTTAACATTTGGGAGGGGGAAAGTTTTGCCTCTTTATATTTGTGATATGCATCTTAATCCCATGTAGAGAGGAAATGATCATCAAAATGATGAGAGAAGTAGGAGCTCCCCTGAGTCATTCTTCCATGTTTTCTTTACTTGGACATTGAGTAGGAAGGATTAGAAAGTTGGAATGTGAAGGAAGTTTTAGTGAATTGAACCAGTCTAACTCTCCAATATATAGATTTTTGGTCATTCATACAGAATAATTCAGGTTCGTACAACACGATCACGTAGTTAATTCGTCTATACAACCTATCAAAAAAAGTGGTCAAATCATATACTACGATCATTATCAAACTAGACGATCTTAAAGAATTTTGTTTGTCCCAGGGGATCATTGGTACAACATTTGATGAAAAACATCATACAATACAAACATGTGTTTGTATAGTACGAACTTCAATTATTATCATATCGGCCAAATTAAATTCATCTTAATCCATTTTAACACATGTATCGTACAATATAAAGGGAGGTATTGTACAGTATGAATGGAAATAATTTTATACTAATTGGATTGAATTCCTCAATGGTTAGTGACACACAGATCGTATAGTACAAAGAGAGGCTTATACAGTATGATGTGTATATCAGTGAATTAATATGGACCATTGATGCAATAAAGGGTTGTGATTTGTGCATATCGTACAGTATGAATGTGAATCATACAGTATGACAAAAAAAAATTAAAGATTGTTTTGCTTCATTGAAATGCATATGTGATTATCAGGAAATATGTTAGACCTTTTTTTTATTTCTCTTGGATTAAGCATGAATGTCTATAACACATAGTTTTGTCCTCAAGGTACTAAAGGTGTCATAGGCTAGGAGTTTTATTAATTGTCCGCCAATTGATCTCCTATAGCTATATGGTATAATTTTATATCTCCATTGGCTACATAATCTCTTATGAAGTGATGCCTAATATCAATATGCTTTATGTGAAAGTTCTGAATTAGATTTTTGGGTATGCAAATTGCACTAATATTGTCACACATAATTGGAATGGTTCCTACAGGTAGTCCAAGATCTAAGAGTTATTATTTTAGCCATAGGATTTGAACATAACTCTCTACTACTACATATTCTAGCTCAATGTGGAGAGGGCTACTAAATTTTATTTTCTATTGGACCAAAAAACTATGGATTATCTTATGAATTGACAAGTTCCAGAAATTTTTTTTTCTATCTACCCTACATCCTACAAAATTAAAATGAATATCCTATTATTTCAAAAGAGTTGTTGTGTCTTGGATACCATATTCCTAAGTTTAGAGTGCCTATTAATTTTTTACCTTTTTTAATAATAAATTTTCCATAAAAATAATTCTATGCTATAAAAATATCATCTTCACAGGTTTCATGAAAATAATATGTAGAAAATAAAAATGCAATAAATAAAAGTGTGAAAAATAAAGGAACGAGCTCCCAAAAACTTTTATAGCAGTTCGATCAACCTTGACCTATGTCCACTTTCTAGAGTCAACCTCTCCAATTATTTCAATGAACCTTTAATAACTCTCCTTTAGCTCCCACAGTAAGGTGGAGAAGCCCTTACATGATCACTTCCACTCATCCATAGTGTGACTAAAAACTTGAATCTTTTCCACCCTCCTATTAAGGTAGAAAACTTGGAATCTATTTTATACTCCCTCAGCATTGTGCAAGAAAGTTGCTCCGTTCCAATCAAATGAGAATTTCCAAAAAGAATTAGATATTATAAAACAGCATCTAACAAACCCTCTAGTTCTAGCTACTCATATAACAGGAAAGCCACTGATCATATTAATGATAGCTTTAAGTGAATCTTTTGGTGCCTTATCTGAGTAAACATTTACTCCCATTTAAGTAAATTATCCTCTGATCAAAAAATATTATTTAGCCTTGTTATTCACTTCTCAGAAGTTGAGGCATTATATGTTATCCTATAAAGTGCATTTGATATAAAGAGTAAACATGCTATAATATTTGATGACACAATCGATGCTATCAAGGATATTAGCTTGATGTTCAATGATTCTACACAATTTAAGATTAAATGAGCAATGAAAGGGAAAGTTGTAATAGACTTCTTAGAAGCTTATCTAGTCAAGGATGATTGCCTAATAAATGGAAAATTATTAGATAAATAAATACATGAAATAGAATCAAATAGTCTACCTCAGAAGTTCTATTTTGATGGTGTTTCTTCCAGTCACTAAGAAGAATCTGATGATATTTCCCCAATATAAGCCCAAATTGGTATAGTATTCATCATGCTAAATAAAGGTTTGATGTATTATTCGTACCATATATCAGAACCTTGCATGAACAATAAAGTTGATTATGAAGCATTGATAGCTTAGAATTGGCAATCTTAAATGGAATTGAAGAGATCAAAATTTTTGGAGATTTATAGCTTGTGATTAATCTAGTAGCTAGAATTTATAAAGTGTTGAAAGAAACTTTGATTCCTTTAAAAGTTTGAGATGCACCAAGAGGGGGGCAAATTGGTACTTTAAAAAGTAATCTTAAACGGGAGTGCTAACTTTTTTGTAGATTTTCCAGACTTTTTAAATAAGAGAATTAAATTTCATAATGTGAAAGCTAACAATTTTAACAAAAATATCAATGATAATGATGATGCTCCTACAAGACTCACTAAGGCCACAGAAGGAGCAAGCGTGCAGCTAATCTAGAGCAACCATGTGATCCCCTCACACTACTTCCTCACACTCAAGCTCACCTTCTCCTACCTCTCACAAACCCTAATTTTTTTCAAAGCTCCCTCTCAGAGTTCCTCCTTCAATTATGTTCCTCTCTAAGCATCCTTAAAGAAAGATTAAAGCTTGGCTTTTATAATAGGCTTAAAAAAATCTTAAAAATTCAACTTGGACATCTTCAGTTTGTATAGTACTATCCAAGTACATACACTACGATCAGTTCAAAATTAGGCATGTCTAGTACGATGTAAATAATCATTCAAATGAATTGTTAAAGTTTTATGAACATATTATATAGTATGATCTAGAGATTGTTCAATATGATCTATTTAATTTCCTCTATTCATACGAGATGATTCCTAGGATGACTAAAAGTCATCTCTATGACTCATCTTATACTATTCTTATCATACAGTATGATTAATTATTTTAGGTAAATTATCTATTATGATATAAATATCATACAGTACGATTAGTTCAAAAATTGTTTCTTCATATGGTATAATTTTCTACACAACCAAATTCATATCTTCCAATCATTTGGTACAATCATCATCATATAGTATAATTAGTTCAAAAAGCATGGTTTTATTTGGTAAAATCTCCGGGGCAACCAGATTTCACCACTATCATTCATCTGGTATGATCACCATTGTATAGTATGATCAACTATCATTAATTAAATCATAATTTAATTAATTAATTATGGTGGTTAATATTAACAATATTTCCATTTTTTATAAAGTATGATTAACATCGTACAATAAGATTAGTTCAAAAATATTAATAAATGTATTTTTTTTAGTAAAATTTTAGATCTTAAAAATTTGTATGTGCATGAGAATGCTAATGTTATGTGAGAAAAAAAGGCTAGTGATATTAAGATTATTGCAAAAGATATGCCTAGAGTTACGAAGGGAAAAACTCTTAATAGTAAAAATAGTTTGTGGTGGAATCCAAATGTGTAAAAAAAGATTAAAAAAATAAGTAGATTTATTATAAAATTGTGGTTAGATGTAAAAATTTTGATAATTGGGAAAGCTATAAAGAGGCTCATAAGAAATCTAAGAAAGCTATTTGCGATACAAAGAGCTTAGCATTTAATGATTTATCAAATAGATTAGATACTAAGGAGAGAGAAAGATATATGTATAAGTTAGCCAAACAAAGAGATAGGAGTAGTAAGAATTTAGTTCAAGTAAAGTGTATTAAGGATGAAGAACAAAAAGTACTTTTCTTAGAAGATGATATTCAACAAAGGTAGATGAGATATTTTGCTAAACTTTTTAATGAAAACTATGAAAATAAGATTGACTTTAGTGACTTTATCACCCTAAGTAAAAATAAAGATATTTGTTTTTTATCAGCGTATTAGTAAAATTGAAGTTAGAGAGGCTTTAATTAAAATGAAGTGTGGAAAATCTCTTGGACCTGATGATTTTTTAATAGAGATGTTGAAATGCTTAGGAGATGAAGGAATTTCCTGGCTTACTAAACTTTTTAATACTATTTTGAAGACTAAAAAGATGCTAGATCAATAGAGATTGAGTTTGTTAATTCCTATTTTTAAGAATAAAGGTTACGCATAGGAATGTGTGAATTATAGAGGATTTAAGTTAATGTGTCATATTTTAAAACTATAGGAGCGAGTTATGGAACGTAGGTTGAGGCGTGATACTAATGTTTCTCAAAATCAATTTGGAGTCATGCTGGGTAGGTCTACTATGGAAGCCATATTTATTGAGAGGTTTGATGGAGAAATATAGAGAGAATAAGGAGGAACTACATATGATATTTATTGATTTAGAGAAAGAATATGATAAAATTTCAAGATAAGTGCTATGGAGAGTTCTTAAAAGAAATAAGTTAATAACATTTATATTCAAATCATTAAAGAGATGTATGTAGGAGCTATTACTTGTATTAAAACACAAGGTGGTTTTACCAAGTTTTTTCCTATTTCAGTTGGATTACATCAACCATATATTTTTTCTTTAGTCATGTATGTTCTCACTAGACATTTGCAAGAGGATGTACCTTGGTGTATGCTTTTTTCTAATGACATTCTTCTTGTCGATAAGACTAGAGAGGGAGTTGAAGGTAAACTTGATTTATGGAGGTCAACCTTAGAGTCTAAAGGTTTTTGCTTGAGTAGATCTAAAATTAAATATATGGAGTATAATTTTAGTAGCAATAGACCAAGGTAGGGGATTGTGACTTTGGGTGATCAAGTCATTAATAAAAGTACACATTTTAGATATCTTGGATCTATTGTTCTGAGTGATGGTGAAATAGATGGTGATATTATCAGCAGAATTCAAGTTAGATAATTGAAGTGGAGGAATGCTTCACGCTTATTATGCAATAGAAAGTCCCCCACAAACTTAAGGGAAAATTCTATAAGATAGTGGTAAGACATGTAATGCTTTATGGTGCCTATTGTTATCCATTAAAGGAGAAGCATAATACTAAGTTAAGTGTTGCAGAGATGAGGATGCTTAGGTGGATGAGCGGCTTTACCCTTTGAGATAGGATATGAAATGAGCATATACATGAAAAGGTTGGAGTAGCTTCAGTGGAAGATAATATTAGAGAGACCGGCCTTAGATGGATTGGCCACATTAAACAGAGGCCTTCCGATGACCCTGTTAGGAAAGTTGAGGTATTAGATTTGACTTATGTTAAGAAAGGTAGAGGTAGAACTAAAAAGACTTGTTTAGAAAATATTAGAAATGATCTTTCTTTGTTAGATTTAAATGAGATTTTGACTTTTAATATGACACAATGGTGAAAAAGGATTCATGTAGCTAACTCTACATAGTGGGACAAAGGCTTGATGTTGTTGTTATTGTAGTAAGATTAGTTCAAAAATCAATTTCAAAATCTTAGTTAAATTATTCTGGAAGCTAGGGTTTTGATAATGAAATGAATTATAAATTTTGATATATATCGGGCAGTACAATTAGTTCACAGAACATGAGTTTTGAATTAGTTGTTGAGCCAATCTTTTAATCAACTTATCATATAGTATGATTTTAAATCATATAGTACTATTAGTTTAGAAAACATTAATTTTTAAAAAAATTCTAACTCCCCATGTGTGCGTGTGCACCGCCACCCAATTACATATATTCTAATAAGGTCTGACTCAAGAAATTAGAAAATTAAAGAAAATAAAAATACAAACTCTTTTGAATTGACATCTTAACCTACCCAATCTTGCGTCTTTAGTTATCTTGAGTATTGTACATACAATTGTTAGTACACAAGACACAAATAATATCCAACATATTTCCTAAGTATGTACAATTCCATCAATAAGGTTTATCATTATTAAAATCATAAGCTAAAGAACTTTGATTTGCAATAATCTTCTCCTTTTTATGATTGCAAACAAATTTGGTTGAACTGTAGCTTGAAATATTTTTAATCCTAAGCTCCTCCTAGTGAAAGATGTCAGAAAATAGGAGATGTCTGCCTCTTTTTTTATTTTGAAAAAGATAGAATAGAAAAATACAAAATAAATAAAATAAGAATTTCTATTAAATAAACAAGCATACATACAATAGAATAAACATATAATAAAAGCTAAACAATTAAACCCCTTTTGACATCACTAAAAAGAGGAGAACATAAAAATAAAGAAAGTAGTATAACAAAAGGAAATACACAGCATACACAGACTACTGGAATGGTAGATAGTGATCAGGTGGTGGTGGATGATAGAACTAATGGATGGAGGTAAATTAATTATCTATCTAGGTAAATATTTTTGCAAGCTATCGCATGTAATCCTCATGTTGTTACTGTTGTTATTGCATATAATAGTCAAATCGAGTTTTTAGTCACTCAAGCTGTTGAATAATATCATCCTAAGGCTAGCCTGGTGCATGTGGTGGTATTAGGGATGATAGAGATCCTCATGCAGGAGCAGCATCCCCTTCTTCATCAAAATCCAGCTTTGCGTGTTCTTTCCCCTGGTGAAAAAGGATACAGAAAGAGGCATCCTTATAAAAAATAGGGACATTATCAAGTGAAGCATGAAAGGTGAGTTGGTATTTGTGGAAAAGGATATAACCTATGATGTGTCCTAAGGCTACACTTTGTTTTCTATGGGTGTTGGAATGTCGAATATGAGTCATGATGTGGAAATAGCCAAGAATCAGTTAGGCTTCATCGAATTAAGTATTTGACATTATGAGGTAAGTGACAACGGAGAGAAGTGGGATTATGTTTACTCGATCTCCAGCTTTTGATATAATAGAAATATGTTGTACATGCTGGATTATATGAGCATTTTGATTAAAAGTTTGGAATAGGGGTAGGTGTTGATTTGAAGGCATATTCCTAATAGTTAAGTTAACAGTAATTCAGTCGAACTCATGGGAAATTAGGGATTGAGGGCGAGGTCCTTTTATAAAGAGACCTATATATTATGCTAAATCATCTTTAGTAATCTCTACATTTTGATGGCAAACAAAGGAGGTCATGGTAGAGACTTCTAGCTTCATATTAAGATTTGCTATGAATTCACACAAAAGTTTAGAATTGAAAGGAAAAGCCAAGGTAAGGAGGAATTAAAGGGTGGTGGAGGTGAAAAGGCTCATAACCTTGAAGTTTAGGCAGGTCAGTTTAACATTTGGGAGGGGGAAAGTTTTGCCTCTTTATATTTGTGATATGCATCTTAATCCCATGTAGAGAGGAAATGATCATCAAAATGATGAGAGAAGTAGGAGCTCCCCTGAGTCATTCTTCCATGTTTTCTTTACTTGGACATTGAGTAGGAAGGATTAGAAAGTTGGAATGTGAAGGAAGTTTTAGTGAATTGAACCAGTCTAACTCTCCAATATATAGATTTTTGGTCATTCATACAGAATAATTCAGGTTCGTACAACACGATCACGTTGTTAATTCGTCTAGACAACCTATCAAAAAAAGTGGTCAAATCATATACTACGATCATTATCAAACTAGACGATCTTAAAGAATTTTGTTTGTCCCAGGGGATCATTGGTACAACATTTGATGAAAAACATCATACAATACAAACATGTGTTTGTATAGTACGAACTTCAATTATTATCATATCGGCCAAATTAAATTCATCTTAATCCCTTTTAACACATGTATCGTACAGTATAAAGGGAGGTATTGTACAATATGAATGGAAATAATTTTATACTAATTGGATTGAATTCCTCAATGGTTAGTGACACACAGATCGTATAGTACAAAGAGAGGCTTATACAGTATGATGTGTATATCAGTGAAATAATATGGACCATTGATGCAATAAAGGGTTGTGATTTGTGCATATCGTACAGTATGAATGTGAATCATACAGTATGACAAAAAAAAATTAAAGATTGTTTTGCTTCATTGAAATGCATATGTGATTATCAGGAAATATGTTAGACCTTTTTTTATTTCTCTTGGATTAAGCATGAATGTCTATAACACATAGTTTTGTCCTCAAGGTACTAAAGGTGTCATAGGCTAGGAGTTTTATTAATTGTCCGCCAATTGATCTCCTATAGCTATATGGTATAATTTTATATCTCCATTGGCTACATAATCTCTTATGAAGTGATGCCTAATATCAATATGCTTTATGTGAAAGTTCTGAATTAGATTTTTGGGTATGCAAATTGCACTAATATTGTCACACATAATTGGAATGGTTCCTACAGGTAGTCCAAGATCTAAGAGTTATTATTTTAGCCATAGGATTTGAACATAACTCTCTACTACTACATATTCTAGCTCAATGTGGAGAGGGCTACTAAATTTTATTTTCTATTGGACCAAAAAACTATGGATTATCTTATGAATTGACAAGTTCCAGAAATTTTTTTTTTCTATCTATCCTACATCCTACAAAATTAAAATGAATATCCTATTATTTCAAAAGATTTGTTGTGTCTTGGATACCATATTCCTAAGTTTAGAGTGCCTAACAAATATCTAAGGATTTTTTAACAGCAAGTCATGTATGATTCTTTTGGATATGCTTGAAATCTAGCACAAAGATAAACACTGAACATTATATTTGGTCGACTAGTACTTAAGTACCAAAGTGATCACATAATTCCCCTATACTTTTTTTGATACATAGATTTTCCATTTGGGACATTATCTAATTAAACCGTGGACCTCATGGGAGTATTCATGGCCTTAGCATTGTCTATTTAATATTTTTTAAGAATTTTTTTGATATATTTATTTTTGGTACGGAAGCTTCCATCATCCAACTATTTTACACTAAATCCAAGAAAATAATTAAGTTCTCCTATCATGCTCATTTCAAACTCTTTGCTCATGGTTTTTTGAAAATTTATCACCAAGGATTTATTTGATGATCTAAACAAAATGTCATCAACATAGATTTAACAAATGAGCAACTCTTCTCCCTCTTTCTTTAGGAAGAGGGTGGGGTCTACACTACCCTTAACAAAATCTTTATCTAGAATAAATGTGCTCAGCCTTTTATACCAAGCTTTAGGTTCTTGCTTTAACCTATATATTGTCCGTTTCAATTTAAACATATGGTTTAGAAATTTTGATTTCTCAAATTTAGGGGTTGCTCAACATAAATATCCTCTTTGATTATCCCATTTAGGAAGGCACTCTTAACATCTGTTTGATACAATTTAAAACCCTTAAAACAAGTAAAGGCTAATTTGCATATACCCATTACCTACTAATCTTATCTTATTTCTCACTACTATTCCAGATTCACATCTTATTTTTATTGGGTCCTTCTAAGTCTAGCTATTGTTAGGGTTTTAATCTATATTGGTGGGTTCTAAGGATAAATACAAAATTTCCTTTCAATGCCTAGTTTATCGGTCTCCTAAGATCAATTAGGATGACAAGAAGAATATCTATAACCCATCTACCTACTGGCAATCTTATGACTTATTTCTCATGACCCTGAGTTTGAGATTTTGATACTAGTGTTTTGAACAACTTTTCAGAATATTATTTTATTCATTCATAACATTTAGCTTTCAAGACGAAAGGAAGACTCAAGACCAGGTATTAGGAGTATTCAGACAACTATTTATTTAATTTTTACTTTATTGAGTCTGGCCACTGCATAAGAGCAAGAGAAACCATGCACACACACACAGGGGGAGAGTTTGTTTTTTCCTTATTTCTTCTCTGGGTCGTACTTACGACGTAATCGATCCTATGTAGACGATTCACATCATCTTTACTGTATGATATGTTCAGACAAAACCCTAGCCGTAGTTTAGTTTAAGTAAGTATTTTGTGCCGTTCGTCTAGGAACCTGTTTCTTGATCTATTTTAAATACTTACTTAAATTAACTGTTAGCATGAAATCTAAATAATTCATTACCATCGATGAACAGAGATAAGTTCTCGGAATCCTGGCCAATCTCTTGGTTTTTGTCACATTGGATGTAATCGGTGAACAGAGACGACATCTGATCCAGACCATATGGAGATTTTGTGGATCGTAATACAAAATCGTGACGAATTGTTTTTGAAACCTACCAGGACGACGTCTGTTTATTTACTGTAATGTTGTCCAGTGCCCAGTTGGAGCCTTTTTTAGATTACACTTTTTCAGTAAGAATTCTTATTCAATGGAGAGAGTCTCCGTTGTGAGGGAGAAGAAGTGTAAGATCACGGTTGCTCCGATTCTATAGGATGAGGGAGGACAACTCGTCTAATCCGTTACCTCGATATCTCCAGAAGGGAGAAAAATGAGAAGGTTCTCTTCGCCAGGAGCAAGTTTCTCCGCCACGCCGGGTTGGTGAAAGGGAGGTTTGTAAAGGCTTCTCCGCCTTGCCGAGGGGGGCAAAAGGAGAACTATTTTGATATTGAAAATCCCGGAGCAGAGGACTCCGGGGAGTGGACGTAGGTCATATTTTGACCGAACCACTATAAAAATTCTTGGTGTGTTTTTTCCTTATCGTCATTTACGTTTTACTTGCTTTTAATTTTTCATAACTATTGCATGGTGGAATTTGTGGAAGAAAACTTGCTTAAAATTTTGTTGTAAAATTTCAAAAATAACAAAAAGATTAGAACTCTTGTTTAGGGTTATTTTTATTAAGAAAAAGATTTTCACAATTCACCCCCCCCCCCCCCCCTCTTGTCACTTAGTAATTTCACTTCTTGTTCTTCTTCAGGTTTAGATTCTTATCTGATTTATCAAATACCATATATGTAGACTCTTCTACTACTAGGGTCCTCTTATTGAAAATTATATAGGCTTTACCTACAGATGAATAACCTAAAAAGAGTTCTTTAATTAGATTTAGGATCAAATTTTTGTAAGGGTAACTTTCTATTGATTAAGATAAAGCATTTACATCCAAAAACATGTAAGTGAGATAGATTGGGTGTCCTATCCTTAAGGAGTTCATATGGTATTTTATTCAACTTGGATCTAATATTCACCCTATTTAAAACATAACAAGCAGTGCTCACTACTTCTGCCTAAAAATACTTAGGGAGTGAATTACTCAGCTAGTATTGCCCTAACAGCTTCCGCCAAGGCTTTTATTTTTCCTTTTAATTATTTCTATTCTACTGAGGAGTCCTGGGGATAGAGAAATTATGTTATATTCCTTATCTCTTGATAGAAAGATTTAAACCTATCAATTTTAAACTCTTCTACCATGATCACAATGAATTATTGAAATTTCATATCCTAATTTCCTTTGAATCCAAGGGGAGAAGGTTCTAATTTCCTCAAATAACTCACTCATATGAAGGATTTCTAGAGGCCTAGTGGTGTTGATATCCTTAATTGAATGAAATAATGATTTTACCTATTTTCCTAGTTGGCATACATCACATAGGTGGTCCTTAGTGAAGTCTAACTTAGGTATGCCTCTTACTAGATTTTTTTAGTGATATTCCTAAGTGTTTTCGTGCTAGTATGACATATTCTTCTATGTTCATAGCCAAGATTCATCAATTATAGTTTTTAAGCATTATGAATTTAAATAATTAATATAGTTCAAGCTTAACATAAAAATATTATTCATCTGTTTTCCTTCTAACACAAGCTTTTCATTTAAACTAATCATGCATTTGTTAGAAAGAAATTTTATATAAAATCCTTTATTGCATAGTTGATTAATACTTAATAAGTTATGCTTTAAACCATCAACTAACAAAACATTTTTAATCATAAAGTGTTTAAAATCTCCTAATTATACATGAGCCCACTACTTTCCTAGTGGTGTTGTCTCCTAATATCACTTTGCCTCCTAACCTATCCATCTAGTGTGATGAATTTGCTTTATATCACCAGTCATATTACCTCGAGCAGCCACTGTCTAGGTACTTCATGCTCATACTGGGTCTTTTGTGAAAGTACCCCTAAAATTTCATTTAAAAGTTATATTTGAGAACCCAAGTGAGTTTAGGTTCCACCTATGCTTGAATGAATGATATGTATGTATGTTATGCTATTATGAGTCTAATTTAGGCCTCCACACTAAATATATCCTATAGTGGATATTACAAGTGTAGGTTATATGTCTTAACATGTCATAAGAGTAGCACCTAACACCAGGGAGTGGGTTTACTAACCTATATGGGTAATAGTACCTCTTCTTAGGTTTATGTACTGCAAGCACTAAGCTATTAAAAGCGGTGTTTTATTATCCTCAAGTGCAATAATTTTTGCTCTTAAATATTCATTTGCATTTTCATAGCTTTCCACTTCTAGTTTTAGTGCATGCTCACTACTATCTAATTGATATGCAAGTTCTTATAATTCCATAAATGCCTTTCTAGCTAAATATGTGATGTTTTCTAAGAATTGTGTGCATGTGATGGATAAATATGCTTCTCATGTAATGCAATAAACTCATTTAATGATGTCATATAATTTCTATCTAAAGTAGAGTGATTGGGAATTAAACTAGTATAGTCTTTTTACAAAGTAAAAAATTCAATATTAAGACTAACATGCATTTTTTAAAGCTTATTATACAAATCATAAATATTTCTAGAAATAATAAATAATTCATTATAAGAGAGTTGGCATGCCTCATCTTGATTTGATTGATCAAGATTATCATTAGCCATTAGACACTAGTGTGTTACCTCCTCCTATACTTCTTCTTCTGACGATTCTGAAGTAGAGTTGACCCAAAAAGTTTTTTGTGTCTTTTTCTTGCCCCTCTTATACTTTGGCTTCTCTTCACCCTTTTCCTTATTTAGGTGAGTCTTCAAGGCTGGTGCAGTCAGCATGAAGGTGACCTGGTTTTCTACCCTCAAATCAATTTATATCATACAAAACTTTAGTAGATTTATGGCCTTTACCTTTGCTTTAGTTGTTTTGATGACATCTCTATTTTCTTTTCAAAAAGCACTTGAATTGGTGCGTCATCAAGGCTATTTCTTCATCCTCATCTACTGTAGAATTGTCACTGTCAGAATCATTTACTTTTAGTGCTACAGTTCTCTCCTTCTTCTTTCCTCCTACATTATTTTTGCCTTTGACTCACTCCTTGCTCGTATGTAATGAGAGATCCAATCAAATTATTAATAGAGTAAATGTTCAAATCATTTGATTTATTAGTTATAATTATTTTTGCATCGTAAGAGAAAGGTAAATAACATAGAATTTTATTAGCTTTTTAAGAATTTGATTAGTTCTCTACCTAGTGCATGTAAGGATGTTACTATCTGGGTGAACCTAGTGTACATTTCAGACACAGTCTCGCTAGATTTCATGCAAAAAATTTTATAGTCATGCAAAAGAATATTTAGTCTAGACTGTTTAACTTCAACTGGTTCCCTCGTAGGTGATGCACAACCTATCCCAAATTTCTTTCCCTGTAGTGCATGTAGAAACTAACATATAGTCTTCATATTTTAAAGTATAAAAGAAGCAATTCAAAGGCACTTAGCATTTTACTGTGTGAGTTCCCTATCCTCATTGCTCCATTCATTAAAGGGAATATCAATTTTGACATCATTAACAATATGAAATGGAGGTGAGTAAGTGGTTTGAATCATATGGAAAATTATCTAGTAAATGGATTGCATAAATGTAGACATACAAAGTTTTCAGAATTCAAAGGAGGACGGGTTATTTGAATAACCCTCCACAGTGTTACGATTACCAAAATGTGTCATTGAATATTTTTCTTATGATTTTCTAAAACACTTTTTTAAGAACCGCTATGATATCACTTGAAATTTTGAGATATGCCGAAAGGGGGGTGAATTGTTACTTTAAAAAATAATCTGAAATAGGTGTACTAACTTCTTGTAGATTTTTCAAACTTTGAAAATAAGCAATTCAATTTCACAACGCGGAAGCAAAAAATTTTAACAATAATTTCAATGATGATGATGAAATTCAAAATTGCATAATAGAACATTGATCTTAAAAATTCACCAAGTAGTTATAACAAGGATTAAAATAATTACTATGAAAGTAAGCTAGAGAGAGAAGCTCTGAGGAAAAAAGGCTGTTTTGCGGCTATTTTTCAAATTTTGATTTCGCTATTTTTCAGCTCAAGCTGATGGCGACAGAGGGTTGCCGGCCACCCATCATCGGTGGTCTAGTGGTTCCTCGGCAATCTACCATAGGAAATTCTCATGGACCAGCTAGGTCATTTTCCTCATCTCCACTTGCTTTTGGAGACGTCCTTCCAAGCATTGTTCAAGGATCAAAATCCAAAATCCATTCAAGAATCTTGTTAATTATTAATGAAGGAGGATCAATTTTGTCTTCTAAAACGGCCCCAGAAGTTGCAAGAAAAGGGAAAGGTGTGATAGCAGATAATATGGTCGTTGTGCATCTTACGAAAGGCGGATTTCTTGGAGTCATGGAGATTGGGGAAGCTTCTCGATCGACAAAGTCACTTCCAATCTTGATGTTAGTATAAACTGTAAACATTGGGAAAGAATCTGGATTTCATAATTCTACTGAAAAACCAAATGGTGTAGACCGTGATTATGATCAAGCTGTCACTGAAGCAAGAATGGATTCTCTAGATAATGTTGCTACTATAGGAAATGTGATGACTAACTCTGATTTGGATAGAGTTCGAGAATGTAATAATGGAGATTTGGGATTGTACAAGGATTCCCAAAAGGAAGTTACAGAGAGGCCGATACCAAATAATCAGCAAAATATATAGAGTAAGAAAAGGTAGTTAATCTAGATTTGGGAGGTTTTATATCAGAAGATGGAGCAACTGTTAAATTACATGAGGACAAGGTGATGGAAAATTCTTCGAGGCTTCAAAACTCAATAGTGATCTAGGTTTTTGGAAGTAAAACTCCATTCCCTGTAGTAAGTACTGAGCTCAGAAAGCAATGGGCTCCCTATGGAAAGTTCCACTTAACAATGTTAGTATTAGCCTAGGTTCTTTGTTCCTTCTATGATAAAGAATCCATGGATGTTGTCTACACTAATGGCCCTTGGTTCATAAACGGGAAGATCAACGGGATGGACAAATGGTCACAAAAATTTAATCTGTCATCCTTAAAAGGGTTGTCTACCCCTATCTAGTTTAGGCTTCCAAACCTCCCACCAATGTTGGGATGAAATCAACATCTGCAGAATTGCCTATATGGTTGGAAAACCTCTCATGACTAATGGAAACATGTTCCAGTGGGGTAGGAGGGAGTTTGGAAGAGTTTGTGTTACTACCCCTAAAAGTTTGGGTGGAAGGGAGTTCGGGTAGGTTCTTTCAAAAGATAGAGTATGAAAGACTTCCAGATTTCTCTTTTGATTTGGAAAAATTGGTCACTCTAAGAGTAACTGCTTGGAAAAATCAACAAATGAAACCACTATTTCAAAGGAAGATGGGGAAACTTTAAAGGAGTTGGTTGAAGGCAGCTCAAAACTCAACAATGCAACAATTACTGTAGCTCCAAATGTTGAAAAAATTGTATACAGCCCTTAGTTCAGGTCAATTATGGAAGAAAAAGGAATTATTAAAATGCTATCAGCAATTCCCTCCCTCGGGACAAGAAGCAAATGGCTGGAAACAAAGCTGCAGCTGTCAATAACTAGCCAGTTTGGAAGGCAATGGAAGCTATAAAGAAATCAAATGTGGAGGAACTGGTTACTCAGACAAAGGAAATCAATGTAGATCCAAAGTCTGAGAACAATCAATTTCAGAACAATAAGAACAACTCAGAAAATGAGATTGATAAAGGTATGAATGTTCATTCCTCTAGCATTATCTCTGCTAGCAAATTCAATATCCTGGATGAATTGGTAGAGGAAGGAGAAATTATTTTTACAGAAGAGGTTGAGACCAACTTGTGTGAAGGAATGGGAGGGTCAATCAAAGACTCAGAGGAAGATATTATCAGTAACAGAGATGATTTGAAGAAGGCCAATGAAATTAAGGATGGAGGATCCTCTACCATTAAGAGGAAAGGTACTAAACAGTTAAAAGGATTGGGTCCGATTAACATAGCTCCTAGGAGCAGGAGGGTTGAAGCTAAAAACAAAGATAAGATGGGGTCTTCATCCCCTCTTACTCAAAGAATTCATCCATAGCATTTTGGAATTAAGGAGCTAGGAAGAGAAGAGCTTCTCTATACTTGAAGGAGTTTTCCAAAGAATATGGGGTTTTTTTATTAGTTTATTGGAAACCAAAATCACATCTTTTGAAAAAATTGATGTGGATCAACTTATTGGTTATGAATGGGAATTATTTCATGTTCTTTTAGAAGGATTATCAAGGGGTATTCTTGTGATATGGAGATCAAACATGGCTAAATTTCAAGTTTTAGAATCTTCATCACAATTCATTGTGGGGGATTTGGAGGTTCCTAACAAAGGTATATGGAGAATAGCTTTAATCTATGGCTACAAGGATGTTTATAGAAGGAGAAGGCTTTGGGAAAGGCTGGAATTCCTTGCCTCTAAGGACCTACCTGTGGTCATAGGAGGAGATTTTAATTGTATTCTTTCATGTGATCATAAGAGGGGAGGGAAAAGATTCAAACTTTCCCTTGGATCCAAGGAAATGAAGACCTTTCTACCTAACAATGACTTCCATGAAGTAGGATTACTGGGTCTAAAATTCACATGGTGTAACAACAAAAAGGTGTGGACCTAATCCTGGAGAGACTGGATAGATGCTTCATAAATTTGGCTGCTCTAACCTCTAGTAATCATTTTTTAGTGAGGCATTTGGCTCGTGTGGCTTCAAATCATTGCCCGATCATCTTAAACCTTATGGTCCAGCAAGCAAGTAAGAAGATACTAAGGTATGAAGATGTTTGGGCATCTAACAAAGCTTTAGTGGCTGTGGTGAATAAAGTCTGGAGGAGAAACTATAAAGGTAATTCAGCCAATGTTCTGAATTATAAAATGAAGAACTCACTTAAGGCTCTTTTCTATTGGAGCAAAGCAAAGATGCAGAATTTACTATCATTAAAAAAGGACTTGCTAATACAAATAGAAGATCTTCAATTGAAGGAGGCTAATGAAAGAGAATTATCGGATGAAGAATGCTGGTTTCTGAAAACAAAGGTGGAAGAACTCAATTCAACACTAGCCCGGTTGGACACATGGTGGAAACAAAGGGCTAAGGTAAAATGGATGATGGAGGGAGACCAAAATTCAAATTTGTTTCAAGATAATGCCTCAGCTAAAAGGAATTCCAACTTAATCTCAAAGATTAAGAATGGAATTAGAGAAGTGGTGGAGGAGCAAACTCTTATAGAAAGTGTTTTTATTAAACATTTCAAGGAGAATTGGAGATAACATTACTGTAATATAAAAGATTGGCCAAGTACTTGGAGCTGTCTAGATGATGAAGATAGAAATACATCGAACAAAGCCTTCACTATTGAAGAGATGGAAGAAGTTGTCAAACAAAGTGGAAACAATATCTCCCCAGGTAATGATGGAATAACTTTTTCATTCCTTAAAGCTTATTGGGAGATAATCAAAATAGATTTATGGAATGCCTTAAATGGTTTTTTTTGAATCATCTGAAATGGATCCTAAATGGAAGGCGACAATAATAGTGCTGATCCCCAAAGTCAGCAATCCGTTAACTCCCTCAAATTATAGACCAATTAGCTTATGCAATTTGGTCTACAAATTGGTGGCAAAAATTCTTATGAATAGAATGGCTCCTATCATCCCTAAATTGATCTCAGAAGAGCAAGAATATTTCATCAAAGAAAGATCCTTATCAGATAATTTGTTGATAGCTCGTGAGATTATACACAAATTAAGGCTTTCAATTCCTCAAAAGGTTTTGTCTCCTTCAAAATTGACATGGAGCAAGGTTATGATTCAATGGGATGGCTCACTTTGGAAAAGGCTTTGAACTATTTTGGATTCAGATGGTATTTTTCTAAATTTATTTTAGAATGTATTCAAAATTCTAAATTCTCTATTCCAATCAATGGAAGTTTGTCATATTGGATAGATGGACATAGTGGCTTTAGACAAGGTTGTCCCTTATCTTCGTATTTATTTATCCTTTGTGCACAATTGCTATAAAATGCCTTCAAACAAAGAGGATATTCATTGGAAGTTCACCTGTGTCCAAATGGGCCTTCTATTTCTCACTTGTATGTAGATGATGTGATCATATTCTCGGAAGAAACCTTGAATACAACCAAGGAGATTAAAACTATTCTAGGAAATTTCTATAGTTGGATGGGTCTTTCTATCAACATCAATAAATCATCTATGATTTTCAGCAAAAATGTAAGGAGGAGGAGGAAGAAATCTATTGGTCGAGTGATGGATTTCAAAACAGCCAAACAATTATTTTTTACCTTGGAGTGAAGCTTGCAATGAGAAGGTTAGTTAAAGAAGATTTTGTTTTTATTATTGATAAAGCCTTGAAAATGACAAACATTTGGGGAGGTAGAATGATATCTTTAGCAGGAAAGATCTGATTAACTAAAACAATCTTGTTATCATTCACTACATTTCATTGCACTAACTCTCTTGTGCCTAAAAGTATACTTAATGAGGTAGACAAGACTTGTAGAAGCTATATTTGGAACAAATCTAATGGAAGACATGATATACATTATGTCAATTGGTTTACTATGTGCTTGCCAACCAAATGGGGAGGTAGAGCTCTTCATTCTTGCTCTACAAAAATTGGCTCATTGAGATCCAAAATTGCATGGAGATATATGAATGACAAAGATTCATTTATACACAAAGTTTTATATCCAAAGTATGGAAATCTGTTAGAAAAGGTAGAAAATAAAAGAACGGGCTATCCAGCTTTGAAGATCATCATGGTGGGAGGAAAATCTTTAAGGCTTTTTATCAGATGGAGGGTTGCTAATGGGAATGGCATCGATGTATTCAATGACATATGAATCTTGGATAAAAGAACTAGCAAATGGCCTACCTTTATTAGTTCTCTAGACTGCAGCAGATTTATAGTTTCCAATTTCTTCTACAATGGGAAATGGAATGTGGAGTATATGAGAAGAATCATGGGAAAAGATCTTGTAAGTTTAATCTTACAAACCAATAATCCTAGTAGGTTGGATGAAGATAGAATGGAACTGATGTTCCAGAATAATGGGAGGTCAATATCATCCATGGTATTTGAAAACATGGTGAACCAATTAGAATCAAATCCATTCTGGAGCTGGATTAAGAAATGCAAGCTTAACCCGAAGGAGGAGACATTATGGTGGAGGATTTCAATAATGGACAGCCTAATAATGAATTGCTTGAACATAGAAGATTGCAAAGGGATAATCTATGCCCAAGAAGTTGTAATGTTATTGAAGACAAAGATCATGTTACAGCTAAATGTGAGAAGCTGAAGGATGTTCTTAAACAAATCAAAGAATGGGGCTGTATTTTAGGAATTTGATTCATTGTCAGATTGTTGTAAGTGCCTCCCCTCTCAAAGTCCCTTTTTGATTAATCTATATTGTTCTATGGTGTATTTAACTTGGAAGTCAATAAATAAATTGACACATAATGAGAAGGAAGATAGCCCTTTAATTATTGCTTCTAATACAATGAGTTATGCTTCAATTTCTGCTCAAGGAATTAGACGATTCTCAGGTATATGGGATGTCAACAAGCCTTTTAGGTTGTCCAATCTTCATTGACATCCCCCTCCACCTGATTGGCTTAAAGTAAATATAGATGCTGCCTTACTTTCCTCCTATAAAGCTAGTATTGGAGGAGTTTTTCGTGATCACAAAGGAAGATTCCTACTAGCCTTTGGTAAATCGAATATACATTGGGACATATCTTCTTTGGAATTATTTCCAACTCAATCTATTAAGGAGATGCTGAAAGATTGTATGTTTAAATACAATGGAATCATTATTGAAGGAGGCAATATCAATCTCATGAAGTTCTTGAAGAAGGTCAAACAAAATGGAGACACAAGGTATGAAGATATTCATTTATTTAATGAGTTTAGTAATGTCATTTTTAATTATGTTGATAGATGTTGCAATAAGTTAGCTGATTTATGTGCTAACTATAGCATTTTGAGCTCTTTTATTTGGGATGATGTTAGTATGAATGAGGTTCCTCCTTTATTTATGTCCTTGTTAAAGGAGGAATCCACTGTTATGAGTCCTTAAGCTTGTAATCCCTTCTTAGTTTTTTCATTAATGCAATTTGATGCATTTTCTTCAAAAAAAAAGTAGTTATAACAAAAATAAAGTACAAAAAGTAAAATGCAAAAAATGGAAAAAAGAACACCAAAAATTTTTATAGTGGTTCGGTCAACCTTGACCTATGTCTACTCCCTAGAGTCCTCCTCTCAAAATATTTCACAAACACTAAGTGACTCTCCTTTTTCTCCCTTAGTAAGGCGGACAAGTCTTTATAAACTCTCTTCCACCAACACGGTGTTGAAAAGGATCAAAGCTCCATTCATAGATAGAGAACTTTGACTCCTTTTTATCCCTCATAGAGAAGGCAGAGAACCTCGAGGACTAGACTAAGGAGAGCCTCTCTCCCTAGAGAGCTCCCACAAGACTCACCAAGGCCATAGGAGGAGTAAGCATGCAGCTAATCCAAAGCAACCGTGTGATACCCTTACACTACTTCTCCCTAATGCTCAAGCTCACCTTCTCCTTCCTCTAACAAACCCTAATTTTCTTTAATGTTCCCTCTCATAGTTCCTCCTTCAGTTACCTTCCTTTCTTATGATCCTTCAAAAAATATTACATCATGGCTTTTATAATAGGCTTCAAAAAATCCTAAAAATTCAAGTTGGTCTTCTTTTATTCGTATAGTATAATCTAAGTTCGTACAGTACAATCAGTTCAAAACTAGTCTCATCCAATATAAGGTAAACAGTAGTTCAAATAAATTGTTTAAATTTTACGAACATATCATACAGTATGATCTAGAGATCATCTAGTATGATATGTTTAATTTCTTATATTCATACAAGATTATTCATGGAATGACTAAAATATATCTCTATCATTGATCCCATATTATTCTTATTATATATTACGGTTAGATATTTTAAGGTAAATTGTCTAATATGATACAAATATCACATAGTATGATTAGTTCAAAAATTATGACTGCATATGTTATGAATTTCTGGACAACTAAATTCATCTCTACCAGTCATTTGGTACGATCATCATCATACAGTACCATTTAGCTCAAAAATCATGGTTTAATTTAGTACAATCTCCAAGATGACCATATTTAATATATGTTAGTCGTCTAGTATAATCTTCATCGTACAGTATGATCAATTATCATTAATTAAACCATTTTTAATTGATTAATTTTTGGGGTTAATTTAATAAGATTTCAAATTTTGTACAGTACGATTAGTTTAAAAATCAATTTTGAAATCTTACTTAAATTATTCTGGCGGCTAGGGTTTTGATAATGAAATGAATCGTACAATATGATATATATCGTATAGTATGATTAGTTCATAAAACATGAGTTTTCAATTAGCCATTGAGCCAACCTTTAAATCAACTAATTATACAATATGATTTTAAATCATACAGTACGATTGGTTTAGAAGCTTTAATTTAAAAAAAAAAAATTGCTCCCTCTGTGGGTGTGTGTATGGTCACCCAATTGCATACACTCTAATATGAATTAACTCAATAAATTAAAAAATTAAAGAAAATAAAAATACATACTCTTTTGACTTGACATCCTAACCAATCCAATCTTGAGTCTTTAGTCATTTTGAGTATTATACCTACAATCTCTAGTGCACAAGACACACACAATATCCAACATATTTCCTAAGAATGTATAATTCAATAAATAAGATTTGTCATCATCAAAATAACATGTTAGGGATCTTATATTTGCAACATCCTTATCATCAGTATATGATGCATTTGCTACAACGGATTATAAAAGTGACATTATATAGGATTCTATATGGAAAGAATTCTACAACACATGCTCTTGCTAAGTTAGCAAAAACACTAGCATGTCCTGAGGAAGATTTAATTTTAATAGAAGTGTTAAACCGACAAGTGTTATCTCCTATAGACTTCAAATATATAAATAAAAAACTTTCAACTGAGGTGAAAATTATTTTAACAGTAGATGATGAAATGGTGGATTGGAGAAAACCTTTCATCTAATACTTACAAAGAAATAATGTCTCTTGAGACAAATTAGTAGTAGATCAAATCAAAAGAAGATGGTTATTCTATGCTCTGATTAATGATACCTTATACGGAGATCATTCAATCAGATGTGGTTGTAATGTCTAAATAAATCAGAAGCATGAAAGTTTGTAGAAGAAGTATATACTCGATTGTGTGGTATACAACAATCTGGGACAATAATATAGATGAAAAGCAAATGAATGGGATATTATTGGCCTTCGATGATAGATGATTGCATGAATATTACATGTCATTGTCATCAATGTCAGGTGCACAATGTAGTTTTACATCAGCCACCAAATTCCCTACCTCTGATCATTGTTTCATAGCCTTTTAAAAGTTGGAGTATAGATATTGTTGGTCTGATAGATCCTTCATCCTCCATAGGTCATAGGTTCATATTAGCAACAACGGGTTGCTTCTCAAAATAAACAAAAGTAATTCATTTGAGAGAAATCAAAGCTCATCACATTCTAAAATTCTTCAAAGAAAATATTGTATACATATTCAGTGTTCCAAGTCGTATTATCTCAGATAACGGTCCTTCATTTAGAAGTACTAAGATAAATAGTTTTACTAGACTTTATAATATCGAGTAGAGATACTCTATAATCTATTACCCTTGAGCAAATGGATAGGCAAAGGCCTTCAATAAAACTTTGGGTTATATATTAAAGAAAACCTTAGACAATAATAAGTATCAATGGAATGACAAATTGGTTGAATATTTATGGATATACCAAACCATATTAGGAACTCCAACTTAATCTACATCATACGATTTAGTCTTTAGTGCAAAAATTGCTATTCCTTTCGAAGTGCATCTACCTTCACTTAGAGTTGTAGTAAACTACAAGATGATTCCAGATCAAAATTCTAAACTCAGATTAGAAGAGCTCAAAGGTTTGGAAGAGGAGAATTTGCAAGCTCAATAGAACTTTGAATTTTACAAAGCTAAAATGATCCATAATTATGAAAAATTGGTTCATCCGAGAACTTTCCAAGTAGATGACTTGGTTATAATTCTACAAAGAACCATTTTAGCACATTGAAAGATAGACGACAAATTTGAGCTAATGTTGGAAGGTTTGTTGGTGGTGGAAAACGTTTACCAAGGAGGTTCTTAGCCGCAAATAGATTATAAAGGGGATAGTCCTATGATACCCATTAATGTGTGATATCTCAAGAAATATCATGAAAATTGATATATTAGGAAGAATTTTTCAATAAAATAAAATTTAAAGTTTAAATTATTCACAGCATATTAATTTAAATCAAGTAGGGTCCAAGTGATAGGATTGGGTCCTAAACCTTTTTCTAAATTTTATGGGCTTCAAAATTATCAAATTTTGGTTGCAATTGTTGCAACAAAAATTTTCCACATTCCTCATTTTGATATTGTCAAGTGAAAGTTGGATTCATCTTTAAATTCTCCTTTTTTGGTGTTAAGCGATTGTAGGATACATTCATCTCTTTGTACTCACCATTTTGATATGATCAAGTGAGTATTAAGTTTTCCTGCATATTTATTATTTTAATTTAGTCAAGTAATTCATGGATTCATCCTTTAAATCTTTCACATTCACCATTTTAATATGGTCAAGTGAATATTGGATCCTTAAATCTTTGTGTGCTTTCATTTTGATATGGTCAAGCAGACACTAAACCCTTTGAGATTTCTTTGTTAATTATTTCAATATGGTCTAATGAACATAAAATCTCTCCTGCACACTATTTCTATATGGTCAAGTGAGTATCTAAATCCTCCATGTTCATCATTTCAATATAGTCAAGTGAATTCTTGATAAATCTTTAAATTCTAATCTTTCAAGCGATTGTAAGTTCCTTTTACTCTCTCGTATTCACCATTTTAATATTATCCTCCATATTCACCATTTCAATATGGTCAAGAGAATGTTGGACCCATCTTTAAAATCTTTCATATCTTCCATTTTGATATGCTCAAGTGAATGACAGATCCCTAAATCTTTTGTGTCTTGATATTTCAATATAATCAAGCATGACATCAAATCCTTCAAGATTTTTTCCTTTGCCACTTTTAAAATATGACCAAGAGAATGGAAAGTATATTTTCATAAATCCATCCCTATCACCTCATTCCAATTTAAAATTTCCCTACTTAGGATCATTTACTTCATATGTTTTGATCATTTACACAATTTTCTAAATTCTGATGATCATTTCGATCAATGCCAACATCTATGATTTACTTTGTCATTTCATCACACCTACTGGGGTTTCATTTGTTTACTTCACTTTTAGTTGAGGTCACTTGATCCATATCTACCCCTTACCATTCTTATCTATAATCAATCATGATCTATAGTCACTTGATTAACAGCTCTTTGGTTCATAATCAATCAACATAAACTCAACTGAACTTCAACTAGCCCTCAACCTACCTCCAATCAAACTTATCATACATCTAAATTACAATTCATCAGTAATACAACTCAACATAAACTCAACTGAACTTCAACTAGGAGTTTCATATTACAAATCATATATCACTTACTCTTTGAGTCAGTGATTGATCAAGATGATGCAATTGGACTTACTCAGGTTAACTCATTTGATCAAAAATCCCAATCACCTCTAATTGAATCCAAACCATTTCAAATTTTACCAAAATTTTTTAAACATCACTCTCAGTGGCTTGGACATGAATGTTCAACCTAATCCAGTCAATTGAACCCATTTTTTATTAAACTAAGAAAAATTGGGTCACTTCAATACATACATTTTAATTAAACAACACAACCCTTCAAAATTACCCCTTTGCATCCTTCAAATACATCCAAACTCATCATAAGTCAAACCACCATTGGCTTTACTTGGATAACCAACCAAGGGTAGTCAAACTCTTCCATACATCCATTAATTTTCTCCAACACCATGCCTACCCCTTGAAACTCCTAGACCTTGACCCAATAACAATCCTACTCTCTCCCAAGACTCTGCCTCATCAACCTTGAATAGTTGACTGATTAAACAATCAATAAAGAGTTCAAATGAGCTCAAATGGTTACACCCTTTCTTACATGGCATTCTTTTTCATGCCAACTCAAACAAGCAGTGCAAAATCATTCTAAAAGTTTCCTAGACTCCAACACAAGTTGCAAGATGCACCCCCCCCCCCCCCCCCCCCCCCCCCCCCCCCCATGGGAGAATGTCCAAAGGTCATTTTAACTTTGAGCTTGCTTTTTCCCCTTTTGTGTAATGGCATGGGACACTTGTCCAGTATCCAGTGAAGCTCCCTAATGCACCCCAATCAACCAAGCTTCCTTTAGCAACTGAATTGGGACAAACCTCTCAAAACCCTCACACTGACTTCATTCTCAACCTAGTCATCTCCTAAGCACTCTAATATTTTATTTCACTCTCCTAGAGCCAATTCCATTTCCCCAATGTTTTCTTTCCATCTAAAACTTTCTATTGGTAAGAAAAGGTGATGATCGAATGCTTATCTATCCCATGTGCTTAAAGTTCTTATCTAGTGCATCATAGATGGTAAATTATTTTGGAAGTTTGCTTTCTAGCTCTCATCAAGGAAAATGATCCCTTCCCCATCCTCTAAGATCGTCTATAGGTAGATAAAATATAAACCCTAAGTTTTATTCTAGGATTTGAAATAGGGTTTAAAATATTACATGAATGGCCCTAAAAATGCCTTTTCCACACTTTTTATGACCATATTTAACCTCTATCTAAATTTTAAAATCATTTGATCTATTATGCATCAAGCTTGAGAGTGTTTGGGAGTTTCAGGGGTTTTAGAAACTTTCTAAGGAAGACAAAATTTCCACTTCCACTATCTACTCTTTTTATTTGATTCGGATGATTAAGATATGAAACCCCTTAACAAAAAGAATCTAAACTCTTAAACATTGAGGTGCCTTTTGGTGTAATGGTTAGAATTTTTATAACAAACTTCATAGTTAAGCGTGTTCGTCCTAGAGTAATTTTGGGATGGGTGACCTACTGGGAAGTTACACCAATAGGGCAAAACTGTGAGGCCCTTAGGCCAAAGAAGACAATATCTCGATAATTAAGAGTTTGGTCTATTAAAAATGGTATTAGAGCAATACACAACCTGAAAGATATTAATTAAGTGTCATAAAAGACAAAGTGATATGCCATGGGAGCCACCTCTTGAATCCTGCATGGGACAAATTGTTATATAAAGGGAGCCACCACTTGAACTTATAGGGGCCACCTCTAGAGTCATATTTTTCTAGTGGATGATTCTAGAATAAAGATGATGATGAGGATGTCTGTTACATAAGTAGGGGAGATTGTGAAACCCCTTAAATAAAATAAGCTAAACTCTTAAACATCAAGGCACCTTTTGGTGTAATTGGATGAAATTTTTGTAAGAAACCCTTGCAAATAAGCTTGCTCATCCTATAGTAATTCTAGGATTGGTGACCAACTAGGAAGTTATACCAACAGGGTAAAATTATGTGGCCCTTAGGTCAAAGCGGACAATATCTCGATAGTTAAGAGTTTTGGATGTTGCATGAAATATCATCGTCTTTGATTTCGGTTTAACCAAACTAAAAGGTGAGTTATACCGGGTATGGTCTGACATGACCTAGATTATTGATCCCAAATCATGTTAGATCAACCATTATGATTTATGTCTAATGTACTTAAGTGAAAATGGAGGGATGAACACGTCGTTACCTCAATTAAAGCCTCCACAGATCAAATGATTGGAAATCGCGTGCACCACTGCCAATGATTGGTTTCTATTTAATATTTTGAATTAAATTAAAAACACCTTATAAATTCAACAATTTCTAAAAAATCATTCCTTAACTATTTTTGGAGTTCTTGGAACACTATGGATTCAAGATAAACTAGACCTATTTTATAAAAATAATTTCGGCCCACCATAACTCACATTTGAATTTCCAAAAACTTAGCTCGTGTCTTGAAATAGATTTTTTTAAATTCATAGTAATTTTAATTCTTACCCAATCAATGCATGTTAGCACTCTATGTAATCTGTATAATAGGCCTCTTTGATTTAAAAATAAATTAAGGATATGATCATGCATAGTTTGAGAGCAAATGTTCTTTAATTATTTATGGTTTTTTTGTACATTACTCTCCAAATAGGCATGATCTTTTGCTCAAACTTGGTAGGGAAGTAGTTAATAATATCTCTTAGACCACATCAAATATTCTTGGCCCAATTTCATACATATCTTTTATGTAGTAAAATTTTCAAGTCTATAGGTCACTATGTGACATACAAATTTGATGATTCACTACATTCAATCCATAGAGCATTAGGACACCAAAGTTTTGTGGGTTGTTCATATATATACAAGGGTTAATCACACAAAGTTTTAAACCCATTTGAACCTTAGTGACACCTGGGGAAAAAAATTAAGGTTTGTTTCTAGTAAACTTAGAAAACAATTTTAGAAATTCATACACACATCCAATAAGGATGATACTTTATAATAGTGAACTTGGACACATCATATGTCATAGAAATTTCACTATGATTTGACATTAAATAACCATAAAACCATTTTAAAAATAAAATCAAACTTTAATTAGTGGCTGAATTTTTCTAAATCAAGAAATAAATTCACAAAAATATAAGAAGCACCTTCATTCAACTTTAAATCAGTTCTATAATGAAGGAAGAATTAAATTCAAAACTAATTATTAGTAAAATTTAATTAATATTTAATTAATCCTTAATTGAATATATAAATAAAGAGTTTTATTTAAAATTAAATATTAATCAAATTAATTCCAAATTTTTAGAGATTGATACATTGGTCATCCCTAATCAATGTTATCAATTTCATAAAGTTTGGAATTATTTTGATATCAAAATTAAATAACCCAAGTTAAATCAATAATCATTTCATTTAAATAATTTAGTAAAAATTCAATTTCAAATATAATTAAACCAATATTATAAATATAAATTAAATATGCATAATAAATTCAAATAAAAAAATAAATTTAAAGATTAATGGTTCAATTTAAATAAAATTTTTGAAGAAAATTTAATTAAATTTATTAATAATTAATTAAAAAATAGTTAGAATTTAAATATTGACTAAAAATTCTAAATAATTCAATAAAATTTTGAAAAAAAATTCAACAAAAATTTAAAGCATTAAAAATTTTTTTTTTTTTTTTTGGTTATTTATTTGATCAAAAATGTACTGTTAATTAAATTAATTTGATAAATAATTTTAAATAAATAATAAGGACCTTTTATGCTCAATGCTTGCTTCCTTTTGGAGGGCATTTTATCATTAAATTTTAAGGTCCTTAATACATCCTAAATCACCCAATAATCCCATTATGTGGTGCATGATTCCTTTTAGGAGGGCACACATATTTCCACAAGGGATTTTAATACATTTTAAATAACCAATTAAGGGTTCACGCACCATGCTAGCCTTCGTTTATGGAAGGTATGCTTGTATAATTTTCATAACCCTTAATCAAACCTTAATAAATTATAGACCTTATAAATCAAGCTTGATTCCATTGGAGGGCATGTAAATTCATTTCGAAGTCCCTCTTTTATCCCTTAATAATCACTAATAAATCGTAAAGGTTTCATGTGATCATCTATCCTATATGGGTGATAATTACATTATATTTATAAGCATTAGTATATGTAGGTAAGTAGCCCTCGCACTTATAGTTATTAAATCAAAAATTCTTTAGAACTAAATAATTAACTTTAATAAGTAAAACTTAAGTAGTAAAATTAAAATCCATGCTAGGTAAAATTCAATTAAAATTCACCTTTGGCGTTAATGAACAAACACTTAAACTCATACAACCTAAATATTAAACTCTTGTAGGACATACCAAAGCCAAACAATCTTATTCACACACTTAGATGGTTTGTTAAGACAACCAACTCCAGCCTAGGATAGGTCGGTAGTGTGAATTACTTGTTGGGTGTTTTTCTTGAAGAGTATCCTATATTTGTTTATTTATTTTAGCAATCTAGATTTTGATAAGTGTAAATTATGTACTATTTTATATGTTTTAATTTTTAATAAAAGGGTGCTATTTTAGTTATTTTTATGCCAGGAAAATAAAAAAAAATGATAGAAATGCTATGGAGACTACAACACTATAGTGTCAAATGAAACAATATAATTGATCCACCTTTGATGCTAGCGAGGCACTACAAATTAGAAATTATGGTGCGGTGTTCTCTATTTTCAAGTACTGCGATGACAACATAGCCATGTCATTGTATTACTAGTGTTACTGCATTAAAAAATCAGCTTGGTAGCACCAGATTCTCTATTTTAAAATGCCATGATGCCATATTTTCTTACACCTTATCTCTTTTTTTGTCACTCAGGGGTCACAGTGGTCGAATATCAATAGCACTATGGCATTATAACTTCCAAAATACATGTTCTTTGAGTGAAGAGATGTTATTATTCACTAACTAATAGATCTACATCAGCAAGCACAAATGAGGTGCAAAAGTTTCAACACTGAGGCGTTAGTTCACTTCAATGGCACCATAATGCTACTCTTTCAAGTGCCACCTTACTATATACATTTTTGTGTTATTCTATAAATAGTTGTGATATTATTTTAGTAGGGGAGTTCATTCACTTGAGTAAAATTTAGTACTTATCTAGTTTCCTGTTAGAGCAAAATCTAAGTGAGACTAGGGAAGTATAAGGTAAAATCATTTGGAGTTTTAGCCTATATTTCTTAAAGAAACTCTACAAGTTAATAAAGAAAGAGTGCAGAGGAGACACTTTAATATTTTTTATTGATATCACTCTCTTTTATTTTCATTTTTTAATGAGTTTAATAAAAATGAGTTTGCTTGTCAATTATTCTATGTTTGGCTAATTCTCATATTTAGGACTGATGGTATAAAGTTCATGTTAAGTGCTAATAAAGACTCTTATTTTCTAAATATTAAACGATGTTTTTAATATTATCTCATTCTTAATTTAATGTACATAGTGGTCAAATTTATAGTTAAAATATAATGTGATTTATAGCCTCAATAGAAGAATGCAAAAATAACTAGGAATATTGAGATAGGAAGCTTTCATATCTAGACATAGGATATAAAATATTTTAGGTTCCTAAGAATATACTATAACTATAAGAGATTATCACATATCCATTTCACCCTTTATAGGCTCGACAAAGATCTAGGGATACATATGCTCTGAATCACATTTATAATTAAGAGTCTCATTAAGAAAGATATGAATTTTACACTCATCAATCCAAAACATGTTTATTAAATATTATATCTAATATTTTTACTATTTTATTCAATGATAAAATCATCACAAATATCATTGTTATTTTTGTAAGATAATTATTACAACTAGAGTAAATGGTAATAATTTATTACAAGTAAGTATACTTCCTGGTGGGTTTGACTGTCTACTCTATCACTTTATTATTTGATTTAGCATGTATACTTACATATAATAAGTAAAGTTTTGTTATTTTTATAACAAAGAAAAACTAAGGAATATTTATGGGTTATAGAGCCCAAGATTTTTATACAAGTCAAAAGTTCACTCCATAGCCCCCATCAGATGTCATGCATTTTAATTAATGTTGGGGCACTTATGTACTTTAAGGACTGTATTAGAAGCATTATGATATTCCATAACTTTATGCCCTATATTTCTTATATGTTAATGCTTTTCCTTTTCCTTTACATTCTTATAAGAGTCAAAATAAAATGTACCTAGTAGATGTTGTATACATGTATGAGTCATTATAAATATAATTTGTATATAAATTGAGTTGTATAGGGTCCTGTGTTATAAAAGAGTTTAATACACCTGCTTACATAATCATGTGGGGCACTAAAAGATCATATACTTACCTTTGGATGATAATCTCTTTTGAAATTTCATAAAAGATTTGAAGCTTGAAGACCTAAAGCAGATGTATTTGATTATATACATATGGTTGGCTCAAAAACCCAGGTTTGTTGTAGTGGAGCCTAGCCATCGTACTTTCATGCAAAGTTTAAATCCATTATAACATGTAAATAAATAAATGAACAAAATTTATTTTATATGAATAGTCTCTTTTATTTAGATTGCTTCATACATTACATTCATAAGGTTGGTAGCTTATATTAGCGTGTAGAAGTTTTCCTAGATTTTTCTTGGTGTGCATGTTTCAGACTTTATAAGAATATATATACTAGTTTTAGGATGATGTAGTATTAGGTACTATAGACACCAATCCTTTTACCTATTCATGCATACATATATGCATCTTTTTATTTCTTCTATGTACACTAGATCCCAGGACTTTTATGCTCACCATAAGCAATATAGTTAGGTCCTCACTGCTCTTGGACGATGCTACGCTTACTTGTTGGTATAGGGATGTTATGCTACCAACATTTCTAAGAAATTTTAGTAGTTAGAAAATATAGTTAGGTAAATTAAAAAAACTAAAATTTAGAGTTTTTAGTGAACCATCTCGTTAGTGTCATTTGAACATAATAAAAAAATTACTCATCTCAAGTCATTGATTCAAAGTATGATCAAATCCTTTGATCTATTAAGATAGAGTTGATCATCTCATAACATACTTCTAGGATGATTGCTTATGTGTTTATTGACCTCATTTTTATAATAGGTCATTAAGATCCATCCAAACTCTTACCTATTAATATGAGGGTTGGCAATTATCCAGTTGTCAATTATCTATAGCCTAATCAAATTCCAATCCAAACTTCAATCCAGCCCTACACTAGCCTTCAATCAAGATTTAATCTATCCCAATCATTAACAATTATTGATTAAATTTTGATTGAGGTGGATAAATCATACCCAGTAAATCAAATCTAATGCCAAGTTCAAATCCAAAATTTCAAACCAAAACTCAAGGTTAGGGACTCATATCTTGAAACCCTTTCTAGTTGATTTTTTAATCATTTCTCAATCTTGCCAAATGACCCCCAATTCATGAACTATTAATTAGTCATGTCCCTAGGGTTAACCCTCTAAATTTGAGTTTAACCTGACACCCCTACTCCTAGAAACCATATTAAAATCAAAATCTACAAAAGCTTCAAATATTTACAAGCTATTCCACTAGACATGCCACCATATGGAATGTTCTTGGCACCTTTCCAAAAAAACCTTGACCACTCCATATCACTTTTTTATGGTATGTTAAATATTAAACAACATTTTTGGTGGACCTAGTATGACCCAAAGTTGTCAAATGACCAAAATACCCCTTTAAGGAGAAAATTAAAATTTTCTCAAAACTTTAATATGGCCTAGTCAAATCATACCTACAAAACTTCTCCAATGCATCCTAAACATCACTAGGAGTGCATTGGACTCAAATTTAAGCCTTGGTTCTACATGGTTGACCAAGTCAGCTCATGTTGACCAAATTGCCCCTTAAGGATCCAAATAGTCATTTCAAACCAAATGGTCATTCCATTATATAAGACCACCTCCATTCATCTCAAATCACTTTTCTAAACATATTGAACATAAACCCAAACCATGGTTTGATCAGGTTGACCAAATTAATCCTTAACATATTCGAATATCAAAATCAATATCTCAAGCCATTTCAAAACAATTTAACACTTCAAAATCATTCAATGGAACATTTCAACATGTCTAAATTTTTTTTAACTTAAATCTCCCTTGATTTGACTTGGTCAACTTAATTAGAGGGGATAAAATTCTCTCCATTAATAACCATTTGGTAAAAATTCCAAACCCATGGCTTTCAACACTTAGAAAATCATTTAATCAACCAAATGCACCCTCTTGAATGCTGCATCATCCCCATTAACTGTTTTGACTAGTCAAATGGTTAAATTGGCCTTCAAATGGGCTTAGGTAACCATGCCACCATGGCAACCCAATCCCATCCACTAAACCTACTTTAACCTTCTATAGGGCATCTCTTTCCCTTCCCAAAGTGGGCCTAAGCCAACCCCTAATCCATGCTTAAGGCTGGGTTTAACTAAATGGGTAAAAATATATGGGCCCCCTTGCTACAGACAATGAGAGGTCCCTCTTAACTCCAATAACCCCTTGGCTTATAACAGCCTTAGGGGACACTTGGCATCAATCCAAGCCTCCCCAAATCAAATCAAGGCCATTCATTTAAAAAGTATGGCTTAAGAAGCGGAAAAACTTAACCTAAAGCTCTCATTACTTCACTTTCACTTCAAACTCCTTCTCCAGTAGTCTCAAACCCTTGAAACCCTTCCTCCAGCTTCTCCATGCATTTTCCAACCTTTCCCAAGCTTTTTCTCCTTAAAACCCAAGCCTTGAATCATAATTTTAGTGGAGAGAGAGTTTTAGTGAGAGAAAGTGGTTTTGCTCAATGTCATTCAATCCAGCTATCCTCTACTCATAAATCCTTTTGCAAACTTGGAGAGGACTTCACTAAGAGCACCAAGAACTCAAAAATCCATCTAGTGGTTGGTAAAATATTTCAACCTTTAGGTAAAATATAAATTTAAAACTACTCAATATTTTCATTGCATGGAGCTTCAAACCTCCAACCAACGAATATATATGATACCATGAGCTTATGTTTAAAATTTCATCAAATTTGAAAAAAGTATTCTGTAAATTATTAGCATTAAATTTTTTAGCTTAATTTGAACTAAAATTAGGTCGGCCAATTAGAGTTTTTTGATTGCACGTTCAACACGATCGGAAGACCCTAATTGCACAACGTCTCACATAGTTAACCCCAGCTAGTTGTATGATTTATAATCTAGTGGTATGTGCGCAGTCAAGATGGTCCAGATCACGCTCTGACATGTTTATGTGGCAAAAAAAATGCACCTTGTGTCCCACCTCATGATATCCTGTCATTTTGCCATGTGTCATGCCCCCTCTTTTTGACCACACGGTGCTTTTACATACTGAACCACTATCATCGCTAATGTCCAGCCTCTATTTTTTGTCTCCAATCATTGCCAATGATTAGTAGAATGGCGCTAGTAGTGATTTGACCCAAAATTGAATAAAAATTCATTTTAAAGCTAAAAACCTCTAAAATTCATAGAAAATTTAAGTTTTCACAAAATTGAATGACTTTTCTGTCATGTGAAAGGTAATAATGCCTAGCTATTAAATTTAAAACTAAGTTGTTTTGGTCACTAAATTGTGAGTTATTTATGTTTATATAAAATTTAATTTTTCTCAATTTTATCACAATCCAGTGGTTGCTGAAATTGTTTTGGACATCTCAGGCATCCCCTGCATTTTTCTTAGTTTCAAATTGTCCATGAATTTCTGTGAGGTGAATTTACAAAGTGATGGGTCCATTTTGAAACCAAAACTTTAAAAATTCACAACTCTCCAAATTTTAAGGTTATGGATGTGTATTTTCTGTGGTATGCTTGCATTTGTATCAGGATAAGCTAGACAAAGATTCAAGCCCATTGGAACATTAGTGATGCCTAGATTGAAGCCCATTGTAACATTAAACTTAGCGACATTACCCACCTTAGGTTCAAATTTCACTAAATTTAGAGCTAATTAGGTCATAAAATTAGCTAAGTCAAAATTCAGCTTTTTAAAGGAACTTGAAATTCAAAAAATCACAAAAATTTAATTTAAATCTAAATAATAATTATAATAATAAATCAAACTGACCAAAATTAATCCCTCAACATGAGAAAATTAAAAGCCCTTTGATTGGACCCCTAATTTAAGCTTAATTTATTTTTTTAAAAATTAATACTTTTTAAAAATTAAATATTTAAAAACTATTAAGAATTTTAAATAAATCTCAAAAACTTTAGAACACTCCCATGGGAAATTCTTGACCTTTGGGAGCAATTTCAAAAAGCTAGGAATCAGTTTGGAGCTAAATCATTAAAAGCCTTTTTAATTAACCAATTTAAAAATTCAATTAAATATCTAAATTTCATAAATTCAAAGTTAAATCCAAAAAATTAAAAATTAAGTAAACTCAAAGCCATTAGACTCCATTTAAGGTTTAATATTTATTAAATATTTTAAACCAACAAAAATAAGTCAAAGTCAAAAAGTCAATATTTTGATTAAGTGTTGTTCAAATTTGAGTCAAAACTTTAAAAATTTATAATTTAATCTAGATAAATCTAAATCAAGAAAACTTAGTGTATAATTACTCACCTTAGAGTCTATTATTTAAAAAAAATATCAAAACTCTAGATATCAACTTTAATTAAAAAGCAAAAAAAATGAGCCTTTAATTTAATGCATTAAATTATTCATAAAATTCTAAAAAATCAATAATTAAATAAACTCTAGAAAATGTTAATTTAATTTTTAAAATAAATCAACCAACCACTTAATATATAACAAGCACTCCAAAGATAAAGTTTTCATGATGGACTACCTTGAGCTAATGGGGAACTTGTACTAAGAAGGTTTCATCATCAAGCTCATTGTAATAATGCCACGAACAGAATCAATGGAGTGTAAAATCCTAAAGTCAATTGATTATTAATTATTTAATAAAATTTAAATCTCTAATTCAACTACATCAATCTGGTTTATAGGTTGGACTACCTTGAGATGTGAGGCTATAGGTCCTAAGAAGGTTTCATCCTCGATCCCACTATGACAACGCCACGAATCGGTTGATGACAAACATTAATTAACTTAATCTCTCAAATGAATAATAAATCAATTTAATTAAAAATTATCAACCCTCTTAATTTTAACTAATTAAATCAATTAATTCATATTGGTCACTATTGGGTAATCCACACCTAAAATGTTATTAATTTAGCCCCAAGGAATATGAAATAAACTTCACAACCCTCTTATAAACAAAGGTAGTAATCACTTAACATTTAAAACATACTTTAAAATCAACATCAAAATATTAATACTTAAATTCAAATAAAAAATTTCCCTTTATCTTTAATAAATCAAAAAACAAGACAACTTCTACCCAGTAAAGACATATATAAGCTATATAGCCTAATGCACACACTTCATATAGTTTGTAAGAACAACCAACCTAAATTCTAGGTTAGGCAGGTGCTTACTTTTTCTACTTCTTATGTGCTAGGTTTTTATGGTTTTCACTGCATGCTGGTTGTATAATTAATTGATGTGATGCCTTGACTGATGTGTTTAATTTTATTATATAATCTATGAATTGATGTGATGGGCATTAGATTAACCCTAACTTAAGAAATATTTGGATGCTTATAGACATTTTTGTAAGTGACCATGCCCATCTAAGTCTAGAATAATTGGGGCCAAAATTTAAATTTAAGCTGACATATTTTTTGCAGGTGCTAAAAATACTAAGCCCCCTTAAAATCAAAAAGAGCAGGGACAAGTGTATTTTTTAATTTAAATTTATGCAATTCAAATATATAAATGCTTGGAATGTGTTTTTCAATTATAACTTCTTAGAATAATCGTATAGGATGTCTAGAGTCTATTATATTATGAGATGTAATGTAATTTAATCAAGTTATGTGTCGTTAAAGTTGAGTTTTGAGGTGGGATATTAATTATCCAACTTTAAATCCAAAGAGAATGGTTGTTGAAACTCGTTCACTATGAATTAGGTTGTTAAACTAAGCTTATGTCCCAAGGCAATCCAAGAGGGGGGTGAATTGGTATTTTAAAAATTTATCCCTCTTTTGAATATTTTGAACCGAAAGTAAACTTTAATGAATTTTTACAAATAGTTGTTCAACCACAATTTTTAGAATAGAAAAAGCAGAAAATAAAAAGCAGAAAAGAATAAAAGACACAAGATTTATAGTGGTTCGATCAAAACTAGACCTACATTCACTCCCTTGAGGCACCCTCCGAGTATTGCACTAATACCAATATTGTCTTTACAACAAGGCGGAGAAGCCTTTACAACAAACTCTTTCCACCACTACCAGGTGCTGCATAGAACCATTGTCCTTTTACATTATCCTTAGTATTGGTAGAGAACCATCGTCCTTTTACACTATCCCCAGTGTTGGTAGAGAATTGTTCATCCTTTCACACTCTCCTAGTGTGGGTAGAGAACCCTTCATTTATTCACACTCTCCAAGTGTCAGTAGAGAACCTGATCTCCTTGACAGATCTCCTCACAAGAATCAAGAAGGTAGAAAGAAAAGAGTGAAGTAATCACAATTCAAAAGCAAAGACTCTTACCTTTAAACTTCAAGTGAAGCCTTCACGCTCTAGTAGCAAGAATCTTTCTTCAAACACTCTATCACACTCTCTCCTTGACTCTTCTTTCAGTAGGGACAAAGATCAATGGGCAAAAAGATTTGGTGGCAGTCAAAATTGGACTATATATAGAAGAGATAAGAAAAACCGTCCAAAAAAATGCAAATTTTCAAGTCAACATGAAATGGATCGTCCCGTACAATCGTGGATCGTCTTGGATGATTTTACTTAATGTGTCAGAAATGATCCTAATGAATATTGGTACGAATTGAATTTGTACATGATCATCGTCTCGTACGAACTAGGTTCGTACGGACAAATAGTTATTTCATAGGCCGGTTCCCAAAAACTCTAGAACAGCGTCAAAAAGTGAAGTGTTGATTCACTTCATCCTGGGATGAACATATCTTCATCGTGGATGATTTTTGGACAGAGGATTTCGTCCATAGATGAATAATGAATTTTGTCTCGATGATTAGTGTAAACTCAAAGTCTAGAGGAGTTCGTCCAGGGACGAACTTGGACTTAGTCTGGACGAACAGACCAAATTGGAAATCCACAAGATTTTGTCCAGAGACGGATCATACATTTCGTCTGGACGAACAGAGTAAGGTGAGAATCCAAAGGTGTTTGTCCAGGGACGAATATGGAATTTTGTCCGGATGATCAGGACTTAGAAAAAATTTCTCACTTCCTGTTCGATCCATTGCTCTACCGAGGGGATAACTGACTTGATCGTCCCGTACGAACTATGTTCGTCCCGTACGATCAATATAAATTTCTTGTTCCCCAAGTGTGTGTGTGCTTATCTACACAATTACAATCACTCCCTCTCAAACTCAATACAAATCTAAGTACAAACTTTAATTTACAAACTATCTCATGCTGAATATGAATTAAAGTCTTCAGTAGTCTGGAGTTTGATTTTCCTGAAATGTTAATACACACAAGAGCAAAAACAAATTTTCCATAAAAGTGTTAGGAGATAACTACACATAAAACAATAATATTTGGAATTATCAAAACTATACAAGTTGCAAGAATGTAAAATATGCAAATAACAACTCTCTTAACAATCTCCCTCTTTTTTATGATGGAAAAACAATTATTATTTGTAGGATTTCAAATTCTAAGAATCTCCTAAACTCCCCCTGATATGATGAACACATGAAATAAAGAGGCATTGAAGCAAAAAAAAAATTGTTTTACAAAAGTTTATACAAAAAATAATAATTACACAAAACACAACGATACGAACGAACGAATCACAATTTTTAGTTTTCAAAACTTTATACAAAACTAAACGATCACATAAAACAAAATGATACGAACGAATAAACAATTTCTTTCCCTTTTTGACAACAGCAAAAATTGAAGAAGTAAAAGACTTGAAATGTAAGCAGAGATATGAAAAGTAGTTGATAATTTAATCTTGAAAGTGATTTAAATAAGTTATGCAAATAAAATTAAAACATTAGACAAATCATAAAAATTCATAGAATTTAAGAAGAGATATAAATTAGATAATAAAAAAGATCTATCAAAATCATGGTTCAATTTTGTCACGACCCAACCCGACCGGAACGAATCTCACTCGCATCAGGTCGCGACGGAACTTGAAACTTGTAATACAGGATCTAGTTTTGGGACTTGCTTCAGAATTTTCTTCCAAATGTAAAAACAAATAGAAACACAGAGCTGCTATAGACTTCCAAATATACAGAATAGTTCATCTATATTTCTTTCATCAAAATAATCATGTACAATATAGTTCATGGCTTACAGACAGAAAGAATAGAATAAAAAAGTCATGATTGTACAAAAATCAAAAGTACAAAATACTTAATCACTGATCAGACACAGAACTTCTAGTCCAAGACTTCCTTCCCTTTCCCAGAACTTGAAAACCACACAGAAAATAAGGATGAGCTAACAGCTCAGCAAGACTACACTCACCAATCCAAATCTCCATAAATTTACATCAGAAAATATATCAGAAGCAAATATTCAAATAGCCGTACAAAAATTGTATAGAAATCATATAGTCATCATAATACAGACACTTGCTCAAATAGAAGTCAAATCACAGATATAAAAAAATGGACTTCACTTCATAAACAGAAATTGTACAGAGCGAACAAAATCTTACAGAACAAACAGAATCATACAGAACAAACAGAATCGTACATAATAGATTTCAAATCAGATAAAATCACATTTCAACATCAGATCACATGTCAGATTTCAGATTCTCAGACCATTACAGAATCTCTACGGATTTTGCCCCCTTATGCCTCCCTCCCCTGACACTAACAGAATCTCAACAGATTTTGGCCCCTTATGTCTCCCTTTGTGCTTGAAGCATCATAACATAAAAGATATACGAAATTTTCAAAATAGAACTGATTCTAGGATTTTCAGATTTCTCAGACCAAGACAACGGAATCACAAAGGATTCCGGCCCCTTATAACTCACTTCTGATATCACAGCACATCAAAACATTCAAATCAGAAAAATTGAATACTTCAAAAAATTCGTCAGCGGCATAACGGCAGTATACGAAATTTCCACCAAATTCATAAATTCAAAATTTTACCAAATTATCATAGATAGTATAAAACATCATTCTAAGACTTTCATTGTACTGAGATAGTAAATTCAGACATCCAGATAAATTATTATTCGATCAAAACTCCGTAGAAGTCAAAATATCTGGTAAAAATATTCCAGAAAATACTCAAAACGTGCACAATTATCATCTCAGAAACATACCAAAAGCTACGTGGTAAAACTTTTATCAGTACAAAATAGAACCAATTATTCGCTAACGAAAATTAATTTCAAAATAGAAAAGTCATCAAAATCCACATTTCTGAAAATAGAGAAAGGCGGAATGTGTCTTACCTCGAGTCGAAAAACTTTTTCAACTACCGTGACAGACGAAAACGGACAGAATTCACCCAAAAATCACTTTTCTTCCTTTTTTCTTCATTTTTCTCTCTCCTAGGTTTTTCTCTCTCTTCGAAAAGATCTCAATCCATATATATCCAGTTTGATCGTCCAGGGACGATTTGACCTCTAGACGAATTTCTTCAAGATGAATTAAATATCATACCTGGACGACTTGCTCTCTATATGATTTTCGTACAGACGAACCCTAGTTCATCCTGGGATGAACCTTCCAGCCAGAAATTTCCTTCACAACCTGTACCGATCATCCCAGACGATCCAACTTCATCTCGACGAACCTAGAAGGAAAAATGGCTTTCACAAATTTAGACACTAATATAGAGAAAATCATTGCAAGAAGGATGAATAAAAAATTGTATATTTCAAATTTCAATATGAAATATAAATGAATATAAGATCAATTTGAATTAAGAGATTAAAAGAGTCTGAAAAGAAATAACTACCACATGTGGCGCATTGCCATCTTTTTCAAATTTGTGGCACATTTTTGTGCATCTTTTCACTTTGGGGTTATTTTTGCCTCTTTTTCACATTGTGAACCTTTGCACATTACTTTTGTTTTTTTCTAAATTTTTATAATTTTCAAGAGTAATCGTATTCTTTCCAAAAACAATAATCTAAAATTTCAAATATTTCTAAGTGCATAAATATTAATTAATAGGTGAAATACAAAATAAGAAAAACATCACACTTGTGATAATAATATTAACAATAATGTAATCTAAATAAGAGACATGGATTGATAATCTTAATAACATCAAGTTATAAGCAAAACTTAAATTTAAAAAAATTAGATTTTCTAATGACTTTAATTTTAACTTACAATTCAAGATATAGCACTATTAAGATAAAAAAATCTAATGACTTTCATATTGCTACCACACATTTTAAAAATATTAAAGCCAAAAACACAATATCATATATTGATATTAATATGATAAAATTACAATCTAACTCAAGATATCAATATAAAAACATCTAAATAAAAGAAAATATAATAAACTTTCTTAAGATACCAACTAACACAAAAACTACAGAAAAAACACACAAAATAAACGCAACAGTCACTCAGACGGACCTTGATCTGGAGGAGGAGGAGGTGCAGCACCAAAGAAGTTTAAATAACTACTGATCATAAGCATATTGGAATTTATTTCATTTATCTAATCGCGCATAAATCTCGTGTCTTGATTGTTTTGTATATCCTGCTGCTGCATATGAGCTTCAATTTGATCAAATCTTTGATCAAAATGAGTCTCTAAACTGTCAAATCTTTGAACCAAATCCTGATAATTTGGTTCACTAGCAGGTGTAGGCTCAGCTTCTTCTTCTGATTCATTAGTAACAACATGAATTTTTCGTGGTTCCTCCTTATTGAAGATTGCTCTAAAGGATGCATCATTGTAGTAGAGTGGTTCTTCAAATTCTTTATCTAGATGAATCAAATTATACTTCTTTTCTAGAATGTAGGCTACTAGATGTCCTAAGGTAATGTTCTTCTTTCTTTTATGTGCAACATAACCAATTTTAGAGAGTCCATAAATGTAGTCAATTAAGAGTTGGGCCTCATCTATAGGTTGTTTGGTCATAATCAAGTGGGTAACAGTAGAAAGAAGAGGAGTAATAATGACTCTATCACCATCTTTAGGTATTATAGAAGTTCTAAGAACGTGCTGGATGATACGGGCATCACGAACTAGAGTTGCTACCTTAGGCAGATGTTTCTTAAAATTAACTTCTCTAATCACTCAATTTACATCAATCCAATCAAAATTAGAAGTAGGTAAGGTGTGTGGTCTTATTCCTTCAGTCCTTAAGTTCAAAAAGATACCTAGGTCAGCCTTAGTAATTTCAACTCTCTTTTTAAAAACAAAGGAACTGATGACAGAATGGTCGGGGTTGAAAGACATGTTTGCTAAAAAGTAATGAAAGGTTTCTTTGTTGTAGAAGTGGACTAAAGTAAGGATTAACCGAAATTGAGTAGAGGCAAACAAGTGCATTACCTTAAAAGTTAACTGTTCCTGAAGAAGTACTCTAGACGGGGTGATTTTTGTGGAGACAAATCTAGCAAAAGATTCTTCATTGGCTTTAGACAGAAAATTTTCAGATGAATTTCTAGGTGGACCCTTAGCTAGACTCTTTTGATGCTTGCTAGAACTTGCCATTGATAGATCTAAGGAAAGAAAGGTTTGAATGTGATGTGTGAGTGTGACTATTTAGTTAAAAACACCATCAATTTATTGAAAAATGATTGTTCGTACCATATGAAATATCTTTCGTCCCGTACGAATTTTCAATTCGTCCCGTACGAAAAAATTTCGTATGGACGAATGAATGAGTCCAAAATGAAACGGCTTTTCGTAATCACACAACTTACAAAGCGTAATTTCATACAGACTTTTGACCAAATGATCGTACAGACGAATAGGTGTTCATCCTGGACAATCAGAAATTTAATTCGTTTTAATGGCAGTTGAAATCGTCCCTCGCATTAAACCGACATATGTTCGTCCGTACGAACTAAAGGTTTGTACGTTCAAACTTCGTATTAAAAACTACCTTATACATTCAACTGCTTTATTCATTCATCCCGTCGTTTGAAAAATATTTCGTCCCGGACGATCGTGATGATCGTATAGACGAAGTGATAATAAAACACTGAAAACTGCACTCAAACGGTTCAAAATCCGATAGTTTGTCACATTACATACATCGTTCCGTACGAAACAAAAAAATTTGGTCCCGGACGATTGTCACTAAAAAAAAATTCAATTTTATGCAATCAATCAAAACCAAGATACAAAACACACCAAAAACATTGAACAATGAAAAAACACAAACTCTAAAAGAAAAAAAAATCACACAAATAAAATCAAAAACTCATAAAAAACACAAAAACATTTAACTAGAAAATAAACATCAATGTTGCAAAAATATTTTTTTTAAGCATTCAAATCAATCACACCATGCCTTGTTCTTAATGCACTAAAAGTATCAAAGGCTAAAGGTTTTGTAAAAATGTCTGCAAATTGATTTTCAGTAGAAACATGATTGAGTTCAATTTCTCCTTTGGATACATAATCCTTTATGAAATGATGCCTTATGTCTATGTGTTTGGTTCTTGAATGTTGAATAAGATTTTTAGAAATGCAAATAGCACTGGTGTTATCACAATAATTTGGAATAGTGCCTATAGTCAATCCTGAATTAATCAACTATTGTTTCAACCAAAGTACTTGTGCCACACAACTTCCTAATATAATGTATTCAGCTTCTGTAGTTGATAGGGCTACTGAATTTTGTTTTCAACTGGACCATGAGACTAGAGAATTTATAATAAATTGACATGTTTCATAAGTGCTCTTTCTATCCACCCTATAACCTGCAAAGTCAGAATCTGAAAAACTAATTATTTTAAATGAAGAGCTAAACTTAGGATACCATATTCCTAAGTTCTGAGTTCCTAACATATATCTTAAAATTCTTTTCACTGCTATCAAATGTGATTCTTTTGTATCTGATTAAAATCTAGCATATAAGCAAATACTAAACATGATATCGGGTCGGCTAGCAGTCAAGTAAAGTAAAGATCCGATTATCCCTCTAAGTTTCTTTTGATCAACAGATTTTTCCTTAGGGTCCTTATCCAACTGAACTAAGGAACTCATTGGTGTACTAACAGGTTTAGCATTGTCCATTTCATACTTTTTGAGGATGTCCTTAATATACTTTGACTGACTAAGAAATGTTCCTTCCTCAATTTGCTTAATGCTAAATCCTAAAAAATAACTCAAATCTCCCATTAGACTCATTTCAAATTTACTACTCATTATTTTAGAAAAATCATCACAAAGATTTTTATTTGGAGATACAAAAATGATATCATCCATATAAATTTGAACAACGAGTATATCCTTTCCACATTTCTTTAAAAAAGAGTTGTATCCACACTTCCTTTTTCAAAAGATCTTTCAAGTAGGAAGGTGCTCAACCTCTCAAACCAAACCTTAGGTGCCTGTTTTAATCCATATAATGCATTTTTCAACTTGAAAAAATGATTTGGGTATTTAGAATTTTTAAAACCTGAAGGTTGTTCTACAAAAACATCCTCTTCAATTACCCCATTTAAAAAGACACTTTTCACATCCATTTAAAACAATTTAAATCCTCTAAAACAGACAAAGGCTAGCAAAACCCTAAATACTTCAAGTCTAACTACGGGGGCAAAAGTCTCCTCAAAATCAATCCCTTCAATCTGATTATATCCCTTAGATCTAGCCTTATTCTAATGACCACTCCTGAGTCATTCATTTTATTTTTGAATACCCACTTAGTTTCAACTACAATTTGATCCTTTGGCCTTGTAGTTAATTCCCAAACTTTATTTCTTACAAATTGATTCAACTCTTCTTGCATGGCCAAAATCCAAAATTCATCCAAAAGTGCTTGATCAATATTTGTGGGTTTTATAGTTGAAATGAAGGCTAAATGATTGACTTCCTTATTTAATCCACACCTAGTTCTTACACCCTCACTAGGTTCACCTATAATTAATTCCCTTGGGTGGTTTTTAGAAAATCTCAAATCTCTAGGCAAAGGATTTTCTATCTCCAAATTTTCTTCCATATTTTCTTCCAAATTTATTTTATCAAACTTTTGGGAGTTATCCACAATTTCATCTTCTATAATATTTGGCTCTTCCAAATTTCTAGATTCATCAAAAATAACATGTGTGGTCTCCTTAATTACCAAAGTTCTTTTAATGAATATCCTATAAGATTTTTCAACACTTGAGTATCCAACAAAAATTCCTTCATCTAATTTTGGATCAAATTTTCCTAAGGCAGATTTTCCATTATTATGAATGAATACCTTACAACCAAAAACATGCAAATGAGATAAATTAGGTGTTCTTCCTTTTAGCAACTCATAGGGTATTTTATTTAATTTAGATCTTATATTCAACCTATTCAGAACATAACATGCAGTGCTAACTATTACAAATCTATTTTTTCATGGCTTATGTTTTGATGATTGACAAACACTATTTCTCTTGGACTGCTTGTTGCTTCTAACATTTTAGAAATCGAAGATCAGACGAACAAGACGAAGCCAATTCAGGATTGCGTAGGTTTAGGGTTGAGTCAGTCTGTACTTTTGTTTTTCACTTCTTGAGTCTACTTGTAATGGTCAAAGAGACTGATGCTAAGTAACCCTTCACACACACACACTTGAGAGACTTAGAATTTCTGTTTTTGCACACATCGGCCAGGCCGATATTCATATCGTCCTAGATGATCAGCTTAAAACAGAAAGCCTAAATAAGGATTCTTAATTAAGGCAGCAGACATTAACAAATCGGCCTGGATGATACGTGTATCGGCTAGGACGATAAACTCAAAACAGAAAGAAGTTGCCGCTATAGACAATTAAGGTATACTGTATTTTAAAATTATCGGCCATGACGATCCTAGGATCGGTCCGGACGATATTCACAAATTATGCCATAATTGTTCATGAAATCAAGGGAGTAATTAAGGATGATTGATACGATCATATCGTCCTGGACGATCGCAGGATCGGCCAGGACGATCCAGTCAAAAACCTTAAGTTACTTCAAGACGATAAATATCAGCCAGCTCGTATCCAGGGCTATTGTCAGGACGATTTTCCTCTGATTTGAACTGATCGGCTAGTGAGATCGTCCTGGACGATCAAGCCAATTTTCAATCATCCTGTTTTGCATCCAGGGCGATGCTCTGGCCGATCTTCATTGATTTGTACTGATCAGCCAGGCTGATGTCATATCGGCCTGGACGATATTGTCGGCAACTTGCAATTAATGAGCTCCTTTGAAGCTCTTCTATTTAAGAGCTCTTGTTAAACATTTTTCAAGACCTTTGGCTGCTGCCTTGACCTGAGAAGACCTTGAGGAGAGAAAGAGAGTGAGGGAGAGAGAGAGGATCTTGTGAGGAGGAGCTTGTGAGGGGATTCACAAGGGTTGCTTCAAGGATCGCTCTGCTTGTTCTTCGTCTAGAGTTTCTCGTCCGTAGAAGGGTCGGTAGAGGTAAGTGTTTTGATTGAAAATATATTTATTTAAGTATATATATATAGTTTTGAAAATACATTAATTTTCTTTGGGAGAAATCAATTTTGAAATTTTTGTTTTGAAATCGAACGCAATATTATGAACAAACATATATCATCTCGAAAAGATGAGATTGTCGTTCATTAATAGGTTCAGATTACAAAGCTTTAAAGGATCATTAATTTTATAATCAAAATCAGGATAATAAAATGATATATCTCTCCAATGAAAGAGGATATCATTTATTATCAATCCTTTGAATATAACGATAATGATCGTTTAGTTAAAATTTCCCAAAGATAATTAATCAGAGTTTTTGAAAATTTTAATTTTGAAAATTAGATCTGGGTTTCTAAATCTCCTACGAGTGCAAGCCCTCATAGTTAATTACATCGTAGGAAATCGGAATTTCCTACGAAAACTCTCGATTAAAATAGCGGTATAAATTTTATTTAAGAATTTCAAGGATTAATATCAAAGGAAGAAAATGGTAGGAATTTCAAATGAGATTGGCTCAAAATTGAAGACTTATTTTCGGGGTCAAAGGAAGAGGAGTAGGGAGTGTTTTTGAGATTCTGAATTACTTCAGAAAACACTCCAACTAATTCTAAGTGTTAGGCTTGTATTTAATTGAAAGTGATATTTAGTTTGAATGGTTAATTTTATTAGAAATTTGGGATTCGATTCTCGAAAATTGAGGTCTTATGGCCCGAGCCAGCCTCGAAACCTAAATCTAAACTGGGCACTAAAAAGTGACCCGAACCTAGCTAGTGCAATGCGAATCTGGTCTTACCCCGGCCTGGATTGGGGAGCCAGCTAAACCACCTAAACAATTTAAAATCATGTGTCCGGTCTTTTCATGTTGAGTGGTAGGGATGTTATTTAAGAAAGGTATTTGAGAACGGGACCGACATCTAGAGCGGATCCTAAATGGTCCCTTAAACTTATGTTGGGTTTGATGCTTAAGCAAATGCAATTAAGAATTTAAAGGTTTTTAAATTAGTTGCTAATATGATGCATGCTAATCGACTCGATTAAAAGATTGAATTTGAATGAATGCTATGAAATGAGGACTCCCGGCGGTCCCGGGATTATTTCTTAAAATGTTAGAGTTTCTATGTGAACTTAAAGTTTTTAATTTGATTTAAGTAGAAAAATTTTTATTAAGTCCTTAAGAGCCTACGATCAAATTCCAGGTCAAATCAAAGTCGACATGCAGGTAAAAAGATTATAAAAGCAGGTATCTCTAATGCGCAATCAATTTAAATAAATTAATCAAATTAAATATATCAAATTGAATGTCCGTAGGCAAGTGCCCCTTATTATTACATCACAAAATTTTACAGAAAATTAAAGTGGCCGGGCACCACTGACTACAACCCGGATTTTATCTTAAGACTCAAATGACTTTGAGATTTGGAATTCTTCTCGTTGTCCATTTCTTCATCTTCTCACGAACATCTTGATTCGTCGATTCCGGATATCCAAATGGAAAGAAACTCCCCCTTGAACGGGGTGTTATCTTTCCTCTTTGGATATTTGAAAGGCATCCTAATTTGACTTCCAAATGGAAGAAGGCTCTCCCCTTTAGGGATGTCTTCACCTCTTTAGAACTCAAATTGGATAAAATATCCCAATCTCAAATCATTTCAAATAAATACAACCTTATTCAATCAAATTTACATTAATGTGAAATAAAAAAAATCTAGACTCAATCCTGCAAGGTTATCCTAATAATCAACAGTTATATCTATAGTCCCAAGCAGTTAATATTCAATCTCAAGCAGTTAATATTTAATCTCAAGCAGTTAATATTTAACATTTAAATGCTCAATTAATTACAACATAAAATGCAATAAATGAATAAACAATCACATCAATCCTAAGCTAGCAAACAGCATGCAGTGAAAACTCGAAAATCCGGCACACAGCTGCAAAAAGTAAACACCGGCCTAGCCTAAAACTAGAGTTGGTGCTCCTAGCAAACCATCTACAGTGTGTGATATAAGCTGTGTGGTTTAGATATGTCCTAAATAGGATTATTGGTTAGAGTTATTTAAAGTTCGATTAGTTGAAAGGCTTAAGGTATTTAAGTTTGAATTCAAATATTAATGGCTTAAGGTTAATTTTAAGACTTACTTAATTATTTGTTGGATATCACCTTTGTTTCACACCGAGGCCGTGAAGTTTATTTCACCTTCCTTGGGGCTAAGTTAATAGTCTCGTAGGCCTGGGTTACCCAGTGGTACCCGGTATAATTAAATATTTTAGGTTGATTAAGACTTAAGAGTCATAGAACTTTATTAGAAATGTTTGGTTGCTAATTTTTAAAATTGATTAATTTAAGTTTGCCATTAATCGATTCGTGGCGTAGTGCCACCAGGCTCGAGGAACCAGCTTCCTTAGGACACTTAGCCCCGCAGCCCGGAGTAGTCCAGCCGATAAACCAAATTAATGTAGTTAAATTAGAGGTTTTAAAAGGTTAGATAATTAATAATTAATCTATTTTTAAGGTTTAACACCCCTTGGAATCCATTCGTGGCGTTGTGCCACCAGGCTTGAGAAACCAGCCTCCTTAGGACACTTAGCCCCGCAGCCCGGAGTAGTCCAGCCAATAAACTTCATCTTTAGGATGGTTGTTGTGTTTTGAAAGGTTTGTTGAATGTTTTAAACATTAAACTAACATTTTCTGGAGTTTTAGAATAATTTTGAGTTTTATGAATTTTTGAATATTTTAATCACTTAATTAAGGGGTTCAAAAATTGACTTTTTGATTAAGTTCAAATTCTGGAATGTTTGTATTTTATTAAAATACTAGACCTTACTACAATCAGTTAGAAGGTAAGTACGTTGAAATCTGATTTTTCTACATTTTATTACGAAGGTTTGAAGTTTTGAACTAGTTTTGACTTAAAGTTGACTGGTTTGTTGACTTTTTTAATTTGAAAGATTTCTGGAATTTTAATATTTTTGATAAATACTAGGAGTTATTAGGAGTTGAATGCAAGTGAGTTTGTTCAATTTTGATTTTTTTGGAATTAGTTATGAAGCTTTGAAGTTTAGGTATTTAATGAATTTTGAAAATTGCTTAATTAAAGGCCCTTTTTGTGATTTTGCTCCAAATGAGGTCCCCACTCCTTGAAATCAGCTCCAAAGGTCAGGAATGACCTAAGGAGAGATTCCCAAGTGTTTGGTACATTTTTGGAATTTTTAATATTTTTTAATTAATTATATTAATTAAATATTCAATTTCTCTTAAAATTAACTTAAGCTTAAGTTTGCTGTCAAATAATTTTGATTTTAATTTGCATTGGTTAAGGGTTTAATTCTGGTCAGTTAGAGGGGTTATACATATTTTTTGGATTTAAAATGGATTTATTGTATTTTCCGGAAGGTTTAATGGCTTAATTAAGAGTTTAAGACTTAGAAAATTAATTAATGGTCTTAATGACTTCTAAATTCAGTGAAACTTTTTCCTAAAGCTGAGAATGTCACTAAGTTTAAGTGTTCAAAGTTTCAAGTTCAAATAAGGTATATCCTAATTGCAATGCATTTTCTAAGTTGTCTATTCAAAGTCCTTAATTATTGTCCTTAATGACACTAAGTTTAAATAGGTTCAAATCAAAGTTTTAACTAACCCTTAGGCAACATACAAGAGAAAATGCATAACAACACAATCAAGTCCTTAAAACTAGGAGTGCATAGGCTAAGTGATGTGTGCACAACTTAAGCATGCAAATCAATTAAAGCTTAATTAAGTAAAGGATTAATCAATGAATAATTATCAAAGTAATTATTCATTGATCAATCAAGATTCCCCAATAATTTCTATTCAATCACTCAACCTATGTTTAAAATTTCAATGGCCCTCTCAATGTTCAAGGATTTAAATAAATATAATTTTAAAATAGTTTTAAAATATATATTTATATATAGAAATCTATACATAAAGATATAAGTTTTAAAATAGAATAATTTAAAAATATTATTAAAATAATTTTTAAGTGCTTGAGAGGTCCTCTGATTTTTCAAAATCTTTTGAAAATAAATTTTTAATTTTGAAAATATTTAGTATAATATTTAATTAATTACTTAATTAAGTATTATAATATTCATATAATTCGAATTAATTAAAATAAATGAATATTTTAATTTTAAAATTAATGTTAAATCAAAGTATTTTGAATATAAACATATATATATTTTTTGAATATCAGAATATATTTTAAGATAAATTTTTAAATCTTATTTAATAATATTTTAATTAAATAAGAACTTAAAATAATTAATACTTAAAATATTTCAAAATACATTAATATTTATTTTTTTATTAATTTTAAAGTATGGTTTTTTTTAATTTTCTGATAATAAATATTTTTTTATATTTTTAAAATATTTTTAAAATATTTTTAAAAGAAATCTGCAATTAAAAAGGATTCAAAATTAAATTAAATGACATTTTTCTTTTACTTGGCAGCGGCGGTGCCACGTGGCGTTCCCTGAGTGGCTAGATGAAAACGCGGGCAGCGGTCAGCCACGCGTCAGCCGCGGAATGCTTCATGCGGTTTCACTTAACCACGTCAGCAGCGGACACCCGCCGTTTGATACAGCGCTCATTCGATCGGACGATAGAGATCAAATCCCGCCACTTGATCTCTGATAAGCTAAATCGGACGGTCGAAAATCAATCCCGCAGTTTCGAATGGATGGCTAAGATTTCGCTGAACTGTGAGATTGGATCCGCGGTCTGAAATTGCCGCGGAATGGCTGGATCGTAACCGTTGATCAAAGGATCAACGGTTAAGATCTCGCACAGCAGAACAAGTCTGCGAACCGAGCCCTAGAAACGTTTTTGAGCTCGTTTTCTCAATCCGATTAATGAAAATCAACAAAATTTTAAATCTAGATTTATATTATGAACATAAAACTTGGGGAAGTATTTTAATAATTAAATATGCATCTATTTAAATGTTAATTAAACCTAGGTGTCCTAAACTAGGTTTAGGATTTTACCTCAATCCAACCAGTGGATTCGGCAGATCTTTGTTTTTCTGAGCTTGTTGACTGTCCACGTTCAATGTTGTAGAAGACTCCTTGTCCTGATAATGCCTGGATCGAGAGGAATACTCCTTGGACGGACTTGAGCTAGGTTCGTCGGGAAGCTTGCCGGAAAGGCCTTTAGCCGGCGGGATTCGACTTAGGAAGTGTGGGAATTCTCTGGGGAGCTCAATGGAATAGAGAATTAGGTTTGAGAGGCTAGGGATGGAGAGAGAGGCTAGGGTTGAGAATGAGGGCTCAAAACCTTCATTTACCCTATTCAAATGTCCTTATGCTCAAGGAACGGCTAGGATCAATTGGAGATGCCCTTAGATGGCTGCCACCTGCCCCTGAGGTGGTTAAAAAGCTGAGAGCAAGGACATGGGAAGGACAGTCCACATAGAAAGGCTCTTTGGTCCCCACTTGGACACATGGAGCCTTGAGGGCTGTTGGATCAAAATCAAAGGGTTTAGAATACTTCTAGGAAGCTTCTAGAGTGCTGTATTAACAGCTGGATTAAGTGGGATTTGAGCTAATGAAGTTTGATCAAGGTTTTAAACCATTTGGAGGCTACTTTGACCCTCCATTGACTGTTTGACCAGTCAATGGATCAAGGTAGCTGATGTGGCATGCAAGGTGGCAAGGAGGATTGCTTTGCATGCTGGAAAGTGAAGAGCTTAAGGCAATATTCCACTAGGAGTTTAAGGGTTCAAGCCATTTAAACATTTAAAGAGTTGTTGACCAAATGTTGACTGGTCAATACCCAAGTGGACTGCTGATGTGGCAGCCAAGTGACCTCAAAAATTGATTAAAATAAATCAGAACCAAAGCCAAGTAAAGGGATGGAGGTTTGAACTTGATATGGGTTTTAGAGTAGATTTAACCCAACCTTAGAGTTGACTTAGTCAAGTCTACTTGGATTTGATTGACCAACATCCCAAAACATGATTAGGCCATAATTAGAAGTTGGTTTGAAGCTTAAAATGAATTCAATGGATTAAATGGGTTAAAATAACCCATTAGAGCCTTAAGGGAATTTTGAATCAATCCTGGTTGACTTGGTCAACCAGGTGGGTCCAAGGTTTGGAAATGGGTTCAATCAATTCAAAATAACATTTTGAGTCTACTGAATGTAATCTCAGGGTCTAAGGAGGTCATTTGGTTCAAAACACCTGTTTGGACCCTTAAAGGGCCATTTGGGTCAATTAGGTTGACTTGGTCAACTAGGTTGACCCAAGGCCTGGGAATGGGTCAAACAGATTTGAAATGACATTTGAAACTTGCTGCAAGTGATTGCATTCAATTCAGAGTTCATTTGGTTTGAAATCACCATTTAAGCCCTATAGGGGTATTTTGGTCATTTTGACCCCTGGTCAACTCGAGGTCAAAGTGGGTCCAGAAAAATACAGTTTAATGTTCAACATATTAAGATTCAAGGTCTGGAAGTAACTAGAGGCTTTGGTGAAGGCTCTAAGGTCAGAATCTTCAAAGTGACAGGTCCAGTGGCATAGGTTGTAAATATTTGAAGGTTTTACATTCTGTGGATTTTGATTAAGTTTCTGAGGTTAGAGACCTCAGAATGGGTTCAAATTTGGAGGGTTGCCTCCAGAGACATGTCCTATCAGTATGCAACTGACAGACTCTGAATCGGAGGTCATTTGACTAGGTTTCAAAGTGTTTGAATTTTCAATGAAAAAGGCCTTTAGGGCTAAACCTTTGGATCTTGGATTTGGCTTGATTGACCTAAGATCTAGGTAGATCCTAAGGTTTGAATGGAACTTAAAATTAGGAATCTAGAAGAATCCTATAGGCTAAGAAATTCCTAGAACTTGGAATCTAGAAGAAGTTTAGGATCTAGAGTAGCTCCTAGGGTCTAAGCTCTAGAAGAATCCTAGCATAGATCCTAGGGTCAGGATTCTAGGAGGATCCTAAAATTTGAATTGATTTGAAAATTAAATTGATTTAGGGTCAAGAGTAGTCCAAGTGACCTCATACAAAAATGAGGTCAACAAATGGACCCCCAATATGTGTAAGAGAGCGAAGTTCTATTGCACATATTGGCGTTGACCGAGATTAAAGATCAAGAGTGGAATTTTAATCCTAAGGGAATGAAAAATTCATCCCTAGGGAATTAAGATTTAAATTTATTAGGGTAGTGCCACTGAGGGCATGCTCTACCACTAATCGCTTAACTCAAATGCTAGGGTGGTGCCACAGAAGGCATGCTCCACCACTAACGGATACAAATTAGGATGGCGCCACGAAGGGCACGCTCCATCACTAATCGTTTAACTCAAATGTTAGGGTGGTGCCACAGAGGGCATGCTCCACCACTAACGGATACGAATTAGGATGGCGCCACGAAGGGCACGCTCCACCACTAATCGTTTTTAACTCAAATGTTAGGGTGGTGCCACAGAAGGCATGCTCCACCACTAACGGATACGAATTAGGATGGCGCCACGAAGGGCACGCTCCACCACTAATCATTTTTAACTCAAATGTTAGGGTGGTGCCATAGAGGGCATGCTCCACCACTAACGGATACGAATTAGGATGGCGCCACGAAGGGCACGCTCCACCACTAATCGTTTTTAACTCAAATGTTAGGGTGGTGCCACAGAGGGCATGCTCCACCACTAACGGATACAAATTAGGATGGCGCCACGAAGGGCACGCTCCATCACTAATCATTTTTAACTCAAATGTTAGGGTTGTGCCACAGAGGGCATGCTCCACCACTAACGGACGGTCTTATGGAAAGGAAACTTGCTCTACACAAAGAACCGGGTCTGGATGATCATATGTGGAGGAAACTTGCTCCACACAGAGGATCGAGCTCAAATTGATCGTATGTAGAGGAAACATGCTCTACACAGAGGATCGGGCTCAAATTGATCGTATGCAGAGGAAACTTGCTCTACACAGAGGATCGGGCTTAAATTTTGAAATTTGAGATTTGAAAGTTTTGAATTGATTTGATTTTTTAAATTTTGAAGTTTGAATTTAATTTTTAAGAGTGGATTTATAAAATTTCTGATGTTTGATTTTGAATTAAGAAATTTCTTTAATCCAGGAAATTTGAAGACTTTTTATTGACTTTGAATTTGACACTTATCTGGCATGGTACTTCCTGAAGAGCCTCCCTAACATTTAAAAATATTAGGTGGCATTCTCCAAGGTTGATCAATTAATGTTTGAATTTTTCTCAAAGATTGTCTCAACGACAGGAGGACACTCTTAAGTTGGCTCAAGCTCCTCCACCGATTTCTCGGTAGGCTAAGATATGCATCCAAAGAACCTAGACCAAGTCTCCTCTTTGGAGAGTTCTAAGTTGCTCTATCTTATCATGAGCTTTAACCATTCAGGTTTCGGACGATTCTGAGTTTTATTGAGCCTTAAAAATAAAGCTCTGTAAGGCCTCGAAGTCTTCAAATTAGAGTCGGGCACTCTGCTCAGTCATGGATTGAACTTAAACGGCAATTCCCAGCATTACAAAATACTCCTCTAGTACGGTTGATCTTGGACCCAGTATAGAGTGTAATTTTGTTGAAAAGGCTTCAAAGAAAAATATGCCTACACATAAGGAATCAGACACATTCCTCAAGGACAGGATTTGAATTCTTTTTAGGGGTAGAAGATTTGGTCTTTCTATTAGAAAATTTCCTCTAACTATTTGGACCCTGTCAGAATGACATGTGGGAACAAATTTATCAATTAGAGTGAGAAGAGTTGACTCCTATTAATTTGAGAGAATTTCAGTTTTGTTGACCCAGACCAAGTCTCGTATAAACTAAACTGGGGTCTCCCTTGAATAAATTTTGAATTAAAATTAATTACAAAAAGGTTTAAGTTGAAGAGAGAAATTTAATATTTTCAATTTTCTTGCACATGTCCTTCTATCTAATAGAAAATTCGTGCATGTTGAAGAATCTAAATTCATGATTTTCAAAGTCAGGTTCTTGAAGGTGATCGAGTTATTTTAAGATTCAAGGATTTAGAGGAAGGAAGCCATCTTACTCTTCTTCTCTTTTTTTTTTTGGTGGCGCATATTGCTCATCTTTTGAATTTTTATGCACTTCGTGCATTTCTTGATTTCTGGCGCATTTACGCATCTTTTAATTTTTTAGAGCATTCGCTCATCTTTTGATTTCAATTGAATTCGAGAAGAGGCTCCACTTTCTTCAAATACCTTAAATTGATTAATCTTTTTTTTTATTTTGAATGCTGGGATTATATCTCAAGTATTAGAGAAAAAAAAATTTGTTCTCTTATACAAGGAAGAATAATCCTCAAAGCACACTCAATCTTTTTGAAAAGAGTATCAACTTGACTTTTGAAAATCATTGAATAGATTTTAGACATGCGAGAATCGCCTATGAAGATAGAAGATTGCTAGAAGCTTGATAAAATTCTCATTTCTGAATTCAACTTAAATTTGAGATAGATTTTAATTCAAAGGTTAAATCAACCCACAGAAGCGATGGGGGGGAGGGGTATTCAAACATTTGATGGAATCAACTACAACTCTCTCCAGCTTAAGACTTAAGGTAGAGGTCAATTTTGATTAGAAAGGTTAATCAACTATCTTGAAAATCAAGATTTAGTACACTTGAGAAATTGAAAGCTTTTTCCTTAATGGTTGCAAGTCTAGGTGGCAAGACCCTAGATAACTTGGAATTGAATTCCTACAGTTTCTTTGAAGGGAGAGAATATTAAAGGGTCTGCAACATCCCTAGAAAGCACGACATTATTATAATCAAAAGATTAATCGTGATAGGACCCCGTTAAAGTTATATTTCAACGGTATCACTATCTGACACAATCTTAGATTATTCCCTCTCTCAAATTACCACTAAACTAGTAGTTAAGAGAGTGGCACCCTGAGTGGTTTCTACTCCTCCTCCTCTGCAGATGATGTAGTGGTACACATATAGTAACGTGCCCTAACATCTTCTAGTAGAGTGGACGGATCATAACCTTCAGTTAGGGGCCTATAGCTTAATGTTGATGATTGCTCAATTCTTTCTTGCTCGAGTCTTTCTGTGTAGTAGTCAAGCAAGTGTATTGAAGATCGCACTCTCGTATCTACAACCTCCCTCCTTTGTGCAAGGAGAGGGTACGTAGAAGGAGTAACGAACTCTCGATTGGCCTCGAAGTCGGTCTTCTCTAAGGCTTCAGATTCAGTAGTCTTTCTAGCCTTAAGATTCTTTTTTCTGGCTCTTCGAAGGTAATTCTTCATCTTATTCCTACCGATGACAGGGGTGCTAGAATTTGATCCGATCTCAGATTGAGATGGTAACTCTTTTGTCATTATTGACTTCTGGTTTTGATCCTCCTGAGTAGAGAGTACAGTGGGTACAGGGGAGACAACAACCTCCGTCTTAGAGATGGGGAAGTCAGCTCCTGACCCTAAAGTAACTTCTACTAAGGGGAAATTCCCTTGAGTACAGGCGGACAGATCTAAAATTCTTTCTCCATTAACTAAAATCTCGAGGTTTTGAAATTCCATTTCGTACTGAATTAAATTGCCATTAAGAATTTCTTCTACAAGCACATCTCTGTTCAGTGAAAAGACGAGTTTCCCAGCCATTTGAGTGTTTGATTTCCTGGAATTAAGAAAGTGATTTTAATCAGTGATTGAATTTGAATTTGAATTTTAAGTCTGATTGATTTTACTCAAAATTTTATAACTCAATCGTATTCAGTTTACACTGAACATGGTGGTTCATAAAATTGACGAGGAACTTGACTCTTTCGCTACATCGATTGACTTGGGGCAAAATGTCAAAATTCAGGTTTGAATTGTAAAATCAAATTCAAGGTTGGATTTAACGTTGAAATCAAACTTGAGTTTAAGGTCGAGATTGAACTCGAATTTAAAGTTAAATTTGGATTTGAACTTAAGATTGAATTTAAATTTGAGGTTGAAATTGAACATATCTTCTTCAAACTTTGAAACTCAACACATTGGTTTTTATTTGAATGTGCAGGTTTACAAAAGTAACTTGAAGATCCGAGGAACTAGGCTCAACTTTTTTATCCCACCAAGTAAATTGGGGGTGAAATGTTAGAGCCCAGAATTGATTGGAGAATTTTGAATTTGTGTTGCATGTGTTTACTTACAACAGAATGTTGTAGAGAACACGTGGCAACAACAGTTGAAGTAGGTTTGAAAGATTTTCCTTCACTTTTGAAACTCAATATGTTGATTTTTATTTTCAACAAAAATGGTTAACAAAGATTAGGGAAAAATCTAGAGACCTTGATTCGACTCTTTCACTACACTGACTAGCTTAGAGTGAAATGTCAAAATCTAGGTTTGATCAAGGGTTTGAATTTGTATTGCCTATGTTAAATTACAAGGGTATTGTATAAAACATATGGCAACAAAAGTTGAAGTTAGACGATTTTGGAAAGAATTTGAAAGCTTGAAAATCTGACATCATCCCTCTTTATTTTGAAACTCAATATACTGAACTCGTGTTCAACATAAAGGTTAACAAAAATTTAGAGAGGGGGAGATTCTTAAAAGTCGACCCGACTCTTTCACCCCGACAAATTGTTTGAGAGTGAAATGTCAAAGCTTGACTTTGCCAAAAAGATTCAAACTCTAGAATCAAATTTGGACTAGAAGTTTGTGTTCTATCGCACATACCAAATTATAGGAGTTATAATTTCATATGTAATGATAGAATACATGGATTGATTGAGATTTGAAAGTGATTGAATTTTGCTTAAAGGATTGAAATTTTGATTTTGAAGTTGAAGTATTTTCTGTAAATTGTGAAACTTAGCATGCTATATATTTGTTCGCACGCGAGTTTGCAACATATACAGAAGGATTTTGGCTTGACTCTTTCACTCTACCAATCAAGTTGGAGGCAAAATGTCAAAGCCCGACTTCGACAGAGGATTCCTACGCTCACCTCTCTTTTGACATGTCTTAATTGAGTTGGTTACGCTCACCCAAGGAAGAAATGGGAGAGGGACCAACGGAGAGAAAGGTAGTTAAAACTACCGATTCAATAAAATTTATACCGCTATTAAAGATGGAGAGTGAGATTGTCCCCAGTGGAGTCACCATTTTTGTTTTGATTGAAAATATATTTATTTAAGTATATATATATATATATATATATATATATATATATATATATATATATATATATATATATATATATATATATATATATATATATATATATATATATATATATATATATATATATATATATATATATATATATATATAGTTTTGAAAATACATTAATTTTCTTTGGGAGAAATCAATTTTGAAATTTTTGTTTTGAAATCGAACGCAATATTAGGAACAAACATATATCATCTCGAAAAGACGAGACTGTCGTTCATTAATAGGTTCAGATTACAAAGCTTTAAAGGATCATTAATTTTATAATCAAAATCAGGATAATAAAATGATATATCTCTCCAAGGAAAGAGGATATCATTTATTATCAATCCTTTGAATATAACGATAATGATCGTTTAGTTAAAATTTCCCAAAGATAATTAATCAGAGTTTTTGAAAATTTTAATTTTGAAAATTAGATCTGGGTTTCTAAATCTCCTACGAGCGCAAGCCCTCGTAGTTAATTACATCGTAGGAAATCGGAATTTCCTACGAAAACTCTCGATTAAAATAGCGGTGTAAATTTTATTTAAGAATTTCAAGGATTAATATCAAAGGAAGAAAATGGTAGGAATTTCAAATGAGATTGGTTCAAAATTGAAGACTTATTTTCGGGGTCAAAGGAAGAGGAGTAGGGAGTGTTTTTGATATTCTGAATTACTTCAGAAAACACTCCAACTAATTTTAAGTGTTAGGCTTGTATTTGATTGAAAGTGATATTTAGTTTGAATGGTTAATTTTATTAGAAATTTGGGATTCGATTCCCGGAAATTGAGGTCTTATGGCCCGAGCCAGCCTCGAAACCTAAATCTAAACTGGGCACTAAAAAGTGACCCGAACCTAGCTAGTGCAATGCGAATCTGGTCTTACCCCGGCCTGGATTGGGGAGCCAGCTAAACCACCTAAACGATTTAAAATCATGTGTCCAGTCTTTTCATGTTGAGTGGTAGGGACGTTATTTAAGAAAGGTATTTGAGAACGGGACCGACATCTAGAGCGGATCCTAAATGGTCCCTTAAACTTATGTTGGGTTTGATGCCTAAGCAAATGCAATTAAGAATTTAAAGGTTTTTAAATTAGTTGCTAATATGATGCATGCTAATCGACTCGATTAAAAGATTGAATTTGAATGAATGCTATGAAATGAGGACTCCCGGCGGTCCCGGGATTATTTCTTAAAATGTTAGAGTTTCTATGTGAACTTAAAGTTTTTAATTTGATTTAAGTAGAAAAATTTTTATTAAGTCCTTAAGAGCCTACGATCAAATTCCAGGTCAAATCAAAGTCGACATGCAGGTAAAAAGATTATAAAAGCAGGTATCTCTAATGCGCAATCAATTTAAATAAATTAATCAAATTAAATATATCAAATTGAATGTCCATAGGCAAGTGCCCCTTATTATTACATCACAAAATTTTACAGAAAATTAAAGTGGCCGGGCACCACTGACTACAACCCGGATTTTATCTTAAGACTCAAATGACTTTGAGATTTGGAATTCTTCTCGTTGTCCATTTCTTCGTCTTCTCACGAACATCTTGATTCGTCGATTCCGGATATCCAAATGGAAAGAAACTCCCCCTTGAACGGGGTGTTATCTTTCCTCTTTGGATATTTGAAAGGCATCCTAATTTGACTTCCAAATGGAAGAAGGCTCTCCCCTTTAGGGATGTCTTCACCTCTTTAGAACTCAAATTGGATAAAATATCCCAATCTCAAATCATTTCAAATAAATACAACCTTATTCAATCAAATTTACATTAATGTGAAATAAAAAAAATCTAGACTCAATCCTGCAAGGTTATCCTAATAATCAACAGTTATATCTATAGTCCCAAGCAGTTAATATTCAATCTCAAGCAGTTAATATTCAATCTCAAGCAGTTAATATTCAACATTTAAATGCTCAATTAATTAAAACATAAAATGCAATAAATGAATAAACAATCACATTAATCCTAAGCTAGCAAACAGCATGCAGTGAAAACTCGAAAATCCGGCACACAGCTGCAAAAAGTAAACACCGGCCTAGCCTAAAACTAGAGTTGGTGCTCCTAGCAAACCATCTACAGTGTGTGATATAAGCTGTGTGGTTTAGATATGTCCTAAATAGGATTATTGGTTAGAGTTATTTAAAGTTCGATTAGTTGAAAGGCTTAAGGTATTTAAGTTTGAATTCAAATATTAATGGCTTAAGGTTAATTTTAATACTTACTTAATTATTTGTTGGATATCACCTTTGTTTCACACCGAGGCCGTGAAGTTTATTTCACCTTTCTTGGGGCTAAGTTAATAGCCTCGTAGGCCTGGGTTACCCAGTGGTACCCGGTATAATTAAATATTTTAGGTTGATTAAGACTTAAGAGTCATAGAACTTTATTAGAAATGTTTGGTTGCTAATTTTTAAAATTGATTAATTTAAGTTTGTCATTAATCGATTCGTGGCGTTGTGCCACCAGGCTCGAGGAACCAGCCTCCTTAGGACACTTAGCCCCGCAGCCCGGAGTAGTCCAGCCGATAAACCAAATTAATGTAGTTAAATTAGAGGTTTTAAAAGGTTATATAATTAATAATTAATCTATTTTTAAGGTTTAACACCCCTTGGAATCCATTCGTGGCGTTGTGCCACCAGGCTCGAGGAACCAGCCTCCTTAGGACACTTAGCCCCGCAGCCCGGAGTAGTCCAGCCAATAAACTTCATCTTTAGGATGGTTGTTGTGTTTTGAAAGGTTTGTTGAATGTTTTAAACATTAAACTAACATTTTCTGGAGTTTTAGAATAATTTTGAGTTTTATGAATTTTTGAATATTTTAATCACTTAATTAAGGGGTTCAAAAATTGACTTTTTGATTAAGTTCAAATTCTGGAATGTTTGTATTTTATTAAAATACTAGACCTTACTACGATCAGTTAGAAGGTAAGTACGTTGAAATCGGATTTTTCTACATTTTATTACGAAGGTTTGAAGTTTTGAACTAGTTTTGACTTAAAGTTGACCGGTTTGTTGACTTTTTGAATTTGAAAGATTTCTGGAATTTTAATATTTTTGATAAATACTAGGAGTTACTAGGAGTTGAATGCAAGTGAGTTTGTTCAATTTTGATTTTTTTGAAATTAGTTATGAAGCTTTGAAGTTTAGGTATTTAATGAATTTTAAAAATTGCTTAATTAAAGGCCCTTTTTGTGATTTTGCTCCAAATGAGGTCCCCACTCCTTGAAATCAGCTCCAAAGGTCAGGAATGACCTAAGGAGAGATTCCCAAGTGTTTGGGATATTTTTGGAATTTTTAATATTTTTTAATTAATTATATTAATTAAATATTCAATTTCTCTTAAAATTAACTTAAGCTTAAGTTTGCTGTCAAATAATTTTGATTTTAATTTTCATTGGTTAAGGGTTTAATTCTGGTCAGTTAGATGGGTTATACATATTTTTTGGATTTAAAATGGATTTATTGTATTTTCCGGAAGGTTTAATGGCTTAATTAAGAGTTTAAGACTTAGAAAATTAATTAATGGTCTTAATGACTTCTAAATTCAGTGAAACTTTTTCCTAAAGCTGAGAATGTCACTAAGTTTAAGTGTTCAAAGTTTCAAGTTCAAATAAGGTATATCCTAATTGCAATGCATTTTCTAAGTTGTCTATTCAAAGTCCTTAATTATTGTCCTTAATGACACTAAGTTTAAATAGGTTCAAATCAAAGTTTTAACTAACCCTTAGGCAACATACAAGAGAAAATGCATAACAACACAATCAAGTCCTTAAAACTAGGAGTGCCTAGGCTAAGTGATGTGTGCACAACTTAAGCATGCAAATCAATTAAAGCTTAATTAAGTAAAGGATTAATCAATGAATAATTATCAAAGTAATTATTCATTGATCAATCAAGATTCCCCAATAATTTCTATTCAATCACTCAACCTATGTTTAAAATTTCAATGGCCCTCTCAATGTTCAAGGATTTAAATAAATATAATTTTAAAATAGTTTTAAAATATATATTTATATATAGAAATCTATACATAAAGATATAAGTTTTAAAATAGAATAATTTAAAAATATTATTAAAATAATTTTTAAGTGCTTGAGAGGTCCTCTGATTTTTCAAAATCATTTGAAAATAAATTTTTAATTTTGAAAATATTTAGTATAATATTTAATTAGTTACTTAATTAAGTATTATAATATTCATATAATTCAAATTAATTAAAATAAATGAATATTTTAATTTTAAAATTAATGTTAAATCAAAGTATTTTGAATATAAACATATATATATTTTTTGAATATCAGAATATATTTTAAGATAAATTTTTAAATCTTATTTAATACTATTTTAATTAAATAAGAACTTAAAATAATTAATACTTAAAATATTTCAAAATACATTAATATTTATTTTTTTATTAATTTTAAATTAAGTTTTTTTTTAATTTTCTGATAATAAATATTTTTTTATATTTTTAAAATATTTTTAAAAGAAATCTGCAATTAAAAAGGATTCAAAATTAAATTAAATGACATTTTTCTTTTACTTGGCAGCGGCGGTGCCACGTGGCGTTCCCTGAGTGGCTAGATGAAAACGCGGGCAGCGGTCAGCCACGCGTCAGCCGCGGAATGCTTCACGCGGTTTCACTTAACCACGTCAGCAGCGGACACCCGCCGTTTGATCCAGCGCTCATTCGATCGGACGACAGAGATCAAATCCCGCCACTTGATCTCTGATAAGCTAAATCAGACGGTCGAAAATCAATCCCGCGGTTTCGAATGGATGGCTAGGATTTCGCTGAACCGTGAGATTGGATCCGCGGTCTGAAATTGCCACGGAATGGCTGGATCGTAACCGTTGATCAAAGGATCAACGGTTAAGATCTCGCACAGCAGAACAAGTCTGCGAACCGAGCCCTAGAAACGTTTTTGAGCTCGTTTTCTCAATCCGATTAATGAAAATCAACGAAATTTTAAATCTAGATTTATATTATGAACAGAAAACTTGGGGAAGTATTTTAATAATTAAATATTCATCTATTTAAATGTTAATTAAACCTAGGTGTCCTAAACTAGGTTTAAGATTTTACCTCAATCCAACCAGTGGATTCGGCAGATCTTTGTTTTTCTGAGCTTGTTGACTGTCCACGTTCAATGTTGTAGAAGACTCCTTGTCCTGATAATGCCTGGATCGAGAGGAATACTCCTTGGACGGACTTGAGCTAGGTTCGTCGGGAAGCTTGCCGGAAAGGCCTTTAGCCGGCGGGATTCGACTTAGGAAGTGTGGGAAATTCTCTGGGGAGCTCAATGGAACAGAGAATTAGGTTTGAGAGGCTAGGGATGGAGAGAGAGGCTAGGGTTGAGAATGAGGGCTCAAAACCTTCATTTACCCTATTCAAATGTCCTTATGCTCAAGGAACGGCTAGGATCAATTGGAGATGCCCTTAGATGGCTGCCACCTGCCCCTGAGGTGGTTAAAAAGCTGAGAGCAAGGACATGGGAAGGACAGTCCACATAGAAAGGCTCTTTGGTCCCCACTTGGACACATGGAGCCTTGAGGGCTGTTGGATCAAAATCAAAGGGTTTAGAATACTTCTAGGAAGCTTATAGAGTGTTGTATTAACAGCTGGATTAAGTGGGATTTGAGCTAATGAAGTTTGATCAAGGTTTTAAACCATTTGGAGGCTACTTTGACCCTCCATTGACTGTTTGACCAGTCAATGGATCAAGGTAGCTGATGTGGCATGCAAGGTGGCAAGGAGGATTGCTTTGCATGCTGGAAAGTGAAGAGCTTAAGGCAATATTCCACTAGGAGTTTAAGGGTTCAAGCCATTTAGACATTTAAAGAGTTGTTGACCAAATGTTGACTGGTCAATACCCAAGTGGACTGCTGATGTGGCAGCCAAGTGACCTCAAAAATAGATTAAAATAAATCAGAACCAAAGCCAAGTAAAGGGATGGAGGTTTGAACTTGATATGGGGTTTAGAGTAGATTTAACCCAACCTTAGAGTTGACTTAGTCAACTCTACTTGGATTTGATTGACCAACATCCCAAAACATGATTAGGCCATAATTAGAAGTTGGTTTGAAGCTTAAAATGGATTCAATGGATTAAATGGGTTAAAATAACCCATTAGAGCCTTAAGGGAATTTTGAATCAATCCTGGTTGACTTGGTCAACCAGGTGGGTCCAAGGTTTGGAAATGGGTTCAATCAATTCAAAATAACATTTTGAGTCTACTGAATGTAATCGCAGGGTCTAAGGAGGTCATTTGGTTCAAAACACCTGTTTGGACCCTTAAAGGGCCATTTGGGTCAACTAGGTTGACTTGGTCAACTAGGTTGACCCAAGGCCTGGGAATGGGTCAAACAGATTTGAAATGACATTTGAAACTTGCTGTAAGTGATTGCATTCAATTCAGAGTTCATTTGGTTTGAAATCACCATTTAAGCCCTATAGGGGTATTTTGGTCATTTTGACCCCTGGTCAACTGGGGGTCAAAGTGGGTCCAGAAAAATATAGTTTAATGTTCAACATATTAAGATTCAAGGTCTGGAAGTGACTAGAGGCTTTGGTGAAGGCTCTAAGGTCAGAATCTTCAAAGTGACAGGTCCAGTGGCATAGGCTGTAAATATTTGAAGGTTTTACAGCCTGTGGATTTTGATTAAGTTTCTGAGGTTAGAGACCTCAGAATGGGTTCAAATTTGGAGGTTTCCTCCAGAGACATGTCCTATCAGTATGCAACTGACAGACTCTGAATCGGAGGTCATTTGACTAGGTTTCAAAGTGTTTGAATTTTCAATGAAAAAGGCCTTTAGGGCTAAACCTTTGGATCTTGGATTTGGCTTGATTGATTTAAGATCTAGGTAGATCCTAAGGTTTGAATGGAACTTAAAATTAGGAATCTAGAAGAATCCTATAGGCTAAAAAATTCCTAGAACTTGGAATCTAGAAGAAGTTTAGGATCTAGAGTAGCTCCTAGGGTCTAAGCTCTAGAAGAATCCTAGCATAGATCCTAGGGTCAGGAATCTAGGAGGATCCTAAAATTTGAATTGATTTGAAAATTAAATTGATTTAGGGTCAAGAGTAGTCCAAGTGACCTCATACAAAAATGAGGTCAACGGTAAGGAGTTATCTTTTGGTTTTGGTTCTCTGCCAGCTTCTGGAGGAAGCAAAAGGAGGTAGGTTCTCTGCCTTGCCGGGGTGGCAAAAAGAAGGTTCTTGTGATGTCTTCTCCGCCTAGCCGTGGGGGCTAAAGGAGAGTCATGTTTTGTAGTGCAATACTTGGAGGGTGCCTCCAAGGAGTAGACGTAGGTCGAGTTGACCGAACCACTATAAATGTATGTGTTCTTATTTTTGCTTCCGCACTTTTATTTCCGCACTTTGTTTTTGTGGTGCGTTTGGTTTATGCAATTTTCATTCTTTGGGAAAAGAAACTTTTAATTACCAATTCACCCCCCCTCTTGGTTAGCTTGGGCCAGTTCTATAGGGCTTAACATCCCTAGCGAACTTTCAAGTGGTATCAGAGCGGGATTCGAAAATTTAAGTTTGAAAACTTTTTGAATTTGATCCATGACTAACCTTAGGAATCGTAACACTACGGAAGGGTATTTTATTACCCGACCTCCCCTGTTCGATAACCTACCTTTTGATTTTTGGAAAACTTGCATGTCAACATTTTTACAATCTATTGATTATCGCATGTGGATGCTTATTCAAGAAGGCTACTCTCCACCTTCAGGTGAAATTAATGGCATTAAAACTGAAATTTCTTTTACTGAATGGACTTTTGATGAACGAGATCTAGCTCAATTAAATGCAAAATGTTTGAACTGTTTTTTCTGTGCTTTAAAATCTGAGGATTACATGCGTGTCTCAACTTGCAAAACTGGTAAAGAGATTTGGGATAAATTGTGCATCACCTATGAAGGTACTAATGAAGTTAAACAATCTCGTTTGAACTTTCTCTTGCATTACTACGAACTTTTTCGTATGAAACCTCATGAATCGATTTCTGACATGTACACTTGGTTTACTCAGATAGTTACTTCACTGCATGCACTAGGAAAAGAACTTTCAAACTATGAAAAAGTAAACAAGATTTTGAGATGCTTGCCTTCATCTTATGATGCTAAAATCACTGTAATCACTGAATCTAAGGATTTGAACACATATTCTATTGATACCTTACTTGGCTCACTCATTGCTTATGAGCAAGGGGTGAATCAAAGAAATCTTTATGCAGGTGAGAAGAAAAAGGAGAAAACAATTGCACTGAAGGCGCACAAATCGGATTCTGAATCTTTCGGGTCTGAAAGCGATGAAGTTGCCTTCATCACAAGGCAATTCAAAAGCTTTCTAAGGAAGAAACAAAAGCATCATCAAATTTGGAGAAAATGTAAGGAACATAAACATGTTAAAGGATCTTCTGATGTTGTATGTTTTGAATGCAGGAAGCCTGGACATGTGAGAACTGATTGCCCTACGCTTAAAGATAACTCAAGCAAAGGAAAGGGTGAGGAGAAACCTAAGCCAAGGAAGGACAAGATGAGAGTACAAAAAGCATTTTGGGCAGATTCGACATCAGATTCATCAGAGATAGAACCAGAAGATGAGACATCAAAATTGTGCTTGATGGCAGACAATAATCCTGATCAAAAAGAGGTATGTGAACTTTCCTACGATCAACTTCTTGAAGTTTCAGAAAAAATTCATGCATCATATAGGAAATTAAAGAAAACACATGCTAGCTTGAAATTAGAATTTTTAAATCTACAAAAAGAGCATGAAATTTTGATGAAAGACCATCAAACAATTGATTCAAATCATATGATTTTACTTGATGAATTTGATGAGTTAAATAAAAATCATTGCGAGTTAGTTGAAAAGCATGATGCATTAAAAGTCTCACACACATCACTTGAATCTGATTTTAAGAAGTCTAAGGAGATAGAGAAAAATTTGAGGATTGAAAATGAAGTTTTAAAAGGTACAAATTTGAAGTTTCAAAATGATTTAGAAGCATATAAGAAAACTAAGATGACATCTACTTTTGATGAATTGTCAAAACCTAGGAAGAGGCATTATAACTCAAACCACTTAAGAAATCCCTTTCCTAGAGTTAGATGTTTTTCATGTGGCATGCTAGGACACATCTCACACACTTGCACGATTCACCATAGTACACATTGGGTGTGGAGACCTAAGATGCATATTCCACAGCATACCACACATGCATTGCATTCTTCTCTTCATAAGAAGGAACCCAAACCTGCTTAGGTTCCTAAATCTAACATTTGATAATTTTGCAGGAGGGCTCTCACAGAAGACCTCGTGAGAGTATATGGTACCTGGACAGTGGATGCTCTCGGCATATGACTGGTGATGCCAGCCAGTTTGTTGTACTAGAGTCCAGGACTGGAGGCAAGGTTACTCTTGGAGACAACACCACCAAGAAGGTGGTAGGAGCAGGTATAATCGGTAATTCCAAGAACCTTATGATTGAAAATATTTTGCTTGTAGATGGATTGAAGCACAACTTGCTCAGCATCAGTCAATTCTGTGACAAAGGCTTCATCGTGCAATTCTTTGCAAACTCATGCATTGTAAGTTTAAGTAACAACACTATTTTGCAGGGAAAGAGGATTAACAACGTTTACATGCTTGATTTAAATAACATTGAATGTGCTGCTTCTTTTTGCTTAAAAACTGTAATTGATGATTCTTGGTTGTGGCACAGGAGGCTTTGTCATGCAAGTATGAAAACCCTTAGGAAAGTAACCCAAAAGGACCTAGTTAGAGGTGTCCCCAAACTCAAGTTTTCAAAAGATCACCTTTGTGATGCCTGTCAACTAGGAAAGCAAGTCTACTCCACTTTTCACCCCATTAAGGACATTAGCACCTCTAGACCTCTAGAAGTCCTTCACATGGATTTGTTTGGACCCATTAGCACTGCCAGCCTGGGAGGGAAAGTCTATGGTTTTGTGATTGTTGATGACTACTCGAGGTTCACTTGGACTAGATTTCTTTCACATAAAAATGAGTCTTTTGAGGAGTTTAAAACATTTTCTACCTGGATTCAGAAAAAGCTAGGTTGTGAGATTTTGACCATCCATAGTGATCATGGGGGAGAGTTTGAAAATGAAAGATTTGGAGTTTTTTGTGAGGACAAGGGGATTAGCCATAATTTTTCAGCCCCTAGGACCCCTCAGCAGAACGGGATAGCTAAAAGAAAGAACCGAACCATGGTGGAAGCTGCTAGAGCCATGCTTGCTGAGTATTCACTTCCAAAGTACTTTTAGGCTGAAGCAGTTAACACAGCTTGTTATGTGTTGAATAGGGTGAATGTTAGAGCCATATTAGAGAATACACCCTATGAGATCCTTAAGGGTAGGACACCCCATCTTCCCCACCTTCATGTCTTTGGTTGTAAGGTTTTCATTCACAACAATGGGAAGTCTCACTTGGGAAAATTTGATCCTAAATCTGATGAAGGAGTATTTTTGGGATATTCTAGTGTTGGGAAGTCTTTTAGGGTGTTTAACAAAAGAACTTTGATGGTGGAAGAGACAACCCATGTAGTTTTTGATGAGTCTGATCTTAAGAAACATGGAGTAGAAGATAATGATGTTGGAGAGATTACAAGAGGAGTAGAAAATTTGTGGAATGAGAGTGAGCACATAAGTAATGAAGGAGTAGAAGAATTTCCCCAAGGAGTGGAAAATTTTGATGAAAGGGGAGAAACTTCACACACTTTGCCTAGAGATTGGAGATACTCTACTAGTTACCCCAAGGATTTGATCTTAGGAGAACCTTCTAGTGGAGTTAGGACTAGACATGGACTTAGGAAGGAGGTGAACCATTATGCCTTTATTTTTATGACTGAACTCACCACCATTAACCAAGCCCTTTCTGATGAGTTTTGGATTCTAGCAATGCAAGAAGAATTGAATCAATTTGTTAGGAATGATGTTTGGGAGCTTATGGAAAGACCTAAGGGACAAAGTGTAGTTGGGACAAAATGGGTCATTAAGAACAAAGTGAATGATTCAGAAGTGGTGGTAAGAAATAAAGCAAGATTGGTGACTAAGGGGTACAATCAAATAGAAGGGATAGACTTTAAGGAGACTTTTGCTCCTGTAGCTAGATTGGAAGCCATTAGAGTGCTATTAGCCTTTGCCTGTTATAAAGGATTTAAGCTTTTCCAAATGGATGTCAAGAGTGCCTTTTTAAATGGGGAAATAAAAGAAGACGTTTTTGTAGAACAACCTCCAGGTTTTGAGAGTTCTCAATTTCCAAATCATGTGTTTAAATTAAAATAGGCTTTGTATGGTTTAAAGCAGGCACCTAGAGCTTGGTATAAGAGGCTTAGCACATTCTTACTAGAGAGGGAGTTTATCAAGGGGAGCGTAGACACCACCCTTTTTCTTAGAAGAGTTGGAGATGATTTACTCATTGTTCAGATTTATGTTGATGATATACTTTTTGGATCTTCTAATAAAAAATTGTGTGATAATTTTTCTAAAATAATGAGTAGAGAGTTTGAGATGAGTTTGATGGGAGAGTTGTCCTATTTTTAGGGGTTTAGCATAAAATAATTGGAGGATGGAACTTTTCTAAATCAAACAAAATACATAAATGACATTTTGAAGAAATATGAGATGGACAAAGCCAAGCCAATTAACACTCCCATGACTTCTAGTGCTCCATTGGACAAGGACCCAAGTGGTAAGTCTGTTGATCAAAAGAAGTATAGAGGCATGATTGGATCCTTACTTTACTTGACTGCGAGCCGACCTGATATCATGTTTAGTGTTTATCTTTGTGCTAGATTTCAAGCTGACCCTAAGGAATCCCACATGACTGCTGTTAAGAGAATTTTTAGATACCTTTTGGGGACACAAGGCTTAGGGATTTGGTACCCTAGACACAACACTTCTTTTGAGATTATTGGCTTTTCTGACTCTGATTTTGCAGGATGCAAGGTGGATAGAAAAAGCACTTCTGGAACTTGTCAATTCATTGGACAATCTTTGGTCTCTTGGTCTAGTAGGAAGCAAAACTTTGTTGCACTTTCCACTGCTGAAGCTGAATACATTGCTCTTGGAAGTTGTGTGGCCCAACTCCTTTGGTTGAAACAACAGGTATTGGATTTAGGATTACATGTAAGCACCATCTCAATCTTTTGTGACAACACTAGTGCCATATGCATCTCTAAGAATCCTATCCAACATTCAAGGACTAAACACATTGACATTAGACATCACTTTATTAGAGATCATGTAACTAAGGAAGACATTGAGTTACATCATGTGACAACTGAAAACCAACTGGCAGACATCTTTACTAAACCACTGGCCTTCGACACTTTCAGTTCTTTAAGGACCAGATTGGGTGTGATTGACATAAATGCATGAAACTTTTAGCTTTTTTTCTTTTACTTTTTGTTTTCTTTTTGTTTTATGTTGTTTTAAATTTTTAGTGTGTTTTATTTTTCTTTTTTTTTACTTAGTTTTCTAAATCATCGCTGATATGGTATTATATTCCTTATCCTTGTTTTTTGAAAATTTATAGTCAATATGTTTTCATCTACTTAATCTCTTAGATGGTGGGAATATTTTGTGATTGTGTCTCTTTCTCTAACCTATTTTAGTGGCATAGTTTTCTTTTCTAATCAAAAGTCTATCTCAAATTAAAAGATTGTTTATGAAATTAAGATCTTTTTTTAAGCTTGCTTAAGCAAATCTATCTTGTATTTATAATGATTAAAGTCTTTTTGTCACATCAAGATCCCTCGTTACTCTTGTCTTTGATTATTAATCCTGCTTGTGATAATTCTTCCTTATGTTAGAGAGAGAGCTCTTATTCTCTAATATCTGAGAAGATATATTCACAACTAAGATTTTTTAAAGAATTATAAAAGAGAATCTAGCTTGCAAAAATAAAAAAATTGGCCAATGATGCCAACAAAAGAAGCGCAAAGACGCCAAAAATTGAAAAATCTATAAAAAGATGCGCAAAGTGCCACTAAATTGACAAGAGGCATAAAATGAGCCCACTCAAAAGCAAGCTACTCTCCCTTTTTAAATCTTTTAGAACTTAGAAGTTTTGGTTCTCAAAGGCTTGATCTCGATTATCATACGATTGTGACAAATCTACCTTACGTCATTATTTTATAAAGATCTTTTTCTTACGACAAGTGGTGGGTGGATTTTTTTTCTCATATCCAATTAATTATTTGAGTTAGGTCATTGATTTCAAAAGACGATTCTACCCTAAGAAAACATATTTGAGCTAAGGGTAAACCATGAACGAATATTCTACTATTCTATGGATTAATGAGATTGGTAACTCATTAACTCACAAGTTTTTTAAATCAATCACATGGAATACTATATCATTGACATGCCTTGATTAAAAAAAAAATTCATGTGCTAATTTTCTTTTGTTCCCTCCTTTTTGATATGTCAAAAGGGGGAGAAGTTTTGAGGTTCCTTTTTGTATCGATTCCGAACTTTTATTACTAATTTATTTTCATAGTGTTTGTCATCATCAAAAAGGGGGAGATTGTTGCAAATCTATTTTTTCATGGCTTATGTTTTGATGATTGACAAACACTATTTCTCTTGGACTGCTTGTTGCTTCTAACATTTCAGGAATCGAAGATCGGATGAACAAGACAAAGCTAATTCAGGATTGCGTAGGTTTAGGGTTGAGTCAGTCTGTACTTTCGTTTTTCACTTATTGAGTCTACTTATAATGGTCAAAGAGAATGATGTTAAGTAACCCTTCACACACACACTTGAGAGACTTAGAATTTCTGTTTTTGCCCACATCGGCCAAGCCAATATTCATATCGTCCTGGACGATCAGCTTAAAACAGAAAGTCTAAATAAGGATGCTTAATTAAGGCAGTATACATTAATAAATCGGCCTGGACGATACGTGTATCGGCCAGGACGATAAGCTCAAAACAGAAAGAAGTTGCCGCCATAGACAATTAAGGTATACTATATTTTAAAATTATCGGCCAGGACGATCCTAGGATCGGCCCGGACGATATTCACAAATTATGCCATAATTGTTCAGGAAATCAAGGGAGTAATTAAGGATGATTGATATGATCATATCGTCCTGGCCGATCCTGCAATCGGCCAGGACGATCCAGTCAAAAACCTTAAGTTACTTTAGGACGATAAACATCGGCCAGCTCGTATCCAGGGCTATTGTCAGAACAATTTTCCTCTGATTTGAACTGATCGGCCAGGACGATCGTGAGATCGGCCTGGACGATCAAGCCAATTTTCAATCGTCCTATTTTGCATCCAGGGTGATGCTCTGGCCGATCTTCATTGATTTGTACTGATCGGCCAGGCCGATGTCCATATCGGCCTGGACGATATTGTCGGCAACTTGCAATTAATGAGCTCCTTTGAAGCTCTTCTATTTAAGAGCTCTTATTAAACATTTTTCAAGACCTTTGGCTGCTGCCTTGACCTGAGAAGACCTTGAGGAGAGAAAGAGAGAGAGGGAGAGAGAGAGGATCTTGTGAGGGGGAGCTTGTGAGGGGATTCACAAGGGTTGCTTCAAGGATCGCTCTACTTATTCTTCATCTAGAGTTTCTCGTCCGTGGAAGGGTTAGTAGAGGTAAGGAGTTAGCTTTTGGTTTTGGTTCTCTGCCAGCTTCTGGAGGAAGCAAAAGGAGGTAGGTTCTCTGCCTTGCCGAGGTGGCAAAAAGGAGGTTCTTGTGAGGGCTTCTCTACCTAGCCGTGGGGGCTAAAGCAGAGTCACGTTTTGTAGTGCAATACTTGAAGGGTGCCTCCAAGGAGTGGACGTAGGTCGAGTTGACCGAACCACTATAAATTTCTGTGTTCTTATTTTTGCTTCCTCACTTTTATTTCCACACTTTGTTTTTGTGGTGAGTTTGGTTTATGCAATTTTCATTCTTTGGGAAAAAAAAAATTTAATTACCAATTCACCCCCCCCCCCTCTTGGTTAGCTTGGGCCAGTTCTATAGGGCTTAACATCCCTAGCAAACTTTCACTAATCGCCTCAGCTCGGGCGGCTTCTATTAATGTTCTATTTTTTTTTTTCGACTACCATATTCTGCTGAGGGGTTCTAGGTGTAGAAAAATTGTGATCAATTCCTTTCTCCTTACAAAATTTCTCAAATTTCTCATTCTGAAATTCTCCTTCATGATCACTTTGCATAGAAATAATTTCACACCCTAGTTTTCTTTGAATCCAAGTCGAAAAATTTCTAAATTCCTTAAATAATTCACTCTTATGAAATAGAAATCTGACCCATATGAATGTTGAGTAATCATCTACAATTATAAATTTGTATACCTTCCCTCCTAGACTCATAGTTCCAACATGTCCAAAAAGATCCATATGCAAAATCTCAAATGGTTTACTAGTTCTAAAATCCTTATTGGACTGAAAAGAGGACTTCACTTATTTTCCTAGTTGACATGCATCACAAAGGTGGTCCTTAGTAAAATCTAGTTTAGGTATACCTCTTACTAAGTTCTTTTGGTTAATTCTCCTAAGGTTTTTCATGCTAGAATGATAAAGTCTCCTATGCCAAAGCCATGACTCATCAGATACTATTTTCAATGAAAAAGTAGTAGGAGATTGAATACAGTTCAAATCTAGCATATAAACATTATTTACCCTTTTTCCATTCAAAATAACTTTTCCATTTAAGCTTAATATGCAGCTAGTAGGGAAAAATTTTACACAATAACCTTTATCACAAAGCTGACTTATACTTAACAAATTATGCTTTAAGCCTTCAACCAATAACACATTGTCTATAAAAAAGTTCTTAAGATTTCTAATCATACCTGATCCAACTACCTTCTTTGTGGTATTATCTCCAAGTGTAACCTTGCCTCCACTCATGGCTTCCAGCATTATGAATTGAGTGGTATATCCAGTCATATGCTTTGAACATCTGTTGTCCAGGTACCATATGCTCTCACGAGGTCTTGTGTGAGAGCGACCCTACAAAATTATCAAATGTTAGACCTGGGAACCCAAATAAGTTTGGGTTCACCTTTTGGCAACTTATAATCAAATGCATGTATGATATGTCTAGGTTTATGCATCTTAGGTCTCCACACTAAATTAGTTTTCTTCTTCAAAGTATAGGTGTGAGCTATATGTCCAAGCAATCCATAATTATTACATTTTACTTTTGAAAATTATTTCCTAAGTCTTTTAACATTCATCTGTCTATTCAGGGATTGCATAAATTTAGGATACATAATAGGATTAGTAAAATCTTCAAGTTTAGGGGGTATCCTATTATCCTCAAAAGCTTTTATCGTTAATTTGTAAAATGAATTTATATCTTCCAAAATTCGATTCATGTAATTTATTTTATATAATTTGCTCTATGATTCATCCTTAAAGTTCTTAAAATCTTTTTCAAGTTCTGCATAGGATGATTTTAAATTCTCATGATTTTTATTTAAGTCATCAAACTCATTGAGTAGTTTCATGTGGTTGTCATCTATTAAGGCATGATCTTTCCTAATGATTTTATGATCCTTTTGAAGTTCTTAAAATTTTAAACTTAGACTAGCATGCATTTTCTTCATTTTCTCATATGTATCATGCATGTGTTCAGAAACTTCAAATAATTTATCATAAGTTAAGTCACATACCTCTTCTTGATCTGACTGATCAAGACTATTGGCTATTAAGCAAATATTAGTGACTTCTTCTTCCTTTTCAGTCTATGATGAATCTGAAGCTGAGTTTGCCCAAAAAGCTCTTTGAAACTTCTTCTTTCCCTTCTTTATAATTGGTTTCTCCTCTAGCTTCTCCTTGCTAGGAGTGGCTTTGAGTTTTAGGCAATCAGTCTTGATATGACCAAGTTTCCTGCACTCATAGCAAATCACATCATTTGAAACCTTGCTATTTCTATTAAATTTACCTCTATTCCATTGCTGGCGTCTCTTATGTTTCCTCTTCAGAAAGCTTCTAAACTATCTAGTCATCAATGTGATGTAGCCTTCATCCTCAGGTTGTGAGTGTTCACTCTCAGACTCTTTCACTTTTAGTGCTATGTTCTTCTCCCTTCGTGGTTAACCTGTATCAATCTTTCTTTGGCTAACTCCTTGCTCGTAAGCAATTAAAAAACCAAGAAGATTGTCAAAAGAGTAAATATTTAAATCTTTAAACTCTGTAATTATAGTAATTTTAGCATCATATGCAGTAGGTAAACAATAAAGAATCTTATTAACTATTTCAGCATTCGTTAGTTCCCTACCCAGTGCATGCAAAGAAGTGACTATTTGTGTGAATCTTGTGTACATATCAGAAATGGATTCATTAAGTTTCATGCGAAACAATTCATAATCATGTAACAAGATATTAACTCTAGATTGCTTAACCTCATTAGTCCCCTCGTATGTTATATAAAGTCTATCCCATATATCCTTTCCACTTTTGCAAGTGGAAACCCGCATGTAGTCTTCTGATTTTAAAGTATAAAAGAAACTATTCAAGCATTTGGCATTTAGTTGTGCTAAGTCACGTTCTTCTACTATCCAGTCTGTAAAAGGTGTTTCAACTCTAACTCCGTCTATTGAGTCTAGTAATTAGGTTGTTAAGCCTAAGTTAATATCCCAAAGGCTACCAAGAGGGGGGTAAATTGGTAGTTAAAAAATTTTAATCCCTCTTTTAAAATTATGTTGAACCGAAATAAAAATTATTTCTTTTAAGTTTTGTAGAAAAAAAAATTTTCAACCACAGAGTTTTTAAGACTTAAAAAAAATAAAATGCGGAAACGTAAAAACTGTAAAGTAAATGACACCAGATTTATAATGATTCGGTCTATAACCAGACCTACATCCACTCCCCGGAGGCACCCTCCGAGTATTGTACTAATACCACAAAGTGACTCTCCTTTTGCACCCACAGCAAGGCGGAGAAGCCTTTACAACACACTCTTTTCACCACTACCCGGTGCGGCAGAGAACCGTCGTCCTTTTACACAATCCCCAGTGTTGGCAGAGAACCGTCCGTCCTTTCACACTCTCCTAGTGTGGGCAGAGAACCCTTTCGTCCTTTCACACTCTCCTAGTGTAGGTAGAGAACCCTACAGCTGTTCACACTCTCCAAGTGTAGGAAGCGATCCTTTCGGCTATTCACACTCTCCTAGTGTCGGCAGCAAACTGGATCTCCTTGACAGATCTTCTCACAAGAAATCTAGAAGGAAGAAAGAAAAGAGTGAAGTAATCCCAATTCATAAGTAGAGATTCTTACCTTTGAACTCCAAGTGAAGCCTTCACGCTCCAATGGTAGGAATCCTCCTTTGAATGCACTCTCACACTCTCTCCTTAGCTATTCTCTCAAGAGGCATGAAGATCAAATGAAAAAAAGATATGGTGGCAGTCTAATTTGAACTCCAAGTGAAGCCTTCACGCTCCAGTGGTAGGAATCCTCCTTTGAATGCACTCTCACACTCTCTCCTTAGCTATTCTCTCAAGAGGCATGAAGATCAAGATTTCAATTCTGTACGCAGTTGATCGTCCCGTACGATCGTGGATCGTCCTGGACGATTTTACTTAAACGCTTTGAAACGACCCTATTTGTATATGTGTACGAAATGTCTTCGTACACACTGATCGTCCCATACGAACTAAGTTCGTCCGGTACGAACGGTTATTACTAGGTCGTTCTAGAAAACTGCTGAAAACCGTTCTAAGTCGGTTAATCATTTGGACAAAAATTGGTTTGTCTAGACGAAATTTTTACAGAGAGCATATCGTTTTCTGACGATAATAATTTCGTTTGGACGAAAATTTTACAGAGACTAGATCGTCCTGGACGATAATTAAGTTCATCTGGACAAAAATTTTATAGAGAGCAACTCATTTTCTGACGATAATTAATTTTATCTGGATGAAAATTTTATAGAGACCAGATCGTCCTGGACGATAATTATTTCATCCTAGACGAATAGGACTTAGAAAATTTTTCAAGCCAGTTCATATTCGTTCTATGTGCTCAATAGGAGATAACTATCTGATCGTCCCGTACGATCTGATATCGTCCCGTACGATCAGTATAACTTAAATATGATCTTCTTATGTGTGTGTGTATGTTTTTATTCACTCAATTACAATCACTCCCTTTCAAATTTAATTCAAAGAAAAATACAAGCTTCAAATTCAATAAGTATCTCATGTTGAATTTGATTTGAAGTTTTCATAGTCTGGATTCTGATTTTCCTGAAATGTTAATACACACAAGAGAAAATACAAATCTTCTAAAATTGTTAGAAGATAACTACACATTTGAACAATAATGTTTGGAATCATCAAAACTATATAAGTTGCAAAAAATGTAAAGCATGAAAATAGCAACTATTTTAACACCGTCAACTAATCTAGTTGGTTTTGTATATCCTTCCTGGACTAAGATCCACATATGATAATCAAGTGACTGTAAAAAAGTAGACATGCGAGTTTTCCAAAAATCAAAAGGTATATTGTCAAACAGTGGAGGTCTAGTTATGGAGTAACCCTCAGGTGTGTTTTGGTTTCCAAATGTAGCCATCTATGTTAATCAAAAAGTAGTCTAAACTTATGATTTTGAAACAAAGCTCTGATACCACTTGTTGAAACTCATTCACTATGAATTAGGTTGTTAAACCTAAGCTTATGTCCCAAGGCTATTCAAGAGGGGGGTGAATTGATATATTAAAAATTTATCCCTCTTTTGAATATTTTAAACCGAAAGTAAACTTTAATAAATTTTTAGAAATAGGTTTTCAACCACAATTTTTAGAATAGAAAAAGCAGAAAATAAAAAAGCAGAAAAGAATAAAAGACACAAGATTTATAGTGGTTCGGTCAAAACTAGACCTACATCCACTCCCCGGAGACACCCTCCGAGTATTGCACTAATACCAGGTGCGGCAGAGAACTTTCGTCCTTTTACACTATCCCCAGTATTGCAAAGAACCATCATCCTTTTACACTATCCCCAGTGTTGGCAGAGAACCGTTCGTCCTTTCACACTCTCTTAGTGTGGGCAAAGAACACTTCGTCTGTTCACACTCTCCAAGTGTCGGCAGAGAACCGAATCTCCTTGACAGATCTCCTCATAAGAAATCTAGAAGGTAGAAAGAAAAGAGTGAAGTAATCATAATTTAAAAGCAAAGACTCTTACCTTTAAACTCCAAGTGAAGCCTTCACGTTCCAGTAGCAAGAATCTTTCTTCAAACACTCTCTCACACTCTCTCCTTGACTCTTCTTTCAGTAGGCACGAAGATCAATGGGCAAAAAGATTTGGTGGCAGTCAAAATTGAATTATATATAGAAGAGACAAGAAAACAGTCCAAAAAAAACTGCAAATTTTCAAGTCAACACGAAATGGATCGCCCCGTATGATCGTGGATCATCCTGGACAATTTTACTTAAGGTGTCGGAAATGATCCTATTGAATATTAGTACGAACTGAGTTCATACATGATCATCATCCCGTACGAACTAGGTTCGTACGGACGATAGGTCGATTCCCAAAAACTCCAGAACGACGTCGAAAAGTGAAGTGTTGATTCACTTCGTCCTGGGACGAACGTCTCTTCGTCCTTGATGATTTTTGGACAGAGGATTTCGTCCAGAGATGAGTAATGAATTTTAACTCGACGATTAGTGTAAACTCAAAGTCCAAAGGAGTTCGTCCAGGGACGAACGTGGACTTCGTCTGGACGAACATACCAAATTGGAAATCCATAGGATTTCGTCCAGAGACGAATCAAACATTTCGTCTGGATGAACAGTGTAAGGTGAGAATCCAAAGGAGTTCATCTAGGGACGAATATGGAATTTCGTCTGGACGATCAGGATTTAGAAAAATTTTCTCACTTCATGTTCGATCCATTGCTCTACCGAGGGGATAATTAACTTGATCGTCCCGTACGAACTATGTTCATCCCGTAAGATCAATATAAATTTCTTGTTCTCCAAGTGTGTGTGTGTATGCTTATCTACATAATTACAATCACTCTCTCTCAAACTCAAAACAAAGTTAAGTATAAACTTTAATTTACAAACTATTTCATGCTGAATATGAATTGAAGTCTTCAGTAATCTGGAGTTTGATTTTCCTGAAATGTTAGTACGCACAAGAGCAAAAAGAAATTTTCCATAAAAGTGTTAGTAGATAACTACACATAAAACAATAATATTTAGAATCATCAAAACTATACAAGTTGGAAGAATGTAAAACATGCAAATAGCAACTCTCTTAACAACGGTAACATCCCTTAGGGGAGAGTTCTTCTTAATTTGGATATTCAGGTTAGGATGCTTTAAAAATCCAAAGAGAAAATAAAACACCCCATTGGGTAGGAGCTTCTTTTCATTTGGATATTCGAACCTGATAAATCTAAGGAGCTTATATAGGGAAAGAAGACGAAGAAGTAAAGACTTATAGAATATCCCATCCACAAACTCACTTGCGTCATTTCTAGGATTAGAATTTAGGTTATTGTTAGTGGTACCCTGACTCTTTTAATTTTTGTAGACCATGAATTGAAACTCACTGGCACTATCCATATGAGCATTAAATTTATTTAATTATTTATTAATTGATTATTTATATTATTTATATTATTTGGGCAGAAGAACTTACCTATTTTTTAGTCTTTTTTTTCATGCATGTCACCTTTTAATTTATCTTGGAATTGTGCAGAGGCTCATGAGGATACACTTAAAAACTTTTTCTGATCAAATTAAAAAAAAAAAATTAAGCTCACATAGAGAGATTTTGCATGCATTCATATTAAATTCTTCTCTTCCTTATTAGGTACCTCCCCGCCTGTGAGTTCTGGCAAACCACCAAGCCTATTAGGGTATAGTTCTGTCAAAAGGATGTTGTATAATCTCTAAGAAGATAAATTTTCTAAGTCTGATTTTAAAACTGCTTCATATTAATTCAAAAGGAAGCATCCATATAGAAGATAGGAGTATTGTGAGGAGGTGCGGGGTAGGTGAGTTTGTATTTCTTTTCTAAGATATAGGCTATGACATGACCTAGGGAGATATTTTGATTCCTTCTAATTACAATGAGTCAAATAGGAGTTAGGTTTCGAATATAATTAATGAGCATTTGAGATTCATCAATTTGGGTATCCTACATTATAAAAGGAAAGAAATAAGGTGATATTGACACGATCTCCAGCTTTAGGTATGACTGAGGTATGAAGAATATGCTTGATAACTCTTTCAATTTGGTTTAGGGAATGGCATAAAGTTTGGTGTTATTTTAAGGCTACATTCCATATAGTGAGATTTAAGGCACTCCAATCATAGTTAGTTATAGAAGCCATGGATTAGGGTCTAGGTCCCTCAGTGGAAAGCTGTATATGTTTTCCTAAATACCTTTTTATGATTTCTACTTGGCGGTGACATACGTATGAGGTCATAATTGAGGCATCTCCATTTATCCTAAGGTTGGCTAGAAATTCATGCAGTAGTTCATAGTGGAAAGGAAGTGTAAGGTGATAATGAATTGGAAAGATGGGGGGTGTTAAACAAGCTTATCACCTAGAAATTGAGTTCATATTGATTGAGCATCCTCCTTATATCTATAGTATATTTCTTCATTAGTAGCAGACGATCAGGGAACATCTACTAAATAAAAGTAATAAAAATATAAAATCAATCAAACAACATACACAAACAAACACATATAAATTTAAAAATAAATTATATGAACTTGAAGCACGCAATAAAATTGGTTGATTTCAAATTATAGAAAAATTTTGATTCATCTTAAATCAAGCATGAATGTCTATAACACCTAGTCAAGTCCTCATAGTACTAAAGGTGTCATAGGCTATATGTTTAGTAAAGATGCTTACTAATTGGTCTCCAGTAGTTATATGATGCAATTCTATATCTCCCTTAGCTACACGATCTCTTATAAAGTGAATTTCTAATGTCTATATGCTTTGTGCATGAGTGTTGAATTAAATTTTTTAGATATGAAAATGGCACTAGATTATCCTAAATGATAGGAATGGAGCCTACAGGTAGTCCAAGTTTAAGGATTTATTATTTTATCCATAAAACTAGATTAACATAGCTTCCTACTATATTATATTCTACCTCAGCGATGGATAGGGCTGTTGAATTTTATTTTCTATTGGACTAGGAAATTAGTGGTTAGCCAATAAAATAATAGGTTCCTGGTATACTTTTCCTATTTATCATATATCCTGCAAAGTTAGAATTTTAATATCTTTATATCTTAAAGGATGGGCTATGTTTATGGTACTAGATATCTAAGTTTTGGGTGCCTAATAGGTCTCTAAGGATTATCTTAATAGCTGCTAGATAAGATTATTTTAGATTAGCCTAAAACTTAGCACATAGATATACACTAAACATAATATCAGGTCTACTGGCAATCAAGTAGAAAAGTGATCCAATTATCCTTCTATATTTTTTTTCATATACTGACTTCCCATTTGGGACCTTATCTAACTGAATGGTAGAGCTCATGGGAGTGTTTATTATCATAGCATTATCCATTTATATTTTTTAAGGATATCCTTGATGTATTTATATTGGCAAAGAAAGGTTCCTATATCCCTCTACTTTATATTAAATCCAAAAAATAATTTAGCTCTCCTATCATACTCATTATTTTTATAAATTAATCACATATGTTTTTATCTGATGATCCAAATAATATGCTATTAACATAAATTTAAATAATGAATAGGTTTTTTTCTACTTTTTTTTTATAAATAGGGTGGTGTCTAGGTGTTTATTTTAGTCTATATAATAACTTTTTTAACTTAATATATGATTAAGAAATTATGAATTTTTAAAACTTAGGGGTTGTTCAACATACACATCTTCTTTAATCACCCTATTTAAAAAGGCACTCTTAATATATATTTGATACTATTTAAATCCCCTAAAGTAGGCAAAAGCTAGAAGCACCCTTATAGCTTCTAGTCTAGCTACAGGGGCAAAGGTTTCCTCAAAGTTTATTCCTTTAATTTGATTGTACCCCTTAACTAATAATCTAGCCTTATTTCTTACTACTCTCCAGAGCCATTCATTTTATTTTTAAAACCCCACTTTGTTCCAATAATACTCTTATCCTTAGGTCTTTTCAACTAATTCCCATATATCATTTCTAATAAATTGATTCAATTCTTCTTACATTGTTAGGATCCATAATTCATTGGATAGTTCTTGATCTATGTTGGTGGTTTCTATCATAGAGATAATCACAAAATGATTAATCTCTTTCCTAAGTCCATGCCTAGTTCTAACACCTTCAGATGGGTCTCCTAAGATCAGCTTTTTTGGATAACTACATAAGTATCTCTATTCTCTAAGCAGGGGCTCCTAGGGTCTACTCTATATCCTAGGTCAATGGCTTCTACCCCTTGAATGACTTCTAATTCTTCTTCTTATGGTCTAAATTTAGAGTTCCTATTTAATTCATCAAACACCACATGGGTAGACTCTTCTGCTACTAAGGTCTTCTTATTGAAGATTATATAGGCCTTACTAACAGATTAATAACCTAAGAAGACTCCTTCATCAGACTTGGGATGAAATTTTCCTAAGAGTGATTTTTCATTGATTAGGATAAAACATTTACTCACAAAAATGTGCAAGTGAGAAAGGTTGGGTGTCCAAACCTTAAGGAGCTCATTTGGTATTTTATTTAATTTCAATCTAGCATTCACCCTATTCAAAACATAACAAACAATATTTACTACTTCTACCCGAAATTATCTAGGGAGAGAATATTCAGCTAGTATGGCCCTAGCGACTTCTACCAAAGTTTTTTTTTTCTTTCAGCTATTCCATTCTACTTAGAGGTCTTATGGGTAGAGAAGTTATGTTCTATCCCTGCTCTTAATAGAAAGATTTAAACCTATCATTTTCAAAACTCTCCACCATGATCGTTATGAATGGTTGAAATTTCACATCATAATTTTTTTTATATCCATGTGAAAAAGATTCTAAATTCCTCAAATGATTCACTCTTTTTTATTAGGAATCTAACCCAAGTGAATCTAGAATAGTCATTTATGATTACAAATCCATATGTCTTCCCTCCAAGGCTAGTTATACTAACTAGTCCAAATAGGTCCATTTGAAGAATTTCTAGTGGCCTACAGGTTTTGATGTCTTTGATTGAATGAAATTATGAAATGAAGACCTAACTTGTTTTTCTAGCTGGCCGGCATCACATAAGATCTTTAGTGAAGTCTAACTTATGTATGCCTCTAACTAGATTTTTTAGGATAATGTTCCTAAGGGTCTTCATGCTTACATTACATAGTCTCGTATGCCATAGGTAAGATTCATCAATTAAAATCTTCAAATACATGGAATTAGATTGTTCAATACAATTCAAATTAAGCATGAAAATGTTGTTTATCTTTTCCTTCTAAAATTAGATTTCTATTCAAGCTAATCATGCATTTTATAAAAAGAAGCTTTATATCAAAAAACTTATCACATAATTGACTAATGATAAGTAAATTATGCTTAAGGCCATCATCTAATAAAATATTTTTAATCATAAAGTTGTTAGAATTTCCAATTATAACTAAGCCAACCAACTTTCTAGTGGCATTTTCTCCCAGTGTTACCTAGCCTCCTGAACAGGCCTGTAGTGTAATGAACTACTTCAAATAACCCGTCATTTGCCTCGAGCATCCATTGCCAAGTTACCACATACTCTCACTAGATCATTTATGAGAACACCCCTCATCTTGATCTGACTGATCAAGATTATCATTCATCATGATACATAGGTTTGTTACCTCCTTCTCTGCTTCTGGTTCTGACGATTCTGACGCATAATCGGTCCAAAACGCCTTCTATGTCATGTTCTTCTCCTTCCTAAATTTTGTATTCTCCTCACAAGTCTCCTTAACTGGATAATTCTTCAGGTGGGGGCAGTCTATTCAGAGATGTTCAAGTTTCCTACATTCAAAATATATTGTGTCAGATAATGCTTTGAAATTTTCTTTATTTTACCTTTATTTGCTCCACTATTGTTGATGACGCCTTTGTTTCCTCTTTAAAAAACTTTTGAACTGGTGGGTCATCAATACAATATCATTATCCTCCTCCGCTACAAAAATGTCATTATAAGAATCATTCACTTTTAAAGCCATAGTCTTCTCCTTTTTCTTATCACCTGCAACGTTTAGTATTTGACTCATGCCTTGCTCATAGGCAATGAGTGACCCAATTAAATTATCAAAAGAATACACATTTAAATCTTTTCATTCAGTAATTATAGTAATTTTAATATCATGCGCACTAGGCAAACAACATAGGATTTTATTAATTTTTTTTATAATTAGACATTTCTCTACTCAATGCATACAAGGATGTCACTATCTATGTTAACCTAGTATACATTTCTTATATTTACTCACTAGGTTTCATGCAAAATAATTCATAATCATATAACAAAATGTTTAACCTAGACTATTTTACTTCACTAGTTCCTTCATATGTAATGCATAGTCTATCCCAGATTTCCTTTCTCATAGTACAAGTAGATACTCGCATATAGTCCTTAGATTTTAAAAGCATAGAAAAAGTAATTCAAACACTTAGCATTTAACTCAAAAAATTATCTATCCTCTTGACCCGATTTAGTATACATAATTTTAATTTTGACTCCATTGACTACACGTGATGGAAGAGAATAACCACTTTGTATCATATGGCACATCCTAAAATCAATTGATTGTAAAAATGTTGACATGAAAATTTTTCAAAAATCAAAAGATATGTTTTCAAATAATAGCAGACGAGTTATTGAATAACCCTCCGTAATATTTCAGTTACCAAATTGTACCATTAAATCTTTGCTTGATGAATTTAAAATCAAAATTTCAAGACCATCTCTTATACTACTTAGAAGTCCTATGAGGTTATGAGGCTACAATGAACTAGCCCTAGGGGCATCATAAGGGGGTTGAATTGTAAATTTAAAAAATTACTTAACAAAAATAATGGTATTTTTTTGGAGAAAATGATTTTAAAACTAATCCAAATAATCTAGTTCAAATCATGAGGAAGCAATTGAGAATTTAATATAATTTTTTAATACATATGAATTATTATTTTTGTAAGCCACGACCTATTATAATTTTAGTTGATTGTAAATATTAAAATACATGCAGTAAATTCAACTTACAGATAATATAAAAATAAAATCACAGAAAAGTAAATCTGAAAAGAAAAAAGTACACCTTAATTTTTTAGAGTGGTACGATCAAATTTGACCTACGTCCACTCCTCAGAGTGCTTTGCTTTGAGCATTGCACTGGTAGTAAGTGACCCTCCTTTTGCGCCCACAGTAAGGTGAAGAAGCCCTTACAAAATCCCTTCCACCAATCCCTAGTGCGGTAGTGTACCAAAGCTATGTCACCCTCTTGGTGACGGCAATGAACTTCAATATGTTTCTCCCTACTAGAGAAGGCAGATAACCTCAGCTCCTTTTTCTCCATCCTATAGAAGGTAGAGAACCTCAACAACTTTTTTCTTCCTTCTGGAGAAGGCAGAGAACCTAGAAGACTTGAATTTGAAGCCTCTCTCCCAAGAGAAACTTCAAGGACTCACTAGGCCACATGAGGAATTAAGGTGCAAGCTATTCTGGAACAACTGCGAGAACCCCTTGCCTTCTTCTTCCTCCCTCACGCTCAACCTCACCTTCTTCTTCCTCTCCACCCAAGAGCTCTCAGTAAACCTTATCTCTCAGAGTACCTTCAACAACCAACAACTCCTCTCTCTTCTTAAAGAGATTATTAAAACATTTCTTAAGTATTGATCTTCAAAAAAATTCTAAAAATTCAAGTTGGCCCGTCCAGTACGATGCAAATAATCGTTCAGATGAACTATTCAAATTTTGCAAATATATCGTACAGTATAATTGTGAGGTCGTCCATTACGATCTGTTTAAATTCTATGTATTAATATAGGATAATTTCTGAGATTATTGAAAATCATCTCTATCAATCGTCACGTACTATTCCCATCGTACAGTACGGTCAGTTGATTTCCATTAGGTCATCTAATATGATGTAAACCTCGTATAGTACAATCAGTTTAAAAATCATTTTTTATTTAGTATGAACTTTGGGACGACCAATTTCATCTTTATCAATTGTACTGTATGATCAAGATTGTTTAGTACACTTTGCTACAATTAATTAAATCTTGATGTGATTAGCTAATTATGAAGGATAATTTAAGTAAGATTTCAAAATGTCGTACACTATTAGTTCAAAAACTATATTTCAAATTTCTTACTTAATTTATCTGGCAATTAGGGTTTACAAATCGAAACGAATCATACAGTACGATTAGTTCACTAAGATTAATGATTCAATTAGCTGTTAAAACTATTTTTTGAATAACTGGTCATATAGTACGATTGTAAGTTGTGAAGTATGATTATTAAAAAAACTGATCTTAAATTTTCCTCACTCCCCATCTGTGCCCGTGCACGATCAAAAATGATACTCTTATGTTGTCAGACTCAAGAAATAGAAAATTACATTAAAGTTAAAATTACAGACTTTTTAACTTTGCATCTTATTCTATCCTAGCTTGAGTCTTCAGTAGTCTTGAGCTGTGTATATTTTTCTTGAAATGTTAGTACGTACAGAAAAAAAATAATATCCAGTATTTATACTAAGAGAAATAACAACTCAATCAATAATGTAAACATCATCAAATCACAAGCTAAGGAATCCTAAATTGCAACAACTTAATTATCCCGCCAATAAAATTTTGTATTGTTTTTTTTTAAGCAAATTTTTTAGTAGACAATGAAAGGACTCAAGTTTTATTCGGGGGCTAGAGCTATCTACTTAATGCCAACTTTTCTGAGGTTCAGAGACACGAGTCTAGTTCAAGCTGCCGAAAATTACACAAGCTGGGCTTGATCTTGCTATGGCTCGAGCTTGACTTGACTCATTTACACCCATATTTATCACTAGCCAACAATTTGAACAATTTAGCAAAATTTTAGGTTTTGAAAAATTCACCAGATGATTCAGAACACTATTTTGAAGCTTTTCTTGTTCTGCAATGTTATTTTATGAGGTCAAAATTATTTTTTGATTTGTTAGAAATAGTGCACTTTTCAATTTACTCGAGAGAAATATTTTATAAAAATACATAAATATTCATAATGATCATATCTACAATATACAAAAAGTTACATGATGAAAATTTAGGGGTATAAAGTTATACTGGTTCGCTAAAAAATTATAATTAAAATAAAAAAATCTCAATTTTTTAATATTTCTTAGAACTAATATAAGCAAGATATAACTCACCTTGATCCGGATAACTTTTTGAATTGGATCAATAGTAGAAAATGGATTGGAATCTCCCAAATCTTATCTTTCTGTCTCTAAAACTCTATCCTTTTCTCTCTAACCAAATGCATAAGAGGTGAGGAAGTGGATTTGATAAAATGGAAATAAGTGAATTGATGCAACTACACACGACTTCAGTATATATTACAATTAAATCCTTTCTTTTTTTAAACGCTCCAGATCAGCTCTCTTGAATTTTTTTTCATATGCTTTATTTAAATCAATAAATATTATATGTACATTCTCCTTTTCTCCCTTTGTATTTCTCTATCAAATCTCTTAACAAATGTATAGTTTTCATAATAGATTTGTTGAGCACGAATCCAAATTGATTTTGAGAAATATTTGTATCATGTCATAACCTATACTAACTCTCCCCTAATTTTCATGTATAACACATTAACTTAATTCCTCATAATTCGCGCACTCTTGTGTTATCTTTATTCTTAACAGTAAAAACAAATACATTCCATCTTCACTCATCTTACATCTTTTTTAATTTTTTCAAAATGATATTGAAAAATTGAATACACCAATAAAATCCTTGTTCATCTAAGCATTTTCACATTTTTATTAAAATATGATTTGGTCCTGCTGCTTTTTCACATTTCAATTTTTTAAAAACAAATCTAACTTTCTCACAACTTCAAAAATTTTATTAAAATATCTCATCCACATATATTGAGTATCCACTTGTTAAAAAAACTGCACTTTTTTATATTCAGTCTTAATTTATTTCACTTAATTAAATCTTCTCATATGTATGTGCTTGACTAACCATATATTTTTCTTCATCATTAACATCAAATATATTATATAAATCATTAGAAATTAAACCATTTATATCACATCTTACTTTCTTAGAAGGCAACTATATATCTTTCTCAATTTTTTAAACCAATAATCTTATTTTTTTACTTTTAGTACATTTTAATTCAACTATTCTTTATTTTTACTATAGAAGAGTATTATTTTGAGTCTCTAAACAAATAATTTATAACCTTCTTAATATCACTTATTATTTTCATCACATAATATTAACTTACGATTAACCCAAACCTTAAAATCTTGCATCATAATCTCAAAAATATTTTTAGTAAAGTTATGTTAATACCATCATTTAAGTATAAAAGAGACTGAAAAACAATCCCAAACTAACCAGTTTTTTGATAACTTATACCCATAAACTGCAAAATCAACCAAATATATTGTAAGCAGAAACTACACGAGCTGAAAAAAGAACAATACTAATATTGAAAAAATATGCACAGAAAATATAGAAGACTAATGAGGCAACTTATTGGATTCAGAAATATCTTGTGAAAAATTCTGTACCTTCTAATAAAAAAGACTAACATCTTAATGAGGATTTCTTTGAGTTAAATTAAAGAATTTCAACAAAACATATTAAGCTAAATAAGACGAGCTCAATCGAGCTCTAAGTAGCGAGAGCGCGTGTGCGCGCGCGCGAAAAAAATTAATAAAAAAATTAAAAAAAAAAAACCTCAAAAAGCAATATACATAGAACTTCAATAGTCTAAGTCCCTTGGGCTTAGCCTAAGACTTCATTTGGGATGGCTTTCTTATTGTTTTTTAAAGCAACTTTTTAGTACAAAAATTTTAAGTTTTATATTAAAAAATCACTTTAAAAAGCAGTAAGAAAGCCATCCCAAACTAAACCTAAGTTTGCTAACTTGATTAGTCTTAACCCATACAAGTATCGGTCGGTGTACATGACAGTAGATTCTTTTGGGGATTTCAACAGTTGTAAGACTAATTACATGAATCAGAAGATTAAAGAAATAAAGTTAATGAATACTTGCACTACAGCTACAATTGCATGAACAAGATACAAGACATTTTGCTTAATGATACAACAGAGTACAGACCCATTCCAGCACCTGAGTTTGCTTTTCGCCGGCCAACAACCAATTTGATCATAATTTTTTATTTTTTTTCCGATCCCATTGTTGGTTAATAGGAGGTGCTGATTAATTGAAAATCTGGAAGGAGGCACAAAAACAGTAGCTGACCATTTCACTCTAATGCAGAGATTCATTTGCTATACACTTTAGGTTCGTGAAAGCTCAACGGTCACCTTCCCTCTCCATTTCAACTTAATCCAGTTTAAAAATAATGCCATTCTTAAGTACCAGCAGGATGAAGGAAACTAAGACCGGCCTGCCTTCTCACAAATTCAGGTATCAGCTTGCTTATGAGCTCTGGTGACGCAGCTGCTAACTGCCACAGATAGGACTAGTTAATTTCTTATAGATTTAGGCTTTGTTTGGGACGGCTTTCTTTATGCTTCTTAAAGCGGCTTTTTAGTATAAAAAATTATTCTTTTGTACTAAAAAGCCACTTTAATAAGCAGAAAGAAAGCTTTCCAAAATGAAGCCTTAGAAAAAAAATTATTTGATTTCTTCCAAATCAAATAGAACTTCTGTGGGGCTAGAAGAATGACATATATAAAAAATTGGGATAGTGAGCCTACATATAAGAACCAGCAATAAATCTTGCAAGATTTGCAACTACAGAGAACCTAGATACCAATGCATGGTCTAAATTTCAGTACTTTCCCATGCAGCGTCGCCCTTTCACAATTCCATTGCTAAACAAAAAATCTAGTGAAATTCTGTAGTGGGTTACACTAGGTGCCATTTATTGGGAATAAGTTTTGGATACTATTAATTTCACTTGAAATGAGCATAGCTACTCCCGGTTATAAGTCCTTAGTGCATAACTCTGTCTGTTTTGGAAGTATATGATGACTTCCAGAATCACAGGAAGAGGATACCATAGGCTTTACTTAAATTGACATACTGTAAAAGATAAACAAATTTATATAAACATCTATATGGTTCATTGATAAGTGTAAATAATGTGTTATTTTATTTGTTATATTTTCAATGAAATGTATTATTTTAGTTATGTTGTGCAGGAAAAATACAAAAAGGCACAAATTTCTAAGTCTCATATAGCTCCATTGTGTCGGACAAATCAACGCCGCAACGCCATCAAAGGTACCATCAGAGTGCCGCAACATTCACATTGTGGCGCGAACTTCTCTGTTGGTCAGCATCGCGGCGTTAAAATGGTCAGCTTTGATGCGCCATGCTCTCTGTCTTCCAGCGCCCCAACGACACAATTTATCACGGCTCGGCGCCAAAATTATAATCCCGGCGCCACAACATTTGAAAGTCAGTAGCGTTGCGGCAGTAATTGTAACTTCCAAAGGACGCGACCTATCAGCAAAATGACGTGACTGTTCACTAAGTAACTAATCCACGTCAGCAAGCACCGTGACGAAGAAAAAATAGTAGCGCAGCGACGTTAATTCATTTGTTGAGCACAGCGGTGCCGACCTTTCAAGCGCCACAGCGTTTGTTACTTGCTTGGTGTTTTCCTATCAATAGCCATTGTGTTATGTTTGTAAGGAGGTTCAGTCACTTGTTTGATACAATTATTAGAGTGTTTAGTCCGTGTTTGCTTGAGAAATTACATACACTAAGAAAGAAAGAGTGTCGAGGAGATACAATGATCCTTCCTGGTAATATCATTCTCTTGTATATTCATTCTTCCATGATTTCAATAAAAATGAGTTTGCTTATCTTTTCTTCTATGTATGGCTAATTCTCTAGTTTTGAATTAATGTTGTAGATAACATATTAAATACTAAAAAAATTCTTGTGCTCTAAAGTTAAAAGATGTTTTAAAAATTACCCCTCTTTATTTAATGCACATAGTGGTTATGTGTGTACTTAAAACTTAGTGTGATGTATAACCTCAACGAAGGAATGCAAGAATAATCAGGAATATTAAAATAGTATGTTTGCACACATAGACATAGGATGTAAAATATTCTTAAGAAGATGATATACTTGTATGAGGTCAGCCAACCGCGGATTGAGGCGGGATCCTGCGGGGGCACGTGCCCCCTCCGGAAAAAAAAAAAAAGAACTAGTTATACACCATTGGGTCTTTTGGGCGGTAGGAAAGCCCTAATACATATTCGGCTTCACCGATTTAGATTCAGAAAGGCAGAACCGCGCACAAGCTGTCGCCCGACTCACGACGCCTATGTGGCTCTGCCTCCGGCCTCCACTGGTGCGTCCACCGTTCAAGAAGTCGATGCCTCCGACTCTGTCTTCGCCTTGGATCCGGTCGGCAGCACGGGTAAGAACTTGCTTTCATATTCAATACTAAATTAGAATCTGCTTTAAGATAACAAAACACGCCATTTTGCCCATATCTCTCATCCGTTCTTCCTACTCGGGTTTTATCGCGCCTGACCAATTTGTCTGTGTGGTTTTTCTTTGATCGGGATTCTACAAGTTATTTATAAGCTCCCCACTTTATTTCTCTCCTACGCCCTAAGTTCTTTCTTCTCCACGAGATCTTTTTCATTCATCAAATGTTCTTAATTTGATTTAAATCGTTATTTCAACATTTTTTTTTCTTAGCTTTCCGCCTTTCCCAGCATTCTTCTCTGTTTGTTCGAAGGGGCTTTCATTAATGTTTCTTGGGGGCTGTATTTGGGTGGAAGAGTACTTGAATTTTGAACTTTGATCATGGGATTGGAAATGGTGATTATTATAATTTTCATGTTTTTTGTCCTTCATAGTCAGAACCTTACAAATCTTCTTTTTAACTCAATTAGCATATTAATCTCTTTAGAAGTTTGTTTAAATAAACATGGATTTACTATTCTATGTTGGCAATTATTTGAATGTGAAAACCTTTATTTATAAATCACAACCATTGATTTTTTTTCTTGAGCTGACTTGCAGATTTGCATGCCTTCTGAATGGAATTTATATTTAGTTTATACTTTTTATGTTTGACGATGATATTATTATTCAGTTTTGTCAAAATATGAAGAACATGAGAAATAAATTGTAAGTGTACTTTATTTAGTAGTTTATTTTTAAAATAAACAATTTTAAAATTGTCAATGCCGGTCCCAAGCCAGGATGAAAAAAATTGTGGGGATTTAAAAAAAAGCCCCCTCTATGAAAAATTTCTGGCTCCGCCACTGAAGTCAGCATATATCATTTTCAACCCTACAAACTCGACAGAGATCTAAGGATGCATATAATCTGAATCACATTACAAAGAAGAATTTTATTAGAAAATATATGCAATTTACGTTCATCAGTCCAAAATAGTTTCTTTACACATTGTATCCATTATTTAATTGTTTTTATTCAATGATTGAATCTCCACAACAAACAATTTTATTTCAGTAGAATAATTTTGCAATTAGAGTAAACAGTAATAGTTCATTGTTTAAAAGCATACTTCCTCATAGATTCGACACTCTACTCTATCACTTTATTACTTAATTCGACACATATACTTGTGTATATTAAGTGAGGTTTGTTATTTATATCAAAGAAAACCTAAGCATTGTCTAGGGGAGATAGTCTTAAGCATTTTTATAATTCAAAATTACACTCTACCATAGCACCCACCATCATTCATTACAAGTCGGAGTGATGCAGGCGTTAAGGTATCAAACAAAGAGTTGAATAGAAATGAAATCTTCCCAGCAAATTACTGCTCACTTTTCCGGGTTACATAGAGAATCCTATTATGTTTAATGGTTGAAAATATCATGTTTAGAAAATTATAAGTGGTCTGACCACCATCTGACAAAACCCTGTTCCAGTGCTGCCTTAATTGCACTAAGGGGAAAATAAATGAAAAACTATTTTAGGCATGTGGATTAACTTCCCTCAAGAGGTGCAACATTTACTTCAAAATGTATAAAGATAAGCTAAGGAATAAGCATGAACCCGCAACAAAAAGAAAGCCAAAAGAAAAGAAGGCATGTAATTAGACAATAAAATCACACATCACCTATTAGAATAGGCTCAAGAACAATTTTCTACCGTAAATGTGAGCATAAAGCATATATTCAGAGAATCAAAGTACAAGAAACTTGCCTCTTGTTTAAAGTTGAAAAGAGGAGGGAAAGGCCTGCCATTTGGTAACCGGGCATTGGGTTCCCGTAGCTCATCAAAGAAGGAATGGGCACATGCTTCAAGCTGGAAATAGACACAGGACATTAATGACTAAGAAAAGAAAATTCCCATAACATACATTTTAAAAGCTTTAAAACTTAGAGAATAAGCTAAAATGAATGAAGGAAACAAATATAAAACGTCCCATCTCAGAAATTAAAATAATGCAAGGGATGAAAAGCCCAAATCCAAAAAATCAAAAGCTTCTATATGGTGAAAGTTGGGGGAAAAATTTTCCACAAGGTCAAGATCAACTATAACTTCAACCATTACTTGCAAGCTATAGTTTCAATTTAACATTGGGCCTAACAAACAAATTCGAAAAGTAAATCTTAGAAATATGTCTACAGATTTACATGATTTAGCCATTTTACATTTAGTTTAGCAAACTCATAAACATAATGGCTAAAATTTATCAATACAATAAATTGAATAGTTTTTATAAAAATATATCTAAGATCATCAGCATATTGACTAAATAAGTGATAACAAAAGAATACATAAAATACAAAAATAAAATAAAATTAAGACAGATAAGAACAGAAGTATTTCAAATGATAAATGCCAAAATAAAAGAACAGCAGGTCAATTGATGTGGTGTATCATGATTAGAAGCACTATCGTTGTCGTAGTGTTGAGCCTCAAGTCTAAACTTGATCTATCTAGGACCCTCTTTATGCATGAATTATTTACATGATGGAGGAGATTTATGCTTATTTTCAGTTGTTGAATCAAAATAAGTCTATATGGATCATTTGTGTCATGGGTCTTATTGTCATTTGTAATAAATTCATCAGTAAGTTGTGTGTCAATTCCCTCCTCCCTTTTCCCCCTTTTTCTAAGCTTAGCTATCCACCGTCTCCCCTCAGGAAAATTTCATACATTCACGGTTTATTACTTTCGCCACCATCTCTTTGGCTCCATCCTTTTAACTAAACCATAATTTTTCTCCATTTTTCTTTACCTCCTTTACATAGCCAGCCACCGCTTCCTCTCCCTCGCATTTGATTTGTGTTGGTTGGTATTCCCTTTCTTAAGCCAATAAGTAGGTGTCTGTTCTGTACCTTTGGATCAGGTTTTGAATGAAAGAAAAATATTGGTGTTCCACTTGTGCTTGTGTTTGTCTTAATTTGTAAAGAGGACTAAGTGAAAGCTCAAAATAATCCCCCGACTATCAATAAATGTCCAATTTAGTCCCAAAGTTTCGCATTACCCCATTTTAGCCCCTTGACCATTGAAAATTGAGCCAATTTAGTCCCGAGCCCAAAGGAATTAAGTTAAGTCCAAAAGTTAAATAGGAGGGGTATTTTAGATATTTTAGGTGGATGTTGAGATACAATTACTTACTTGGCTCTATTTTATCATCACTAGAAGAGTGTATTCGGTTAATGGGGCTAGTCTCTCAATTACAAGTAATTAAATATACTTTATATTATTCATTTTCAACTTTCTTTCTTGAGTTCTATCTCTTTAAGCACTCCTCATATTCATAATACTCATCCTCATCACTAGGCATACCCAACTACTTATGATCCGCTTTCATTACACAATACATAACTTAGGATGCATGAGATTCAATGCAGAACACACAACTTAGGATGCATGAGATTCAATGCAGAACACACGTAGAAAATTGAGGTCAAGAGAAACAACAAACCTAACTCCTAATTTTTTGTAGCTTTTTTATCTTTCTATATAACAATCTATAGTAAAATAATACTTTTATCTTTTAAGAATATTAATATTTGTTTTTAATAAAATTTAGTTACACATAAATTATAATTATCTTATTTCATTTTAAATATTTAGCTGCTAATTTTATGAAATATAAAATTTCTAATATATGTCTATTTTTTTCTTTATATATGTATACGTATTAATTTTTAATGATAAAAAATTAAGATTTTTCTAACTCAGCATATTTTAAAAAAATTATTGATCGCTAATTTATATCATATATAAAAAGTTTGCACTATAATTTCACATTTATTTTTGTTGGATTTAATGATAGTTTAATTAAAAAATAGAAAGCAACACAGCAGCCATTTGATAATATTAACAAAACAATTTAAAACTTTTCGAAAGATAATATGTATTTAATATTTATGCCAACTATTCATTTCCATATCCTATTTTTATGGCAGCAACAAGTTCATTTTAACCTGTCTTGTCCATTTTAAATATGAAGGGCTTTCCAGTCATTTAACTTCTTCAACCCTTCTCTTCCGGTCCGTGTAAAGCTAATGTAAAGAGAGAGAGAGAGAGAGAGAGAGAGAGAGAGAGAGAGAGAGAGAGAGAGAGAGAGAGAGAGAGAGAGAGAGCAAGCGTGTGACAAATGGAGGATGGTGGATTGCCGCAGAAGATAATAATGGAGAAGATGGATAGCAAAAAAGAATAAGGAAATGAGAGTGGAGAATGGCGAGTGGAGAGTGGAGAGTGGAGAGTGGAGAGTGGGAAGAGACAGGACTTGGGCAACCGGGCGTTTTATTTACAAGTATGTATCACATTTTTTTATGCAAATAAAAATACCATAATTTAACATGAACTAAAAAAAATTTCAGTCCAGTGGGGGCACGTGCCCCCAGTGTGACTCCGCCACTGGCTGACAAACTATTTTGAACTTTTACTCAAGAGGGCTTGTGCCTGGAGGATCAAAATCATGAAGGATTGTTTATGAAGATGATTCTTCTTATTGAAATTTACTTGCTTCTCAACCCTCTGTCTCCCTTTTTTGTTATATCTTAAAAAATAGTGCTAGTTCTCTGAGCCTAGGTGGCGGTTAAATTGTTCACATATTCTGAATCTAATGTCTTCTTTGTATGTTAGTAATTATCTTTGGAATTTCAAATGTTCTTAAATCTTGCTGTGATATGTAATGAACGAACTTTAAAGCATGTCTTCTCTCTAAACCATTCTGAAGTTCCTTAGTGTTTTGTCATACGCTAAGAACCTCATAATTTATTTGCAACTCTCTTTCAATAAATTGTGAAAAACTTCTTCATGCATAGTTGGTAGGATAGTTTAGCTTCCTTCATCCTGTATCATTAATAAGGCATGTAAAACATTAAATGTAAGCGGCACGTGAACATCTCAAGGGCTTGAAGACCAGAAACAAACAAACAAAAACTAGCAGCATTTAACCCGGCATGAAATAATTAATTCTGCTGAACTCAACTAAAATTAGCTACTAATGAATTAACAACATGAGCAGGCAATGCATAAAGAGTGAAAAGTAAATAAATATAAGATAATTAGATTTCTGGTCCGGGAAAATAACCATAAATATTAGCTGGTATGTCTGCCTCCATTTATTGGAAAATTATTCAAGTCATAAAAACAAATTCCTATTCTTCAAAAAATAAAAATTAAAACAAATTCCTAGTTATATGTTATAATTAAAAATGAATGATAGTTTTAGGTTACTCACAGCAGTGCACCGAAGACTTGGAGAGTACTGAAGAAGCCTTGATGCCAGATCTATAGCTTCGGGAGGCATTCGCTTATGGAAAACCTAAAAAAATTTCTAAAATAAGATTTTGCTAATACAAAAAGAATTTAGAATCATGGACATGTTTATCAGGAAACTTCTATGAAAAAACAAAATCCACAAAAATGAATAAAGTTCCATGTTTGTGAAACTCATTGCCTTTGCCTATGGTATTTATTATCACCAATGATTTTATCCCTCCCATTCCAACGCGAATTGGCTAGATGAATCCTCCATCAATAAGGTAATATGACTTTTTGTATTGTTCTAAATTAGATTGCAGTTGGTGTTAGGATAAGTTGTTCTGCCTAGAGTCCTCGTTTAAAATTCAGGTAAACCACTTGCAGCAAGAAATAAATTTCTATCATGGCATCTGCAAATTTTTAGTGGAAAACAACAATGCGTGGTTCTAATCTGTTGCTGTTCCTAGTTCCCAAAGCATTAGTCCATCAGGATTATATTATCTTCTTGCTTAGAAAAAGTTATATTGAAAGCTATCATTGTTTCTTAGTAACAAAAGAGCATACAATCAGTGGAGGTTATGGTCGTTGATGGAAATAACCAGACTGAATTACCAAAGAATAAAATACGTGAGTCCTTGCCTTATGCCATGGATGAGCTTTTATTTGAGGAAATCGGAATTCGGTGTAGCTGGGATTCATGCAACGAATTTCTTCTCGAGTAGGGGTGCCAAGAACCTAAAAAGAGATAGCTACATCTGAGATCGACAACCGATCAAATATAGGAAAAAAATGAATCTAACAACAAACCTTTATTATCTCAACCAGTTGATCCACAGCACTTTCACCAGGAAACAGTGGCTGAAGACGACACAAAAAGAAAGCATTAAAAATGGAAGGAAGTTTAATCAGGATACCAAACTTAGACAAAAAAAAAATACTTTAAACAAAATATTACACGATTCTACAATTTAGTGAATACCTGACCAAGTAACAACTCAGCAAGAACACATCCTGCTGACCATATATCAATTGATGTAGCGTACTCTGTCGCACCAAATATGAGCTCAGGAGCTCGGTAATATCTAGAGCAGATGTAAGATATGTTTGCTTCTCCCTTTACCTGAGAGATCAATCGAAACATGAGGAAGAGAAACTCCAAAAATAAAGTTGACCATTGGTTAAAAATTAACCAAATATTTATTATCAATGGCAAATAATAAGAAGATTGCCTGACAAGTGAAAAAATTTTGCTACACAGAGATTGATCTGGCAAGTAACAAATTTGAAGGAACTCGAACAAGGAATAAGATTTCTTACAACAACAACAACAAGTCTTTATCCCACTGTGAGGTCGACTAAATGAATCTTTTTTCTTTAATGTGTCCTGTTAAGAGTCAAATTCCCATCTATATCTAATAAAGAAAGGTCATTTCTAATATTTTCTAACCAAGTCTTTTTAGGTCTATCTCTACCTTTGTTAACATAAGTCAAATCTAAAACATCTACTTTCCTAACCAGGTCATCCGAAGGCCGCCATTTTATGTGACCAAACCATCTAAGGCAACTCTCTCTAATCTTATCTTCCACTAAAGCTACTCCAACCTTTTCACATGTATGCTCATTTCGTATCATGTCTCTAAGAGTAAAGCCACTCATCCACCTGAGCATCCTCTTCTCTGCAACACTTAACTTAATATTATGCTTTTCTTTTAATGGCCAACCTTCTGCACCATAAAACATTGCAGGTCTCACTACCATCTTATTGAATTTTCTCTTAAGTTTGAGGAACTTTTCTATCACACAACAAGCACGATGCATTCCTCCACTTCAACCATCCAACTTGAATTCTACTAAAAATATCCCCATCTATTTCACCATCACTCTGAACAATAAACTCAAGATATCTAAAACGAGTACTCCTACTAATGACTTGATCGCTCAAAGTCAGAATCCCCCCACTAGATCTATTATTACTAAAATTACACTCCATACTCAAATCATCTAAGGGAACTCTTTCTAATCTTATCTTCAATTGGAGCTACTCCAACCTTTTCACATATATGCTTCTTTTGTATCCTGTTTCTAAGAGTAAATCCACTCATCCACATGAGCATCCTCATCTCTGAAACACTTAGCATTATGCTTATCTTTTAATGGCAAACATTCTGCACTATAAAGCATCGTGCCCTTAAGTTTAAAGGGACCTTTTCTATCACACAACAAGCCCGATGCATTCCTCCACTTCAACCATCCAATTTGAATTCTACTAATAATATCATCATCAATTTCACCATCACTCTGAACCATAGACCCAAGATATCTAAAACATATACTCTTATTAATGACTTGATCGCCCAAAGTCACAATCACTCCACTAGATCTATTACCACTAGAATTACACTCCAAAAAATTGGTTTTAGATCTACTCAAACGAAAAACTTTTAATTCAAAGGTTGACATCCATAATTCAAGTATACTTTCAACTCCCTCTCTAGCCTAATCAACAAGAAAAATATCATCAACACAAATCATACACCAGGGCATAAGCCCTTGCAAATGTCTAGTGAGAACATCCATGACTAAAGCAAAAAAGATATGGGCTTAAGGCGGATCCTTAATGCAATACAATTGAAATAAGAAAATGCTTGGTCAAACCAACTTGTGTTTGAACACAAGTGACAGCTCCTGCATACATATCCTTTTAATAACTTGATATAAATATTATTAACCTTTTTTTAACTCTCCATAGCACTTCTCTTGTAAATTTATCATATAATTTATCTAAATTAATAAATATCATAAGTAGATCCTCTTTATTCTCTCTATACTTCTCCATCAAGCCTCTCAATAAATGTATAGCTTCCATCGTAGACGTACCCGGCATTAATCCAAATTAATTTTGAGAAACATTAGTATCACGTCGTAACCTATGCTCCATAACTCTCTGCAATAGTTTTGAAGTATGAAACATTAACTTAATTCATCTATAATTTGCACAATCTTGTGCATCACTTTTATTCTTAAAAATGGAAATCAACGCAGTCATCCTCTACTCATCTGACATCTTTTTAGTCCTTAAAATAATATTTAAAATTTTCATAAGCAAAAAGAATCATACATCTCCTAAGCATATCCACACCTCTATTAAAATATCATCAGATCCAATAGTTTTTCGATGGTATAACATATTATATTGAAGGATTCATATCATGATTATTCGACAAATTTTACGATGGTTGTCGACTACCTAACGCAACCATCAACTTTACTTATATATAACATAAAGAAAATTATATAGAGTAAAAAAATTATTCAAGTGATTTTTTATTGATCTTAAGAAGGCATATGATCGAGTATGAAAAGAATTAATTTAGTTTGTGCTTTAAAGATAGAAATGCTTGCGTCAAATATATGATGTTATCAATGATGTGTCAAATATTTGATATCAAAGTTGAGTGCGACAAAAATAAGGATGTAAAAATGATTTTGTGGCAAAAAATAAAATGGATAAATTAACTAATTAAGGAACAATTATATTAAAGGAAAGTTTTGAGTGACATGTATTGAAGATAAAGTGGCAAAACATAGATTTATATGTTTGTCATGTAACATGAATAGTTAAAAATGCTCATTAAACGAGTTGATGAAATTAATGTCAAGGAATTTGAAAGTTGTAGACCTAAAATTATATGGATAAAAGTTATTAAAAATTATTTATGAACAATACGTTTAAGACCTCAAACAACACTCAACAAGAAAAAAAAATGAGGATCCATAACACTGATCCCAAATAGTTTGGATAAACATGATCTTTATTCTAACAATCCATTTTTTAACATTGTACTTACTTCAGAAGAGGTTTCACATACTCTTATGTCATCATTAAAATGTACATATATAAGATCCATCACCTTGAATATTTTTCAGAAGCATCAATAAAGCCAATAAAAAAAAGAAAGACTTAATGCCACGCCTTAACGTAAGCTCATACTAATTAGAAATGTTTTGATCACTCCACAAGAGTACTAATATTAGTCAAAAATGTATCACATGTATCCTTGATAATTTCATCATATCTTAAATGCACACTATTTTTCTTAATGTAAACTAAATCAATTCTATTAGTACTCAATTATATGCCTTCAGAAGCTTAATTAGAAAATGTGAAAATTCTTTACTTTTTCATTTTTGGCTTCGCAAAAAAAAAATCACCTTCATAATAGATTTTTGCATAAAAAAAAATTATTCTCTAATACTAACATAATAATCATAAGCCCGTGTTTTATTTTCCCATAACTTCACTACAAAACACATAAGTTTATTCCCCCACGATACTATAACTCTAGAAAGCTCATTTATTCTTAAATAGAAGTGCCAAAATGTTATTATACAATTCTTTGGCACCGTCACCATATTTAAGATTTCATTAAAAAATTTGCTAACAAATTTACTCTAAGATGTACCATGACTCTCCAAAAATTAATAAGTAATCTCATTTAGGCATAAAGCTTTTCATCTAAGCACCTTTTTAGAGCTAACCTAATTCATTTTCTTGTACCATTCTATAGCATATTTCATAATTATATTCATTATACTCTCTTAAAAGTCTTCCTTAAAATACTCATTTAAGTTGAACAAATTTTTTTTTATTTTTTCTCCACGTTTTCATCATTTATATAATGGTATGTTTGGGACAACTACAATTTTTGATAAAGATGGTTACAAAGCTATTTTGGAGAAAGCAACTTTTTAAATGTTACTGTAGAAAACTTCCTAATATATAAATTTCTTGAAAGGAGCAAAAAATAAGTAGCCAAACAAAAACTATAGCTGCAATTTGAAAAGCAAAGCAATGAAACCTGAGTCCCCAAGATCATTTTACCTTCACTTTCAAATCACTAACTTGACCAACTAGATTTCAACTCTTACATTAGCTTTCTCATATATCTTTCTTTCACCTTCCTTAATGGACCTATATAACATAAACCATAAAAAATAAATATTTTCTATACTTATTGCCATTTTCACTGAACTTAAAGCTTTCTTAAAAGACTTGGGGTTCTTTGGTTTACTGAAAAAGAAATGCAAAGTAAAAGGAATCCAAGGGTTCTAAATTTTTCTTGTTTGCTTGAATGAAAAAAAAAAATGCAAAGTAATTTGATGGTATATTTAAAATTCATCATTTAGTTCACTTTTATTGTATTTGCAATTCATCCGATTTAAGCGAATATCAAATACATTGTGTGGTACAAGCTTTTCCCCGTTTCTCGCAAACACCAAGAGCTAGGGGTGTCAAAATGGATCAACGGGTCGGGTTCAGGTTCGACTCAAATTTGACCTGACCCGAATTCGGTCAAACCGAACCCAATCCATTTTAAAAAAAGGGTAAAAAATGCAGACCTGAACCCAACCCAAATCCGGTCTGCTAGCAACCCGAATGACCTAATCTCGACATGATAACCCATTTTGACTTTTAAAAAATTATAACTTATTAACAAAAGATTTTAAATTAATTTTTAAGAAAAATTAATTTAAACGAGTCATTTCAGGTTGGTGGGTAAACCTGAATCTCACCCATTTAATAAATGGATCAAATTATGGACCTGAACCCAATCCAATTATTAAACGAGTCAACTCGAACACGGATTTTTAGGGTTGGGTCATTTTTTGACACCCCTATCAAAAGCCACCAACTACGGTCCCCTGACGTTCGATTGCAGCCACCCCCCGTTATCACTGCCAACCCACCTGTCACTTGCCACCTTCCGATATCGCCCACCAACCTACAACCACGTCTGGCCACCACACCACTGTCGTTGTCAACTACCACATTACCACCACCACTTGCTACCTATCATCAATTGCCCATTTGCTAGTCGCCATCACCAATGCCTTAACATTAATTTAATTTTACTTCAAACACAATCCTTATGCTCAAATATAAAATATTTCAAATATAATGAGTTTATTTTGCACAACATTTTGAATGTGAAAAACTCTAAAAATTTTAAACTAAATGGCCTCTTATTTCTATCAAATTATAAAAGCAAATATATTTGTCCTAATAAAACTCTGTGCCTCTTTATACCACAAGTAAATCTCCTTATCAATGATCTATTTCTAAATTATCCTTGCACTTTTAAAACCTTATGAATGTAACTAGCCATATTATCCATCATTAATTTTAAATCGACTAAAAATTTACCTCTTAAAAATATATCTCAAAAAATAAAGACTTCTCACCTTAAGTTTCATCATCATGCCTAATGCAATCAATTTGAATGTGAATTACGTTTATGTACTACTCATTCGACCACTAGATTAAAACAATTCATAGGCGAGTTACAATTACTATTTACAAAGTTCATTTGAAAAACAAAAGAAGTAACGGTTTCTCGTATCTTCTAGAGCTTTATAAATCTGAGTTTTGTCCAAATACAGTCTATACCACACAAATATAGTTGAAAAATACAGCCATTAGCGATAAATGTGGAAATGGGCTTGATTTAAAACCAATAACATACCAAGACCTTAGCGCTCCCAAAATCACAAAGTTTGACTTGGTGAGTAAGAGGATCAACCTGCAAAATATACGAATTAGTTCAAAAAATCAAGAAATAACAAGTAGAATTCATATAATAATCTAATGTCATGCAAGCATACCAGGAGGTTCTGGGGCTTGACATCTCTATGACAAACTCCTGGAACAGCATGAATGTATGCTAGCCCCCAGAATATCTGCACGACAAATCCTCTTAGAGAGGTGAGTTTAAGGAACCAAGAATAGCTAAAAGTGAGGTCTAGGTGAGCACAATCGTGAAACACGAGAAACATTGCATACCTGATACATATAAAGCTTCACATAGATAATTGGCATTCGTTGGTTCGCATTACTGTAGTGCCTCAGAACCCGGTAGAGTGATTCAGGAATGTACTCCATAACCAGGTTAAGAAAAAGTTCATCTCTGTTAGTAGTGGAAAAGAAGCAATGCTTCAGAGATACCACGTTTGGGTGGTCCATGGACCGCATCAATTGCAGTTCACGATTCTTATATCTTCTGTCCTGCAAAACCTTCTTTATAGCAACAGTCTCCCCTGTCTCCAAACATTTGGCCTGTTAAGCCAGCGTAAGATCTCAAATAAAATTAAGCTTATGTAAAATATCTCAGAAGGGTTAGGACCAGACCTGAAAGACAATTCCAAAAGATCCACTTCCAACAACACGTTCTGCCATGTAACTGACAGTCTGCCAGGATATTAAGTGTCTAATAAGACTAGGGTGTCCAAATTTTTGGCAAATCACTTGCACCAGAAAATTTGCTTTACCTGTTTGGCTTCACCATTTTTCCCTCCAATCGTGGTTGAGATGATGTGTCCAGTGACCGGGCCATTCCCTTCCACAACTGAGGCTTCCTGAAAAGTGTTTCCAAAACAAAAAAAAAAACAATTGAACGTCAGCAGGAAGTACAAGTTTGGAAGACAAAAAAAAGGAAAAGAAAATTAGAAGAAAGAAGCATGGAAACAATGCTCCGAGAAAATGTAAGATCCAACACATAACCTAACTAGAAAAAACCAAAGATAGCTGTAGAACGTAGAAAGGAAAAAAAAAATGATATATTTAAGGTGCTAAGCATCCACATGTCTAGACAACTTCAACAAGGCTTTCTCAGATGGTTTGCTCATTTCTAAGTTCAAAGAAGACCCCCATCCCCCACCACAAGGAAACAATGAAGACAAAGAAGCCAGTAGGAAATGGAAGCTAGATGTGACCCAAACCCCTAGAATGTGATACATACCTATAGAAGCAGGACAGGTTGAATTGCAATGAACAGCAATAAGAAAGACAGCTAGAAGACCTAGCTAACAAACCATGCATAGAGAGACGAAAAACACTATGGCTACAGGAATTTCATATGGAAGATAGCTAAGGTGAAGGTGATTCTTGGATAATAAAATCATATCCCATAATATCTGATCTCTGCTGCAGCAACTTGGACAGGAATCTTACTTTTGTTTGTTTAGGTTGTTAGGAAATTGGGACACTTGTCATCATCCTATTGTATTGATGGGGATTGTAATCATCAGTGGAGATTGGATACAAGTGGCTAAAGGCCCTCTTATACAGGTATTCAATGAAAAATCCAAGACTAATTCTCTATTCTTACCACATTTTCTTCGATGTTTCCTTTATGAAATTTTTTCTAATCTTCTTATAAGCACTTTGTCTATATATTCTCTCACATTCGGACTTGTCAGTAGGCTGCAAATCACTGATTACCATATCAACTTGGTGCTCTCGTTGATTCAATCTTTCACCAATTTCCCATGGATGACCGACAAAACCCATTTTGCTATTAATGTAAATGACCTTCTAACTACAGCCTAAGACAAGCTAGTAGAAATTACAGACATTCTTCATGAAGTTCAGCTTCGATTAACCCTTTAGAAAGTTAAACAAGAGCAATCCAACAAACCTTGGCCTGCTGCCGATAATTCCTCTGCACCTCAATCCAACATGTTGGACTTCATGAGCAATGCTCCTTTCAAAACAATGAGAATAGCCATTCCCCATTTCATCAAAGGTAGCCTGGAGACTTGAATACAAAAAATTGAACAATGTTAATGACTTCCACAAGCTGTTCAACGACAATACACTTACCTTAACATCGTTCCACATTCAGTTGAAAAATGGTACCTATGGCTACAAAAACTAAACATCATTCATCATGGACAGATTTCCTGGTAGTGTTGCACGCTCGTTATGGACCATTCTAATATTGCAATGTACAAGGTGAGCTTGCCAAGCTTCTCCGCACATCTAAAATAGCTGAATAATAGCACTAATTCAAAAAATTATACTATCAAGTCACCGGCATTGACAAGGTTCTTCTCAAGTTGTAACAAATTTAGTCTCAAATTGAATTTCATAAAGAAGTATGAATACAACATGGTTTAAAAAGGCATTCAATGTACATGTCTCGAGATGCACCTTGTCATGAATGTCCGAAAACCGTCTTGAGGTTTACACCTTTATGATCTAAACAAGGCTTGAGTTTGTCTTTGTTTGAGGCAAATTCCACAACGCTTCATGCCTCAGTATTTGAAGTGACGCCTCAAATTAATACTAAATAAAAATTAAGAAAAAAAACTTTTATATATGATAAACCTTATCGAGCTTGCATACCAGCATAAATTTTTAAATTAGAATTATGATAGTCGAATGAGAAAGAAAGATTGGAAAAATAGTAAGAATGTCAAGAGTTTGTGAGTGGCAATTAGTGCAGCAGGTGAAAACAAGGGTTGTGACTGAGGGTTGCAACCACATGGGAGCAACTAGCTGCGAGCAAGGAGATCTGTAATAATCTTTGACAACAATGTGGATCCAAATCCTCATGGCATATTTCAATTTTATATGAGTGCTCACGCTGATTAGTTTTTCATTTTTTTACTTTAAATTAACATTTGCAATTAAGATTTACTTGCTTTTTCTTATTATGTGATTTTATAGTTTATGTTAATGAACTAATTTAATCTATAGATAATTTAAGACATGTTTATGAATTATATTTTTAATTTTATGAAATTTGGTTTTATTTGTACCTTACGACTTCATCTACCTAAAGACTTATGCCATGCCTCACCTCGTTAAGAGAACCTTAGTTCACAAATTCTCTTTATCAAACCTTGCTGTACACTAACTAGATTTTTCAGATCAAGCAATAAAATAATCCAAACTAATTAAAGATAAATCTAATGAGGCTCATACATCTCCAACCACACTAGTAGGGAATCTTGCTACACTTTCTCAATTATTCCACCTCTATTTCTCAACCTATATAGAACACACCACTTCCTAAACTACCAACACCCATTAAAAAGCTCACCTCAAGAAATGACTTTGTTACAATTGTGACAAACCTTTTATCAAGGGCTTCAAAATTGATTTTCAGGTCGGTTCAGGCCCAACCCGAATTTGACCCGGTTACAACTCACCTGACCCGAACCCGACTCGATTAGATAAACAGGTCATAAGCCTAGACCTGAACCAAACCCAGCTCCAAACCGACCTAGAACGACCAAACCAGCAGACCTGGTTGAGTGTGATGGGCGACCGAGCGCGAGCAGCTGAGCGGGCAAGCCCAAGCAGGCAACTAGGCAAGCGTGTGAGCACGAGCACGATGGATGAGTTTTGGGTTTCTTTCAGGTTGACCCAAACCCGATTCATTTTCAAACGGGTTGACCTGGACCTAGAATTTTCGGGTCGGGTTTTTGGGTCATGTCAAATATTGACACCCCTACCTTTTATAGGCTCCCATATTTGTAAAGGCAAGATGCTTGTCTTTCAATTAGAATCGGGCCCAATTACCCTCAATCGAGCAATTGACCTATAACCCTCCACTAAAATCTCAATTCACACCAATGCCTAATTTCTACGGGACCAACCTAGGATTAGTTTACATGCTAGAATTGGGGAAATCCCAGCAGCAACAGGATATGCAACCGTAGCGAAAAATGTTTCACACGGAGCATTCTGAAGCATTAAAAATTCATTATCTAGATAAAGCGAAAATAACTCTCCGAACTGATTGCCAAGCCATTATCGCCTTCTATAACAAATCAGAAGCTCATAAGCCATCCCGAGTCCGATGGTTATCATTTACAGACTACATCAATGGTCTTGGAATATCAATCCGCATCGAGCACATTGAAGGCAAAAACAATATCCTCGCAGACAACCTTTCTAGACTAACGTTTGTTTTACGTGCAGGAACCTTATCAGGACCATCTTCACATTTATTACTCACAGGATGGAACCAACTCCACGAAGCACAGCGTCAAACCGAAAAGGAAAAAAATTAACTCATACTTATCCAAAGAGTCCTCAAACACAAAGGACAGGAAAAGGCTCTGAAGATCACACATAGATTTACTAGAAGTTTGCTCGAGAATACTTCAAACACAGATCTGCTGATCCAACAGCCGAGGAGCTCAAACGAATCTTCGAAGATTTTGAACAACCCAGACCAAAACAAACAGACCCAGACCAAACCAGGCTACGCAAAGAAGATTTGCACCGAGAAATATTACAACAAACACTTCAATATCCCATTGAAGTTACATATCAAGGCCAACTCAGAGGTGCAGCCCGAAGAGTTGAAATCGAACAAACCTATACTGTCCTTAATGAGCTACGAAGCTTATTACAGATATACACCAACAAGACTGAATACTGCCGACGACTCGTCTCAAAAGACAATTGCTATACTGAACTATTCCAACCCATACGAAATACAGAGGAAACTCTGGCAGGAATAATTGATATGATTGAACTGCTCACCAATCAGTCCTACAAGCAAATTATTTAAGCAATGGTGGGCCCACTCCACTCAACTCCACTCAACCCCGCTATAAAGATGCACATGGCAAAAACATCCTTTATTACACTAACGTACCATCATCACATGGTATGTTTCCACTTTTAATGCCACTATCACATGGTATCTTGTATCTACTATCAAAACCATGGGCGGATTCCTGATTTTTGATAACTTGTTTGTGGTTTTCTTAAAGCTATATAAGCTAATGTAATATAGGCAGAAAACACACAGCCATTTCAAGCTGAAGTTTTCTCCTAAGCTGAAGCCTTCCAGTTGAAGTCTTCTAGTTTGTAATCTTGTAAGCTTCCGATCTTTCTGATCTTATAATATCATGTTTGGTTTTGATTGTGCAACATAAAATTTTAGGGTATTCTCTATTCCTTTGTTGCATTACGATCCTCTACTTGGTATCAGAGCCTAATCAGGTATTCATATTGGACTACTTAAGCATTTAAAAATTTTTAAGACGCGGTGAGATGGGAATATCAGTCAGTAGCCCGTGTGTTTATTAAGGTGCCGAGAACAGTAGGCCATGAACTGAGGCGAACAGGATATCCTACTCCCACTGGAACTTAATTATTTTTGAACGTTTATATGTCTAATTGGAGACTTTCGATTAGTAGCACTGATTATAAATCCGCACTTAAAGCAACTGAATCCATCGAACCTCCTGCTGTTGGATTCATAAATCCTGTTGAATCTTGTCCAAATACTGAAACTTGTTTCAGAACACTTATAAAACAAAATAATACAATTATTCAGCTTCTACTTATCAATCTTGAACGAACTAAAGATCTTGAAGAACAAGTTCTTAAATTAAAGGGACACAAAGAACCTTCAGAATCCTTTGAACAATCCTTAGCATCATTACAAGATAAATTACAGGCTCTAAATCTTGGGAGCAGTGAACGAAAAGCCATTAGACCTCAAAACAAAGGGCAACTGTTTGTCTTCAAAGATCCAAAGAAAATTTTCCTTGAAGAACAAAAGAGAATAAAATGAATACTACACGAACAACCACTCTTCCAAAACGAACTACTACACCAATCCTTCCAGAAACTATCGAAGATCAAATCCGAGGATACTGACTTCGATCACACAACTATTAGGCCATGAACTGTAAGGATAGATGAGAGGACTTGAGTGCAGGTTGGAGTTGGCTTTTGGAGAGGAAGTGAGAGACTGATGATTTAGAATGCTTCATAGGATTAGTAAATAGAATTTTAATTTATTAACTTTTTTCCAAATGTCAAAACCATGATTTCTTTAAGCTATACACCACAACCAAATAGCTCAGAGGTTTGCACCCCATCAAAGCTCCCATGAGGCGCATTCCTCATAGAAAAGAAAAAAAAAGCACTAAGGCACACCTAGAGAAAAAAGGATAAAAGCATTCAGACAATGCCTTGAAACACATCTCAATTTTAAATAATACTTGTAACCACTTCAATCACCTCTATTTTCATCTATGAAATATGTCGCCATAATGGGCTTCCCAAAAACATTATTTCCACCCACAATCATATTTTGTTGAGCTCCTTATTACCCATGTTGTTTAAGGAGCTTGGAACTAAATTACACTTCAATTCACTGCATCAACTGGAGACTGATGGTCAAATAAAAGGTAACGAATAGCAGACTGGAACAATACCTTCAATATTATGTTATGGACACACCAAAATACTAGCCAAAAGATATCTCTTGGGCAGAACACTTATAAAACACCACTCAACTATTAGAATAAGTCCTTATCAAGCACTCTGTGGGTGACAACCTCTAAGACAACCAAATCTTGGGTGACTATTGAGACCCCGAAAGTCCATGCAAAACTCGTTGAAAGAGACCAAATACTCTGCACATGAAATGATAACCTTGCACAACCACAATCATGCATGAAGCAACAAGCTGATCATCACGATCACGATCAAAACTCAATCACCAGCATTGCAGCCACATTAAAATACTAGAGAAAATTGAAGTTGTATTTTGTTGACTAGACTTACCATCTTATTTATGCCTACAACTAGTCTTCCAAATTTCATTATTAAAAACATACAAAGAAAAGATAACCCAAAATTTTACTAAATTGCAGCCCTATCACCAAAATTTCCTTATGGCAAGAGAAAAACTCAAAACTCAATCACCAATATTTCAGTCACATTAAACTACTAAAGAAAATGGAAGTTGTATTTTGTTTACTAGACTTACCATCTTATTTATGCCTACATCTACCCTCCACAATTCATTATTAAAAACATACAAAGAATAGATAACCCAACATATTACTAAATTGCAGCCCTATCGCCAAATTTCCTTATTGCAAGAGCAAAACTCAAAATTCAATCAACAATATTTCAGCCACATTAAAATACGAGAGAAAAGTGAAGTTGTATTTTGTTGACTAGACTTACCATCTTATTTATGCCTACATCTATCCTCCAAAATTCATTATTCAAAACATACAAAGGAAACATAAACCAAGATCTTACTAAATCGCGCTCAACCCCCCCCCCCTATCTCCTAGAATGATCACATGATATTGCAAGTTTGCAACCTTCTCACATATTGTAATCACGCTAAATTTTCAAAGATGACGGAGTTCACACGCAACATCTTATTCATTGGGATAGGCTAGCAATGTAGGTTACTTGGCTTCACAACAATGTCGGATGTTTTTCGTTTTTACATGTCAGCCTTGAGGACAAAGATTGTTCATGAGAATTCTATGGGAATTGATACAAAGCACATGGAAGATAGCCCAAATTGCATTCAACAACAATCAAAAAGGCAGCTAACATACCTAGCTAACAAACCATGAAGGGAGAGATAAAAACCACCATGGCTCTAAGAATTTCACCTGGTAGATAGCTGAGGTAAAGGTGAATAATGCGTAATAACAAGTCCCTCAATATTTGATCTATGCTATTGGGTGTCTTATTTTTGTTTGTTGATGTTGTTAACATTTTTAGGAAAGGTGGAACACTTTCATCCTTATGCAATGATGGGGACTGTAATCATTATTGGGGATTTGGTATAAGTGGTTAAAGGCCCTCTTGTAAAGGTTTCAATGAAAATCCAAAACCAATTTTCTTTAGTTTTCTCCTTTGTCCATTTTCTTCTCTGTTTCTTTGATGAAGTTTACATCTAATCTTCTTATCTGCACTTCGTCTATTCATTCCCTACCATCTGGAGTTGTCCGCGGGATTTAGTAAATCACCATTAATAACGATCAGAATGCAACACACAGATCCAATGGGAAAACTATCCTACTGTAAGATGAGCAGGAGAAGGCTAGAAGCAGCACGCAATTTTTTTAATACAATTCCTACTTAAGCTTCACCATAAAATGGAAGTCAAACAATAAATCAACCACTGACCAAAACAAATATTTAGGAAACACCATAAACATATAAAGTACAGTGAATTGCTAAAAAAAGACGCGAGATAATATCCAACCATACATAAAGGGAAAAATTGTGCATATTTCTAATTATAGACATATACCAAAAGAATAAAGAGATTAAAAATAGAAAGAAAGTTAATCCATTTCTCAACTTCCCCGATCCATGAGCTGATTTGCTGAATAATAGGAGCGTAGATCAACCAAAAAGAAGGGAAGCCCTATGACGAAAGTCTTAACGTGATAAGGAAACAAGATAAGGGGTCAAATTTCAGAGAATCACAAAAACCATAGAGAAAAGAAGAGAAGATATTTTCATTCACGAAATCAGATCACAGTCGCCGGGATCTGCCTATGGAAGACGTAACAGAGAGATGACCGGTACGTACCTTCTCTTCTATATCCGACCGACGATCGACAACTGTCGACGCCTCCTCGTGCTCCGGAGGATGATGAGGTCCCAGCAGCAAAGATGACATGTGAACCTTACCTAACCAACCTCACCTTCTTCCCTTCCTCCTTTTGTCTTCCCTTGCCCGTTCCAAATATGCCCTAGGTCGCGTAAAATAGTACTCGAAGGCAACCATAAGAAAGAAACTATGGGATGTATCTTGGTTGAGGACTTAGGTTATCAATTAAGGAGATGTTTGCATGCAGAATTAAGAGGATAAAGTAAATTAAATGCAGATATTTTTTAAATTAGATTGTTTGATTGATTTTGAGCCGAGTATAAAGAAGTCTTTCAAAGCATAAACAGTGTATTACAAACAGCCCTTCGCGCAACTTCAAAACCCGCTCAAATTGAGCGGGTTAGAAATTCTCCGTTCTTCCCACGCGCTGGTTTCGCGGAATCGAAGCAAGCATTAAGAGGCCGACCAGCTTTAGTGTGCGTATTTAAAGGGTACAGAGGCGGCTAGGTCTTGTGCCGACGGGTTTGGAAAGCTCGACAGAGGATTTCACCTCCAGTAATGTCTCTCTTCATACCGATTCTGATCATCCTCTCCATCTTCTTACTCAAAGCCGTCTACTCATACCTTTGGCTTCCGCACCAGATCCAACTTCACTTTTAGCGCCAAGGAATCAGCGGTCCTCCTCGCCGCCTTTTGTCCGGCGGGAACGTCGGTGAAATACTTCGATTGTTCGCGACTGCTCAATCTTCTTCGACGTCGGGGCTCACCCACGACCGAAACCGAGAATTGATTAATTGTTCTTTATTTTAATTAAGGAAGAATTTTATCATGGATATATGGATCTATGGCAGTGGCGGGGAAGTGGATTTGTTCGATTGTCGTCATAGATGAGACGGGAGGCTTCCAGCAGTCCCTCAAAGCTATAATCGACAGTCTGGGCTACCATTCTTCGCCTATTATAGCTCTTCTCTTTATCCTTATGAGAGGAGGGTTGTGCAGCTGTCGGCGCCGAGGGTAGAAGGAGTTTAGTGAGGAGGATGTGTGTGAGAGCAGACTCCGTGAAGGGCTGCTGTAGAGGAGTAGCTGTTGTAGTTGGTGTTCGAACTGAGGGCTGCTGGAAGTATTTATGGCAGCATGGTGTAATGGTTGTTGGAGAAGGCTAATAGATGCATGAGGTGTTGAGGAGAGGTTGGAGGAGGTTTGTAGGTATGAATTGAGGGGTTAAGAGATTCGTGAAGTAATGTGAGAGCTAGAATGAGTTATAGAGGCTGATTGTGTTGCTCTTCATGGATGCAGGTCAAAGCGGTAGAGGAGTCAGCTTAGAGCGTGAGAAGAATAGTGGAAGTGGGAGAAGGATTTGAGAATGAGTGAGAGAGATGGTAAGGGATTGCAATTTTTTGATTAAAAATTTATATTTTACAACAACATTAAAAAAAAAAAATTTGATAGCAGCTTTAATATATATAAAAAGTTGTACAAAATTATGGGATATAATTTTGATTTAGAACTGCTAGTTGGTTATTATATACATTTAAAAATTTTCTTTCAATCTCAATATATATAAGGGTATGAATGTAATTTGTTCATACAAAGCTGCAGCACAGCAGCTCCACAGTTATACTATACAAACAAAATATAAAGATTTCTATACAACAAATTCAAAAAGAAGCTTTCTATACAACAATTTCACAACCTGCTTTACCGACAACTGCAGCTGTCCCAAACGCACATAAGTCGTCATAATTAGTTAAGCTCAAGCTCAAATTAGAGGTGCCAAAATAAATTATTACAAAAAAATCCACTTTTACTTTACTCTGGTTCTACATAATCAAACAAGGGAAACAATTCTCCTACGTTTATTTTGCAGACAACCAAACAGTCTCAAACTATTCGAAATATTGCACTACATTTACTTTACATTGTATTTACTTTACACTGCATTTTCTTTTTAGGCAACCAAACAGCCCCTAAGAGATTTTGGATTCTAAATTTTATGTACGTGATTAGTGTGTGAGTTTGCCTCAATTAATCTAAATGTTTAAAAAAATTATTAATTGTTTAGAAATTATTTGTACAGATGGGCTCTAAAATTTAGATTTTATTTAAAATATATATATATTTTTCGCACTTGGAAATAGATTGAACCAAAATTATTTAAACCTCGACAAATGAGAGAAAATCCAATGAAATTTAGCTAAAATTTCATCAATTAGAGGGCACACATTGTTGTAGGCATTAATAAGTCTAGTAATGTGAGAAGGAATCTTAATAAAAGTTCATTGGCAAAGATATTTATGTTGCAATATAGGAGTTCAATTTTAGGCTTTGATGATTATAAATATTATCAGACAAGTCTTTTATTATTCATGATTTATATATTAGATATTTTTCTTGTATGTCACTGACGATTTCAGAAATAACATACACTGAATAGCATTGAAAAATCAAGATAGTGCAGGGTTAGTGTATATTTGGGAGACTTTGTACTTTTTATTTTTTTAAAATCATTTTTTTGCATTAGGTTTCTATTGGCTAAAAATCATATGCATATACACAAGATGGAGTAAAATTTAATATTTGAATTTTTTTAATTAATTGTGTTATACAATCTTTTCAAACAGAAATTAGTTTTAAATATTTAATTATATGAGATTAAAAAAATTAGACTATAACTAATAGTATTGTACTATCAAAAATCGTACAGGATAACCAGTTATTTTGATAAAATATCGCCGTCTAATCTATGTTACTTAAACTAGGCAAATTAGAATTTTAAAATTTGAACTAATCGTATTGTACAATCGAGTTCATAGTGTATGATTATTAATTAAAATTGTATAGTTTAATCTCATAGATTAAGAAATTAAATTAGGATCTAATCATCATTAATGATCATACAGTCTAATCCACCCGAGAGCTTAATGGATGAATCTTGGTTCATCTTAGACGATCTGTGATTCGATATAATTAATCTTAGTGGATGATTGTGCATCATACAGGACAATTTTCGATGTAATTAAACTATTTGTACTATACGATCTGTGAATCATATTATATTATTAAAGGATAAAATTTCAAAATTAAGATTTTTCAAGATACCACTTTATAAACTCATCATATGTTGTTTTCTTCTTGGGAGAGAGCTTTGGACCACTTCACAAGGGAGAGAGATAAGTTGACTTTCAGAAAAATAGTTTTCCTTAAGGGAGTCAAAAGGTCTGAGGGGATTTCATACGATTGCTCAAGCTAGTCTGCACCTTAGGTCCTCTTATTATGTTTGGTGGAGCTCTTGGAGAAGAGTTCTAGGAAATAAAGTCTTTTGGTCAAAGACTTGCTAACCAAGGAGGCTAGGGATCAGAATCTCCATTGGGTCAGGAGGAAAAAAAAGGGATCGACATCTCTGATGGGCCGGGAAGTGAAATGAGGGATCAACATCTCTAGCGGGCCAAATGGCAGAAGGACGGATGGCATCTCTACTATAGTAAGGAGTTGAAGGAGGGAGCAGCCTTTCCGCTGTATTGAGGAGCTTGAGGGATAGCATCTATACCAAGCTAGCAGGTGGAAGGAGAGAGATTCTTTTGAGTTAGTAAATGTCATTCTCTATTTGGTAAAAGAGAATGGCTTCTCTGTCTAGCTGTGGACTAAAATAGAGTCACTTGTAATGTAATATCCAAGAAGATGGTCCTTTGAGGAGTGCACGTAGTTTAATTTCAACTGAACCACTATAAATTTGATTTATGTACCTTTCTTCTAATTTATTTTCCTATACTTTATGTTACTTTTGGTTATTTTTGTGAAAATTTTTTTGGTGATAAATCTCTTATTGAAATATTATTGTGAAATAAAAAATAAAAAAATATATTTATTTTCTAAAAGTTTAAAAATAAAATATTATTCTCTTAAGCTTTTGTTTCAATTTTTTATTTTCTTAAATGCTTTTGTAGATCTCATTTTTAATATTAAGTAATTGATTTTTAAAATACCAACTACCCCCACCCCCCGCGCATCACATACTATAAGCACTTTTTAAATGGTATCAGATATGAGTTTTCACTTTTAGGTTTAAACAGCTTACGTAGATCCACATAGCACACTTTCATAACCTAACCACCACTTTTTATAACATTCCTTTATATTTTTGGATAATATGTAAGTCCACTTTTATGTAATCGATAGATCTTCGTATGTAGTATATGATACTGATTGACTATGTTTTACTGTTTAGAATTTCAAATAAAGTTAAAATATATATTTATTTTATTGAATGATTTAGTGCAATTTAATTCCTTTTTTTTGTGCTTTAAAAACAAAGGATTATATATGTGTTTCAACTTGTACTAGTGGTAAAATTATTTGGGATAGACTTTACATAACATATGAATGAATTAGTGAAGTGAAACAATTACGCATGAATTTATTATTGTATTATTACGAACTTTTTCCGCATGCAATCTTGTGAATCAATTTCTGACATGTATACCAAGTTTACAAAAATCATTACATGCTTTGGATAGAAAAATTCCTAGCTCTAAAAAAGTTAATAAAATCTTATTTTGTTTACCTGAATCTTGGGATGCAAAAGTTACTGTGATTTTTTAATCAAAATATTTAAATTCTTATTCTATAGATAATTTACTTTGCTCCTTGATTGCTTACAAGAAAAATGTGAGTCAAAGACATATGATGTAGGTGAATGGAAAAAAGGAGAAGGCAATAGTATTAACGGTTGACAATATGGATTGTTGTTAGTTATGTTCATATGAAAATGAAGAGATATCACTAATGACCATATAATTCAATTTTTTCTTGAAACACAAGTAGAAGTGCCACTTTGACAAATAATGAGAGAAGAACACAAGGTCAAATAAGTTTTATACTAATGTTGTTCGCTATGAAAAAAAAAACAAGCCATATCCAATCCAAATACCCAAACATTGAGAGTCGAATGAAGGAAAAAAGTCAATGTGATGAAGGGAAGAAAAAAATTTCAGTAGGGTTTTTGAAATTCTTATTCATACTCATCAGAGACAAAAGCTGAGAAGGATGTAACCAATTTATGTCTCATGGCAAAAAGTTGCATTGGTGACTCAGACAACAATCAAGATTGCGATCTATCTTATAATGAATTATTTTTTTCTTTCAAAATATTGCACGATTCCTATAAAAAAATTAATAAAGCAGCATTCACATTTTCCTGTATGAATACCCCATCGTACTGTATAAATGACATGACAATAATTATGCGATAAATTTCAATTTATTTGGTATGAACCTTAATAATATATTATATTATATGAACAGTTGTTCTTATTAGACGATCTATTCAATCAACAATCATATAGTTGACTGCTTAGAATAAAAGATAAAGATCATATTGTACGATTCTTGATCATACTGAATGATTTGACCAAGTCTTGATACAAGTCAGACATAATGATTAGGATTCTTTTATTTGTGTTATATGATGTACACTATACTATATGATATGAATGGGTCTTTAAATAGAGGTAAATTCTTCATTTTAAACACACACTTCTTTATTCTATACCTTCCTTCCCTTGAGTCATTGTCCTTAATACTCTTGATGGCTAGCAAAAGAGTCTGACTTCTCCTAATAAATTTTGGTCAATCCTAGGTTGACGACTGATTACAATCAACTGATGATGAATATTGACCTTACTTTTGCCTAAGGTCAATCAAACACTCAAACCTTAAATCAAAACCAATTGGCTTAGTACAATGTTCTCTCCAGTAAACTCACTCCTTAACTTCAATCATTATTTAAATTTCACCATTAGGAGCTTCATACATCATGTCTATTAATATTGGTTTCCTAGCCATTGCTTGACCCATTTGACTCAATTGAGCTAGCTCAATATAGTCCAATTGATTAAACATCTTGATTTATTAAATTATAAATCCCAATTCACATCTGAAGTTCACCAAATCATTTTAAATATAACTCCTCATAGATTGAGCATGTTTGGCCAACCTACCAAATCAATAGTTGACTTTGTTAACTCCACCTTAAGTTGGTCAAACCCATTTGATTTAGGTTAAGCATCCAATTTCCAACTAATCAAATCCATCAAACCCTTAAATCCAAATCTCTATATATTTTTTATGAGTTAAGATTAAGAGTTTAATAAAGGATATTAAGCCTACATGAACTGTCCCTAGGCACACCAAGAGGGGGGTGAATTGGTGAATTTAAAAACTAATTCCTTACTTCAAAATACAACACTTATATTTTTTATTTTTTTCAGTAATTAAAAAAACAACTATTCTTAATGTGAAAGTGAATAATTTTATCAAAAAGTTAAAATAACAATGATGATATTTTAATCAATAGAATGAAGCAATAATCACTAAGTTTTACCAAGAAATTTTCACATAAATAAAATGCAAAAAATATAAAGTGCAAAAAATAAGAAATCAAAATTAGCACACCATAATTTTATAGTGGTTCTCCTTTAGCCCCACAGCTAGGTGAAGAAACCCTTATAATCTTTTTCACTAACCTGGTACTGCAGAGAACATTAACCTCCTTTATAACCCTCCAAGTGACAACAGAAAACTATGACCTCTTTTCTCACCCTCCTGGTGATGATAAAAAACCAATAACTCCTTTCTCACCCTCCTGTTAATGACAGAAAACCACGAACTCCTTTCTCACCATCCTGATGATGCAAAGAATTACGACTTTGAGCTAAAGAACTTCTTCCCAAAGACACCCAAGAAATCTAGACAAACACTTGAAGGAAATAAGGCAAGACACTTGCTTGGAGCAACTATGTGAACCCCTCACACTACTTCTCCCTTACGCAAAAGATCTCCTCTTCTTCTTCCCAAAGCTCTCCTAGATTCCCTTCTCCAAGCTCTCTCTCAAGAACACTCAGCAGCCAAAGACCTATAATAAGTCTAATTAGCTAGATTAAATACAAGGCCTCACAATAGGCCCTAAAATTGAATTTTGGTGACTCTGATTGTATAGTACAATCTAAGATAGTATGGTATGATTAGTTTAGAGTATACAATATAAGATCGTATACTCTTATCATATAGTATTGTGCGAAGAATAAGGCATTATACGATCAGTTTAATAAATTGTGTTGATCGTACAAGATGATTTGAGAATCATCTTTAGTTCAAACAACTTGGATTATTGCCTTGTATGATTGGTGATAATAATATCATCCCATGCAAAGATCAGGTCATACAATATAATGGGGTTCAATCATCCTGTACGATCTGATTGGATGAATTAACCAAAATTTTTTCCCTAATTATATGATTAATTTAGACAAGTTTTAATTACATCATACAGTATAAATGATACTAATCATATAGTATCATTAGTATAAATTTTGAATTTCAAAATATTACCTAAATCGTGATTATTGGGAGGGATTTTGATTTTAACTAATCACCATAAAGGATCTGGATCGCATAGTATGAGTAGTTCAAATTGCTTTAATTATCATAATTAGTCATTTTAAATGATTTTCTGATTTGCTAATCATATAGTACAATATGGGTAGTACAGTACAATTAGTTAAAAAAATTGACCTTCTAATTTTGTCACTATCTAATAAAAGCACTTTAAACTTCACTCGTTAGAGAGAGAAATTCCACCCGTTAGAGAGAGAAATTCCACCCGTTAGAGAGAGAAAGTTTTTGAAATTTTAAAATTTCATTCTAGCATTTTGTTCTTGCTTTTCAAGAACGGTGGGAGATGATGGAAGCGGACGGCCGCCGACAAGGGCAGACTATGGATATTGAGGTTGAAGAACAACGAAAACCTTCATCGTCGAGGTCTCCATCGTTTGTTGTTAATTCAAAGATAAATGTTGCAGGTGATGGCTTGTCATGTTTGAATTCCATACAGAGAAATCAAAATCCTTTGATTAAACAGCAAGGACCTTTGGTGATAAAGGATGTTTTTGAAATATCGCCTAAGTTAATTAAGCATGTGAAAGGCAAAGGTAAGGCTATAGTTGAAGTTATGAATATGGTTACTCCAAATAGTTTTAAATCTACAATTTTTCCTTATGATAATACTACATCAACTTCTGGAATGAAAATTTTTGTTAATCGATTCGGGAATTCGAATGCAATCCTTGGACTTAATCACAGTGTGATAAATGAGAATTCTAAAAATTTGTTTGACAAAAATATTCATTCTGAACCTGAAAGAAGGAATGAGCTGGACGGAGATAAGCTGTCTGATGGAATGCCTAAAAGCTCAGTAGGCTTGGGTAATGTGAATATGTGGAGTAACAAACCTTATATAAAGTTGGATTTCAAAGAAGACGAGGTGATTTATTCTGAAGATGGAATGGATGTAAGGTTGAATGAAGATCTTGAGAAGATGAACTCAAAAAAACTGTCCAACTCATTGGTAATTAAGGTATTTGGGAAAAATTTACCATCTCATTTGGTGGCTTGGGAGATAAGGAAACAATGGAGTCATTTCGGGCAATTCCACTTTACTACATTGGGTAGAGGATGGTTCTTATGTTCTTTCTCATCGAAAGAAATGGTTGAAGCAGTTCATTCAGGTGGCCCTTGGTTTGTAAATGGACATATAGTAGGTACAGAGATGTGGACTCTGGATTTTACTACTGCATCTATAAAGGGACTCTCTTCTCCAATTTGGATTTGAATGCCCCATTTACCTTTGCAATGTTGGGATGAGAAGAATGTATCTTGTATTTCTTCAAGAATTGGAAAACCACTTATGTTGGATGGTAATATGTTCCATTGGGGAAGGAGAGAATTTGCAAGAGTATGTGTAAGAATTAAGCTTGATCAACCTCTTTCAATAGGTGTTTGGGTGGATAATATGGCTGGAAGGTTCTTCCAAAATGTGGAATATGAGAAGGTTTCTAACTTTTGCTTTGTATGTGGGAAGATTGGACATGTGAGTAAGTAATGTGGTCAAAAAGTAAATAATCCTAAATTAGTGGAGGTTGCTGATGGAATTGGTAGATAAAATGATGTGGGAAGGAAACAAGAGGTTATGATAGAACCGTCTTATGGTCCATGGATTATGGTCAACAACAAGAGAAGAAGAAATTCTAAACAGAGGAATAAGGAGATCAAACCAAACACACTCAGATATGTTAAAAAATCTGTTGTACCAGTATAAGTTGAGCATGAAGTTCAGAAAGTTATGGATGCTGGCATCAGAGAGAGCTCGATCCAAGAGATTCCACAAAGATTATGTGATGAGGCTAAACATTTAGAAGATGGTGAGTTCAGTATAAATGGGAAGGGTTGCTTGCGAACTCAAGTAAATCCTAAGGGATTACTTGCGAACTCAAGTAAATCCTAAGGGATTACTTGCGAACTCAAGTATTCCCTATCATGAAACAGTGGTCTCTGTCAGCAATTCTACTGAATTGATAGCATGAAATAATTTGTCTGTGGAAGCTCCTGCTGTTCAGGAGAGGGAAAATGTTGCAAATATCGTCCTGGCCGATTAGTTCAAATTCGAGTACAATCGTCCTGAAAATTGCCCTAAATAGAGTCTGGTCGATGTCAAATGTCCAGGACATCGTCCCGGCCGATTCTGCGATCAGCCCGGCCGATGTGATCGTATCAATCAGCCTTAATTGCTTTCCATAATTGCCATATTAATTTATACATATTGTACTGTATCATCCATGATGATATAGAGATCGTCCGGGACGAGAATTTAAAATAAATAATACCTAAATTGATTATGGTGGCTGATTCTTTCTGATTTGAGCCTATCGTTCTGGCCGATACATGTATCATCCAGGACGATTTGCTTATTGAGGGTTATTTAACCAGGATGATTTACTCATTGTTCATATCTATGTTGATGATATAATTTTTGGATCTTCTGATAAAAGGCTATGTGATGATTTTTCTAAAACAATGAGCAAGAAGGTTGAGATGAGTATGATGAGAGAATTATCTTACTTTTTGGGGTTTAGCATTAGACAATTAAATAATGGAACCTTTTTAAGCCAAATAAAGTACATAAAGGATATCTTGAAGAAATATGAAATGGATAAAGTCAAGCCAATTAATACTCCTATAACCTCAGGAATTCAATTAGACAAGGACCCAAATAGAAAATCAGTTGATCAGAAGAAGTATAGGGGGATGATTGGATCTTTACTTTACCTGACTGCTAGCCGACCTGATATAATGTTTAGTGTTTGTCTTTGTACTAGATTTCAAGCTGACCCAAAGGAATCCCACCTGACTACAGTTAAGAGAATTCTTAGATACCTTTTAGGGACCTAAAACTTAGGAATCTGGTACCCTAGGCACAACACTTCTTTTGAGATTATTGGATATTCTGATTCTGATTTTGCAGGATGTAAAGTGGATAGAAAAAGTACTTCTAGAACTTATCAATTCATAAGACAGTCTTTAGTCTCCTGGTCTAACAGAGAGCAAAACTCTGTTGCTCTTTCCACTGCTGAAGCTGAGTATATTACTTTAGGAAGTTGTGTGGCCCAAGTCCTTTGGTTAAAACAGCAAGTACTGGATTTAGTATTACTTGTAGGCACCATCTTTGTTCTTCGTGACAACATAAGTGCCATATGCATTTCTAAGAATCATATCCAATATTCAAGGACTAAGCACATTGACATTAGGCATCACTTTATTAGAGACCATGTGGCTAAGGGAGATATTGAGTTACATTATGCGGCGACTGAGAATCAACTGGCTGACATATTTACTAAACCACTAGCCTTTAACACTTTCAGTAATTTAAGGATCAGATTGGGTGTGATTGACATTAATGCATGAACTTGATTTCTACTGATGTTTTATATGTTGATTTCTTTGCTAGTTGTTTTTTATTTAGTTAGTTTTTATTTTGTTTTTGGTACTTTATTTTTCATATACCTTGCTTTATTTTTCCTTTTCAAATCATCGCTGAATTGATATCTTATGTCTTATTTTTTTATTTTAAAAGTTTGTAGTTAATGTTTTACTTCTCCTAATCTACTAAAGGGTAAAAAAAGTACTGTTGATTGTGTCTCTTTCTCTAACCTATTTTGGTGGTAAAAAATTCTTTTCTAACCAAAAGTCTATCTCAAATTAACAATTGGATTTTGCAATTGAGATATTTTCTACCTTGCTACAGTAATCTAGCTTATACTATAATAATCAAAGTTTTTATGTTACTTCAAGATTTCTCATTATCATGTCAATGCATCTCTCATATAATTTTTTATTCTGTTTTGTGAATTATTCTTCCCTATATTAGAGAGTGGGTTTTTTCTTCTCTAATATCTAGAAGACATACTCACAACTAAGAATATTTAAGAGTTTTTAGAAAATAATATAGCTTGCAAAAATAAAATAATGAAAAAAGTGGCAAATGATGCCAAAAATAAAAGATGCGCAATGACGCCAAATTGAAAAAAAAATATACACAAAGTGTATAAAAAATCATAAGATATGCAAAGTGCGTCATTCAATGGACAAGAGACATAAAATGAGTCCATCAAAAGAAAGCTATCCTCCTTTCCTCCAACTCTTAAAACTTAGAAGATTTCATGTATCACTTGAGATTTTCAAAAACTTGATTTCGAATTTCGTGATTGTAACAAACTACTTTGATATATTATTCTATAAGACATTTTTCTGAAACCAAGTCTTGATTAGATCTCTTTTTTTTATCCAAATATTTTTCTAAGTTAGGCCTTTTGATTTCAAATGAAGATTTTGCCCTAAAAGAAGTCCGAGCTTAGGGTTAACATGATCAGATATTTTACTATTTTTTGGATTTTTGAAGTTGTTAACTCATTAACTTTCAAATTTTTAGAATCAATCACATGGAGACTATATCATGTTCATGCCTTAATTAAAAAAAAAAACTTTTTGACTTTTGTTTTATCGTTGTTATTTTTTTTCTTTCTTTCTTGTTATTTTTGGGCCTTTTCTGATCATCTCTATCCCTCCTTTGAGTTAAAATTTTTTGTCACATCGTCCTGGCCGATGTTTATATCATCCTGGACGATCGGTCAAAAAACTCCATCTGCTGAATATTTGACTTTTTTGCTCTAATCATCCTGCATGATCCTTTATCGCCCTAGACAATATGATCAAACTCTACTATAATCATCTTGATCATCCTGGCAGATACTTTTTTCATCATGGATGATGCATTTATTGGTTATCATCATGGCCGATACACCTGTTCGTCCTGGATGATACACGTGTCGCACGTTTAAAATCTATAATTTTGCCCGGGACGATCCATTTTTGGACAATCATCCTGGCCGATCCATAGTTCGTCCTGGACGATACATGCGGTTCATGATTTAAAACATTTTAAATTTGGCCGGTACGATCCATTATTGGGCATCATCCTGGAGGATCCACCTAATTGGCCTGGACAATCTACTTTTTTAACAATCGTTCGGCATTACTCCTCGGCACGATCGTCTGTATCTAATCGTTATGGCCGATATCTGATTGGCCTAGACAATTGGACCACCTTTTTGACCAATCGGCTGTTTACAATAATTACATCGGATTATCCTGGACGATCCTGCGATCGGCCTGGACGATCCTGCGATCGGCCTGGACGATCCTGCGATCGGCCTGGACGATCCTGCGATCGGCCTGGACGATCCGGCCGATTCTTTAAATTCAGAGCCTTCCAGCCATTATTTCTCACTTCAACACTCTTCTCCTCTCTTGTTTACTTCCTGATTGCTTTTGGCTGGTGGAAAGTGTGCTCGTTAGGTGTCTGGCAGCTCCTCAAGGGGCACGTTAGACCCTCATTTTCGAGAGGCAGACGACCAGGTTGCCTACTACCGTTACAAAGAGTGCGGCATTACTCTCTCCTGTACAATCAATTCAGCCTATCTCTCCTATTCGATACTAGATCTTTTTGCCCACACTTCTCTTTTTTTTATTCTCACCCTTGCTGTCCCCTTTAGTTATGAACTTCTTTTTGAATTTTATGTAAACCTCCACATTAATTCCTCCTACACTGCGCTCACCGCTTATGTGAATCGACGTCCTGTCAAAATCACATATCAGGATTATGCTAAACTGTTGCAGCTATCCACCACTGGGGATAAGCTGCATACCCTTGTCTTTGATCCTGACTTTGACCGGTCTACTACAAATCACTTTCTTCACCACACAAATGCACACTTTCATGTTTGAGAGACTAGCTCTTTACTCAAAGATGTTAGGACAATCTAGCACGTCCTTCGCACTTCTATTATTCCAAAAGTCGGGGACATTTTACATTGCTTTCACTTACTACCTTTTATATTCTGGCCCATAGAGAATTCAATGCCACAGACCTGATGTTTCGCTACATCGAGTATTTGACTACCATTCGAGATCCAGGTCATAGAAGAAAACCCAATCTTTTTTTAGGACACCTCATTTCCTATGTTCTAGAATCTAAATACCAACTTTAATATCTTGCTCCTCCCAACCATCCGCCACCTTTCTACTCAAACAATTCTATTAATGCCCTTTACAGTACTTGTCTCCACCCAGGGAATGGGGAAGCTCAGGGGGCAGAAGAGGAGGAGGCTCCCACTCCTGCTACTATTCCTGAACCTATTCTTCTCCGCCAGTACTCTCAGCTAGATCAGTTGGTGGAGAGATTTGATCAATTGGAGACCCGCTTTGACATGTTCGTAGCACACCAGCAGCAGCAGCACGCTGATGACGTGGCCCGGTTCGATGCCTATGTTGCACATCAGCAGCAGCAGTATGATCAGGACATGGCCTGGTTTGGGGCAGAGTTTGCCATGTTTTCCACCATCTTCCAGCAGCCACCACCACCACCACCTTCGTCTGATGATCAGGGGTCCTCATTTTTCTGATTTTCATGTGTTTTTTCTAGTTTTAGTTTTAGTTTTTTATAGTTTTTCTTTTCTTATATTATGTTTTAGTTTATGTTATGCTGTTTTTGTTTCTCTCCTTTTTGTGATGTCAAAAGGGGGAGTAGTTTGATGTATCCTATACTTTGAATTCTAAAATTTAGTGAATTTTTTACTGCCATAACTGCTTGAAATTTTTTGGGTATGTTTGCCATCATCAAAAAGGGGGAGATTGTTGCAAATATGACTTTATGGATTAAAGTTTTGAAGATATCAAACATTCATGATTTCCTATGACTTCTTTGCCTACTAACTTTTCAGGACCACAAGATCGAATGCAGCTTAAAACAGCTCAAGATCGGGGTAGATTTAGGTTGAGTCAAGTCTGTATTTCTGTATTTTTTCCTTTCTTGAGTCAATTATAAAAGTGGTTCCTGATGCTATGTAACCTTGAACACACACACTTGAGGAGTTTTCTGAATTTTTCTATTTTGAGTACATCGGCCTGGACAATGTTCCTATCGGCCAGGACGATTTAACTAAAAATAGAAACCTTAATTAGGGCATCATGGTTAAGTAGCCGTCAATAAGCAAATCGTCCTGGATGATACGTGTATCAGCTAGGATGATAGGCTCAAATCAGAAAGAATCAGCCGTCATGATCAATTTAGGTATTCTTTATTTTAAATTATCATCCTGGATGATCTCCATATCAGCCTGGACGATACAGCACAATTATGCCTAAATTAATCTAGCAATTATGGAAAGATATTAAAGCTGATTGATACGATCACATCGGTCGGGCCGATCGCAGAATCGGCCGGTATGATGTCTTGGACGATTGACATCAGCCATACTCTATTCAGGGCGATGTTCAGGTTGATTGTACTTAGATTTGAACTAATCGTCCAGGATGATATTGTATCAGCCTTGACGATGTAATCAATTTTCTTCTGATTGTCTTGAATCATCCTAGCTGATTGAGCTTATTTTGTACTGATAGGCCAGGACGATATTTATATCGGCCTAGATGATAAAGTTAATTCTTAAAATTCTATTTAAAGAACCCAAATTTTCTCATGCTTAAGACCTTGAGTGCTGCTGTCTTGACCTGAGAGATCCTTAGGAGGAGGGAGAGAGAGAGAAAGAGAGAGAGGAACTTGTGAGGGGGAGTTTGTGAGAGGGTTCATAAAGGTTGCTCCAAGCAAGGTTCCAAGTTGTCATCTCTGTTCTTCATCCTTCATCCTTGGGTGGTTCTTGGGAGGTCTACTTTAGCAAAAGGTCTGGGTTCTCTGCCCGCTTCAAGAGTAAGCAAAAAGAGTCGGTTCTCTACCGCACCGGGGTTGGTGAAAAGGAGTCTATTGTAAAGGCTTCTCCACCTAGCTATGGGAGCTAAAGGCGAGACACTTAGTTAGTGCAATACTCGGAGGGTGCCTCTGAGGAGTGGACGTTGGTCAAGGATTGACTGAACCACTATAAATCTGGTGTGATCTTTCTTTGTTTTGCTTTCACGTTTATTTTTTTGCACCTTGATTTCTATGGTGATTTGGTTTTAACATTTTGTTGTGCTTTACATAAAGGAAATTTTTTTAAAATACCAATTCACCCCCCCCCCCCCCCCCCCCCCCCTCTTGGAGAACTAGCCGGAACCTTGGATGATTTTGGATGAAGATGACAAGACTTGGTTGAAGAAGGAGCTTTCAGAGAATGAAGTTAAGGAGGATGTTATGAGGCTAGGGAACAATAAAGCTCCAGGATGTGATGGATTGACACACTCCTTTTTCAAAAGCTTTTGAGAAATCATTGGTGGAGGTTTTTATAAAGTAGTAAGTCTATTTTTCTCTATAGGAAAGATGAGTAAAGAGTGGAAATATACTTTGGTAGTGCTCATTCCAAAATCTACTAATCCTTTAACTCCTTACTATCGACCAATCAGTTTATGTAATTCAATTTACAAGATTGTGGCAAATGTTATTTTAAATAGATTGGTATTAGTAATTCCAAGGATAATATCTGAAGAGCAAGTGGCGTTTGTGAAGGAGAGATCTATTTCTGATCATCTTTTATTAGCTCAAGAGATTTTCATCCTTATAAGCTTGATAGAGATCTTGGGATGCATATGCTTTTATCCACATCTAAAAAAATGAGAGTCTCATTAGTAAAATTATGTTATTTACATGCATTAGTCCATAACACTTTATTTCTATAAGTATAAAAAATTCCTTTCAAGTTTGTTTGTGTGTGACAAAATCTCAAAAACATCTTTTTTACTTTTAGTACAACTAATTATGCATTTAAATTAAATAGTAGTTGTTTTATTATAATTAAGCAGAATACTTTCCCATAGGATCAACACTCTACTATATCACTTTATTACTTTATTTAACATATATACTTTCATATTTTAGTGGGGTTTCATTAATTATGTATAAAAGAAAACCTAAGCATATTTTAACTCAGCAAATTATATCCTAGCCTACCACAATCAACGGGAAATTTCATGTCATATAAAACTTAAGCTTATTCATATTCATACATACACTATTCACTAATGTAACAATAACAAGCATAATACAAGCCACATCGCACATGCATCCCGCTCCCATTGCCCATCAGTTTTTGGTGGCATTTCAAGGGAAGTAACATTTGTATTATAATTTCAAACTATATTATTGAAACTAGTGCATAATTAGACATACTTTTATCAACTTAAGCTTATTGCATGCTTAGTAGTTATAGTAAGAAAGCCTTATTATTTGATTATGATATCGAAATGACCGTTATAAATATATAAAAACCAAAAAAGATTTAAAGATTTCTAAACAAATACAAGATCAAGACCACCCCTGACCTCTTAGGGAGTATGACAATCTTGCAGTATAAGAAATCCAACATAGTATCAATAAACCTACCATCCATACTGAGTTGAAACCATCCATAATTTAGATGGTTTAAAATTCCCAATTTGGGGGAACTCTTGTTATGAATATAAACCTATATTTAGCCAGCTTATTAGAAATTTGTGTAATATTAAAGTATAATAGTGTCAGTGATGATGCTGCTAGACTTCTTGTATTTTTATTTTCTTTAATGGTAAAGCTAAGATGCAGTTGAATTCTTTACCCATAGGCTCTATAAACTCTTGGATTGAGTTGGCAGATAAATCCCTAGTTAAGTATTTCTCACCTTTAAAAATTACAAAGCTTAGAAATAATATCACATATTTTTCCCAATTTTAAGGAAAGCCAATTTATGAAAGTTGGGAGAGATTAAGGAAATGCCCTCACCATGCTTTACATGATTAGTTAGTTATTCAAACTTTTTATAATAGAGTGATATAATCTATTAGGTTGATTATATATGCAACAATTGAAGGATCTTTAATGTCTAAACCATTAGAGAAAGCCTATGAATTAATTGAGAAAATGACTATACATAATTTCTAGTGGCCTTCTGATAGGGTGAATTCTAAGAGAGTAACTTGTGCTTATGAAGTTGAATATTTAACAATTTTGACTACTTAAGTAGCTATAATTTCTAAGAGAATGGACACTTTTGAAGTTAGTTCTATATCAAGATCATCTATGCATTTGGAAAAGCAGGATTTGAATTTTATTGATGATAGCAATGCTCCAGGGATTATGAATGTAAATTTGATTAGAAGATAAAATAATCCTTTTTCCAATACATTAAATCTTGGTTAGAGGAACCATCCTATTTTAAGTCGATCTAATAATAATATAGGTGATAAAAATTAGTGGAATGTATGTCAATCTAATCAAGGAGAAAAATAAAATAATCTTTAAAAAACTGTAGTAAATCCTAGACCTTCTTTTCCTATAAGATTTAGTTAGGAAAGAAATAAATAGAGCTTTGGAAGAGAAAGTGATTTAGTTAGTAACCCAATTGCAAAGTCAGACCACTTCAATTAAAAATTTGAAAAATTAATTTGGATAGCTTGCAATCTATTTTAGTAATACACCTCATGATACTTTACCTAGTAATATTGAAATTAATCCAAAGGAAAAAAAAAAAAAACAAAAGAGCATAGTGGAGATCCCTTGAGAAGTGGTGCTAATTTATTACAACCAAAATAACATATCTTGAAAAGTCTAGCTAAAAACTTTAAGTTTAGTGTTATTTGGGGGGGGGGGGGGGGGGGAGGGTAACACAATTCTTTTTTCTTTGTTTATAGATTTTATTTTATAGTTTGTATTATTTGTGAAATTCATTAATTTTGATTTTGACTAAATTATGAAAAGTTTCCTAAGAAAAATATATTATGCTAAAAATTGAACTAGCACTACAACGTTTACCCATCAAATGTTATTACAGTTAAAAATAATATTGCAACGCTAGACTTTTTAGAAAAAATTTATATATTGCACCAATATAGCATTGTTCCTTTGAATGCCACAACTTTATTAAGCCTTATAGAGCACCTCAACAGTATACTTTCAAGCACTGCAATATTTGGTTTATTATTTTTACAGTAATGATGTAGTGTAGTCAATATTTCATACACTAAAACTTATTCATTATGATGTTTTATTGAGCGTCATAATGCACCTGCCACCACCACAGTACTAGGTAAAATATATTATTATGTTAGTTAAAACACCATGACGATGGTCTTTGTAAGTGCCAAAATGCTCGTATGTGTCAAGCACAATAACATTTCCCTAGTCCAAAAGTGGGCATTTCATTTTCCAAGGCCTTCACCGCAGCACATCGTGTTTCACACCACTATAGTGTTTGTCTATTTGACCAATTATTATTTTTTAAGTTTTTAAAAATTGTGGCACTGATCTCTTGTGTATTACAACACTCATATTGTTTATAAATAGAATGTGCATTTTTTAGATTCTATTTGCTATGTTTTTACTTTCAAAGTTTTGCATTTTTCTTATTGCTTGTGCTTTGAGAGATATAACCCCCAAAAAATTTTTGTAGCAAGAAGCGTGCTTCAACATCTTTTGATAAGAGAAGATTCATATTTATTGAGGCTGAGCAAATGTATGGGGTGACAGTGGTAACCAAGTAGTTAATCCTCTAGTGAGGATTTTAAAACTAGAGTGGTCAGGTAATATAGATGATAGTAAACTAGTGTTGGGAGCTTTTGTGTGAAGAACCCCATTTTGTGGTGGTTAATGTAGTGAGAGATTTTTTTACTAATGGGAAGGAGGTTTTGGACAATAGGTGCTATGTGAGAGGCAAGTTGCTACCATTTGATCTAGTAACTATTAATCATCTCTATAAACTAAAGGATTTTTAATTGATGAGTATTCCCTATTTAGTCTATCCCCCATAGATTCTAATGAATTGCTAAGAGTTAAGTGTGAGTCTTATAGTGGGGAAATGTGGAATAAGAGGGAGGACAAAATTTATTAATTTTCTTGCATCTTGCTTAATTTAAGTTTTCAAAGCTTGACACTATTTTATTCTACTCGCTTATTACCAAGTACAAAATTAGTGAGGTAACTAAACATCAAGCTTTGCTCAACTAAGTTATTCTGGTTGGTTATATTATAGATGTGTGAAAACGTATTTTCTCTTTTTTAAATTGCATCATCATAGGCACTACTTCTCTCGGTTTGGGCCATCCTTATTTAATTTATATTTTGTGTATAAATGTTGGTGTGATGGAAGATCATAGTCAAGAATAGCTTTTTCCCATTTTTCCCTCATTAAATGAAAATTTTTTATCTTTAAAAGATTAGGTGTAGAGGAGGGTTGACTCGGTGAGCCCAGGATTACTAGCAGGCCTAGTAGTAGTAGAAGTTCTAAGACTCTTAAATATTTAGTTGAGCAAGTGGCTGAGTTGATAAAGCATATAGAGGGTGTAACTAATTTCTGTGAGGAGAGTAGGGAATGGAAAGCTCATTACTTTGGTATAAAGGAAATTTATTACCACTACATAGTTTAATTTAATGAGGCTTTTATGGGAATGTTTTGGAGAATCCCCTTTGTGGAGAATCCAAACTAACTGCATTTCCCTATAGCTCCAGAATGCTAGTATTTTATTTGGACTAGGCTTGATGTTGATGATGAGGAGGAGGAGGAGGATCAAGATTTAGAATAATGGGTTTTTTTTCTTGGTATGGTTGTTCATGATATGCTTTTGTGAGAGAGCTGAAAGAGTTTGTATTACTACCATTATTTATAGCTTGTTTTTTATTTTATTTCTCTTTCAGTTCTTTTTCATAGGGGGGATTCGCATGATGTTGTTATTATGATATTATTTTATGGATATGAGAACCATTTGCTATTTTGATGAGAGTAGAGACTATATGCCTTGAATAGAGAAGGATTGGGAGGACGGTGTTTTATGCAATTGTTATCTTATTCTATTTTCTTTTTATAGTTGTATTACATTGCCCATGAACTTTTTACAATTTAACAAAAATGCAAGTAATATTTTATGTTTTTTTATGTTCCCACTATTGTGTATATTATTTTGTTATGTCATTTACATTTAGTTTAATTTCTAGTTTATGCTTAATTGTTGAACATTATCTTCTACATAATTCTTGCACTTTGATTGTTTACTTAGAAAAAATAGTAATTAAAAATTATATAAAATTAAGAGAATAATAAATCTTTAGATTATAATTTGAATGAACAAAGCATAGCTACTCATAATTTTAAAATCTTATTAATTAACTAAGGAAGATGATTTTAGTCATTGACTTGTCTTGAACTTAAAAGTTATACTCTCTTGCACTGACTAATGAATTTTAGAATTAATAATTAAGTTTTGGAAAGGATGTGTGCACTTTAAATTATGAAGATCATGGTAAACTTAAATATGGCATTAGTGTTTTTACTAAATCCTTACATAAAATCAATTAGGTTTGTTGGAGGGATGAAAACAAAGTGATATTCAAAATCATACATATGATAGTGCACTAATGAGCTTCTAATCTAACTACAAGCATAACTAATATCTAAATAATATATTATTAATTTTTGAACTCAGAATTCAATCTTAAACATACACTTATAATAGATAAGTTCAATTAAAGCAATAATAAGAATGATTACTTCATCCAATTACTTATGATTTTTAATATTAGCATTACAACTTTGATCATTCAAAATTACTCCTAAAATGTGATGTATTATCTTACATTTTAGTAATTTTAAATTTCCAATTTTTATTTGGGTTATTAAGCTAATCAATAGGTGATTGCACCATTGCTTGAGGATAAACATGAGTTTAAGCTGTGGAAAAATTATTAAGTATAAATTAGGTACTATTTATTATATTTAAATTAAAAAAATGTATTATTTTAGTTGTGTTTGTGAAAGAAATATTTAAAAAAGTTAAAAATTTGTAAGTATTGAATCAGCACCATAGTTGTACAATTATTAGTGTCCTAATGTTGCAACGCCTTAGTGCATGACTAAGGAGTCATAGTGCTAGCATCTCAGTAGAAATGGTAAATAATTTAGTGCCATGGTGGAACCAATGTTAGAATTGTAGCGCTTTATATAGCTATAACATTAGAAATCTATACTGCAAAACCTGCATCTTAGGAATTTGAATGCTAAAGTGTCATTCATTTTAATGCCATAGCATCAGATTGCACATTGAAGCACAATAGTGATCAAATTTTTTAGTGCCATGGTGGAGCTATTTACGAAAGATAGAGCTACACTAAATCAATAAAGTGATGCATCAACTCAACAAACAGACATGCTGAGTCAGCACAACACTGCAATTGGGAAGACCCAATAGAATTGAGGTGTTAGTTCAATTATTAATGCTACAACGCCACCATTTTGAGCATTGCAACACCTAAGACCACTTTTACACTCATTTTAAATAGTTTTTTAGTTCTTTATTTGAGAGTTATGTCACTTTCAATAGGGTTCTATAATATTCAGTATAGTTCTTTAGAGTCCCCTTAGAGTAAAGTTTAAGAGAGGTTAAGAAACTCCAAAATACTTTCATTAAAGATCTATTCATTTATTGTATAAGTAGTCTTAATATTAGAGGAGGAATGAGTGTGGAGAAGTCAATTGTACTATCTTGGTGAAATTTATTGTTATTGTTTCTCATGTATTATTTCTTCTATGAGTGAAATAAAAATATTTTTGCTTTCTAATTTACCGAATGTCTTTTCTTCTATGAGTGACATTAAAATTATACAAAGATCTTGAAACTCCTTTCTCACACCTACAAGCTCGATAGAGATCTAGAGACACATATGCTCTGATCAACAAAAAAATTTAAAAGTCACATTAGGCAATTAGTCCAAAACATATTTTAGATATTGGTATTATATCATCTATTTGCGTTTTTGATAAGTGATAGAAAATCTAAATGTTTCATTCTTATTCAGTAGGATAAATATGCATCTATAGTAAAAAATACTAGTTTGATTGTAATCTACCATAACACTTTCTCGTGAGATCAACACTCACTAATTCACTTCATTATTTGATTAGCAGTTATACTTGCTTATCTAGTGGGAATTTTCATATTAAATAAAACCTATGCTTATTCATATTTATACCTACAATGTTCACAAGTGTTGCAATAACAAGCATAATACAAGCCACATCGCACACACAACCCATGCTCGTTGCCCATTATTATTCAAAGAGTTGTAAAAAGATAAAGGTGTTCTCTTATAAAAATAAGACTAAAAAAGGAAATAGATTTTCTTCCTTTTAGAAGCATTATGTTTTACAGGAGATATAGAGCCATAAGATAATAAGCAAATATATTTAAACATATATTCATAGGAATAAAAATCCACACCTGTTGTGGTGGAGCTTGTCATCCATACTTTTTAACTTTATATTCTACATTTAAAATAAATGAATAAAGGATTCATTTATACACTATATTTCATTCACTTCTTCATGTTAAATGCATAAGATTCATATGAATGGTAGATTTGTATTAGAGGGTAGCCTTCTCATAGATTTCTTTTGATGTGCCTATTCCAAACTTTTTAGGAACATATATGTTAGTTATAGGTTGATATGGTAGTGGTACCATATACATGAACACCTTTACCCAATCATGCATACAAAAATATATTTTATTTTTTATAATGTAAACTAAACCAAAGCACAGGAGCCTACGACAATAGATAGGAGGCCCATGGCTTTATAGGGTTACTTTACTATTACCCATGGGCTTAAGGAATTTAAGTTATTATATATACTATGAATATTTTAAAATTTTAGCATTAAATAATAATAATTTAGAGTTTCGGGTGTCTTCGCATCAAATCTACATTACTTAGGTACATTTTGCCTGACTCATATTACTAACTCTTATTTAAGATCTTAACTAAAATCCTTGATTTGAGTATTAAAATTTGCTTTCATACTTACATGCATTAGACATGAAAATCTTGGTTTTAAAATTGTGTGCTTAGGTGGTTAGCTAGTAGTGCACTTCAAGTGAGCATAAGCCTAGATGCATTTGCAACATTCAAACTACCTTCCAGGAGGATTATCTCGACTTTCAAATAAGTTTTATGAACTCTAAAATCCTTCAAAAATGATCTATTGAAAACTTTAAATCTTTAATTCAAATAAACTAAAGTTTAAATCTAAAATAATTCTAATCGTCACTTTAATTAAAAGTTTTCTCTTTAGAGATGTAATTAGCTATAGAGGCTTACCTCTATAGGAGCCTAAGAACATAATTCAAAATAAACCCTATTTTAGTTCACTAGAGTAGGGAAAAAAAACTTTTTAATGCAAACTAAAGCATATCCTTGGTTAATTTCCTTTTTAAAATGATAGTTAAATGTTTCTTCTATCTTTTACGATAAATTTAACAATCCTTATGTTGAGTTTGATTATGAGAATAAATTTTGTTTCACTTTTTAAGTCAATATTGAGGTATTAGTCTATGTCTAAAGATAATATGATGTTAACTATACAAATTTAACTAAAGAAACATAATGCAAATTAATGGCACATTTATTGGTCCACAATGAAGCTGCATTTCACCAATATAAAACCTCTTATATAACTTCTTATAGGATCCTAAACAAGGATATCATTCAATATCAAGTACCCTTGCATTTCTTTTTCACTCTAAAAAACTTTTTGAATTTTATGCAAGTCTTAGAATCAACTTCAAATGCACTGCTATGTAATCTTACTTTTGTAAACACCTTATAGATATTATATACCAAGATTTTCATGAACATCTATATATTTCTACTATATACATAAAACCCCATGATGTTTGCACTATTAGTGATTACGAATGGACCCATGTCAACCTCACTATTAAAAACACCCCCATGAACCAACACTAGCCTTTAGTCAACACCTTATTCTTGGATGCTCTTATTATCCAACATATCATTAGAACTTTAATTATCCTTGAAGTTAGTGATACGGTTAACATTACACCTCTATTATATTTTGTAAGCTATTTTTATATGATTGGTCTTGAATATAATGTGGTAGACATTTTTATCCACTGCATTAAAAGTCTGACCACCATTAGGAGTTTTAGAGCATGTTGCAGATAGAATCTGACACTTGGACACATCATAGCTTATATATTAGATACAAAATGTATCATACACCAATATACCACTTACCTATCTTCTTCACTGTCAACTCCTTTCACATCCTTTATTGTCACTGCCATAGTGTAGCACTTGTAGAGAAATATGAATTTGATGAGGAAGGGGGAGCACCTACCCCTAAGTACTAATATATATAACACTTACACTACCCTTCTATCCACAACCTCGTTGAAAGTTTGTTAGGGATGTTAAGCCCTTATGAACTAGCCCAAAGCTAACCAAGAGGGGGGTGAATTGGTATTTTAAAAATTGTTTCAATCAAAACACAATCACAAAACTCAAACCAAAATCACCACAATGAAAGTCAAAGCGTAGAATAACAAATGTAGAAAGCAATAGTAAAAGGACACAGAAATTTATAGTGGTTCGGTCAACTAGACCTATGCCCACTCCTCAGAGGCAACCTCCGAGTATTGCACTAAACACCATGACTCTCCTTTTGCTCCTACAACAAGGCTGAGAAGCCCTCGCAAAAACTCCTTTCCGCCAACCCCGACGAGGTAGAGAACCCAACTCCTTTTGATTCCTTCTGAAGCAAGCAAAGAACCTTGATCGATTGTTAAAGAAGACCTCTCTCAACCCTCTAAGGACAAGAGACTATGGTGGAAGAAGAAGAAGTGGAACAATGCTTGGAGAAACCCTTATCAAACTCCCTCACAAGCTCCCCCTCACAAAATCCTCTCTCTCTCTCCCTCTCTCTCCCTCTCCTCTAGGCTTTCTCTGGTCAAGACAATAGCAAAAGATCACCTATAAGGTAGAATAAGAGATTTTAAATAGAAGAGCTTCAGAATAACTCTTATTTTATATAAACCGACTTTATCGTATAGGCTGATAGGTCTATCAACCTGGCGGATTAGCATAAATTTTGCTTGATCATCCCGGTCAATTTGGGATGATTAGATAATTTCTAGTCATATTATCTAGGTCGATAGTATATTGTCATGGACGATTAGTTCCAATTTAAGGAAAATCTTTCTGAACATCGCCCTGAAAAGAAGCTGGCCGATGTCAATCATCCACGCCATCATCCCATTAGATCCTACAATCGGCCCGGCCGATGTGATCGTGCAATCAGCCTTAATTGCTTTCCTTAATTACCTGATCAATTTAGGCATAATTATATTGCATCTTCCAAGCTGATGTCATGGACGATGTCCAAAAGTAACTACTGCCTAAATATATATGGAGGCTTATTCTTTCTGATTTGAGCCTATCGGTTCGGCCGATGCAGTATCGTAGTCGTAGAGAAATGTTAGTAGGCAAGGTTAGTTCTAATTGTCATCTGATCTTGTGGACCTGAAATGTTAGTAGGCAAGGTAGTCGTAGAGAAACAAGAGTGTTTTCTATCATCAAAATCATAATCCATGAAAATAAATTCACAACAATCTCCCCCTTTTTGATGATGGAAAATCCACAACAAATAATTTTAAGTAGTTAAGACAACAGTGTACTAGAAATAGTGCAAACATAGAGAACATAAAATATCAGAATAGAACAATACAAATACAAACATACTACTCCCACTTTTGACATCTCAAAAAGGTGGAGACAAACAAAAACAATGCATAAACTAAATAGCAGAAGAAAAAATAGAAACTAATCAACAGAAAAATAGAAACAAACTAAAATAAAAACTAGTAAAATGATGGACCCTGATCATCTAAAGGAGGAGGTGGTGGTGGAGGCTGCTGAAAGTAGCTAGTCAGTGAAGCAAATTGTGCACCAAACCAAGTTATGTCCTGGTCGTACTGCTGTTACTGGTGTGTAACGTAGGCATCATAACGGGTTAAGTCCTCCACGTGGTGCTACTCGTAGCGGGCTATGTCCTCAGCATGTTGCTGCTCCTGTGCAGCAACGTAAGTATCGAATCAGGCCTCCCACTAGTTAAAGAGCTCAACCAACTGGTCCAGCTGAGAGTGCTGGCAGAGCAGAACATGTGTAAGAATAGGTGTAGGAGCAGGTGCAGGAGCCTCCTCTTCCTCTGCCTGAGCTTCCCCTTCCCCTAGGTGGAGACGAGTACTATGAAGAGTTTGAAAGGAAATGTTAGAGTAGAAAGAAGGTTGGAGTTGTGGTGGAGCAGGATATTGAAGGTTATTCTTTGATTCTAAGATATAAGAAATGATATGTCCTAGGGCTAAATTTGGTTTCCTCCTATGACCTGAATCCCGAATGGTTATAAGATGGTCAATGTAGAAAAAGATCAGGTCGGTAGCATTGAATTCATGATGTGCAAAAATATAAAAGGTGGTGAGTGAAAGAAGGGGAGTGATGTGAACACGATCACCAATCATAGGAATTATCAAAGTGCGAAGGACGTGCTAGATGTTCCTAGCATCCTTGAGTAAGGTGTTAGTCTCGCCTATGTGAAAATAAGCATTAGAGCCCAGTAAAAATCAGGATCAGAACACAGGGTGTGAAGTTTATCCCATGTGGTGGAAAGCAACAAAATCTCCGCACAATCCTGATATGTGTTCTTGATAGGATGTCGATTCATATATGAGGTAATAGAGGTAAAAATAGAATTCATACGAAGACTTACAAAAAACTCGAAGAGTAACTCAAAATTGAACGGTACAATAAGAGTTAGAAGAAAGCACAAGGATGTATGGGCAAATAAGTTTAGTACCAGATAAGATAGAAAATTTGGATTGACTGTCTGGGATACCATGATTCCTGCCTCCTTGTAGCGCTGGTAGGCGGCTTGATCATTTGCCTCCAGGAAATGAGGGTCTAGAGTAGCCCTCGAGGAACTTCTAGATGGGTGATGAGAGTGCTTTCCTTCAGCCATTTTCATGAAATAACAAGAAAATAGGAAACAAGAAGCAAGGAAAAGAAGTTGGTGTGAAGAAAATGTTTGGAATGGATCGGTTTATAAAGAATTGGCCAGATCGACCAGGCCGATCACAGGATCATCCAGGCTGATATGATTCAATAATTGCGTACAGGCCGATTGGTAAAAAAGGTGGTCCTATCATCTGGGCCAATCAGATATCAGCCGGGCCAATTAGACCTAGGCGATCATCCTGAGGAGTCAAGCTGGATGACCGTTGAAAGAGTAGATCATCCAGGATGATGTATAATAATGGATCGTACCAGCCAAATTTAAAACGTTTAAATCATGTGCCACGTGTATCGGCCAAGCCAAATAGGTGGATTGTAAGAGCCGATTCTCCAAAATAGATCGTCCCAGCCGATTTTAAAGATTTTAAACGTACATCCACATTTATCGTCCAGGACGAACACGTGGATCGGTCAGGACAATTGTCCATAAAGAGTATTACATCGTCCAGGCCAAAAAATGGACTGGCCAGGCCGATAAAAAATGATTGAAGCAGAAGACGATCAGATCGTTTAGGTTGATAATGGATAATCTAGGACAATTCAGAAGCAGAAAATCAAATCAGTCGGTAGAGTGGAGTTTTTAGAATAAATTAATTAGATCATCTTGGACGATAGGGGTATCGGCCGGAACGATGTGAAAAAAAATTAAGAATCAAAGGATAGATGGAGATGATTAGAGAAGGCCCAAAAGTATCAAAAACAAGTGAAAATGATAAAAATATATATAAAAAAGACAAACACAAACAAAAATAAGGTTTTTTTATCAAGCCATGAATATGACATATTCTCCATGTGATTGATTTTAAAATTTTGTAAGGATCATTGAGTTAACATCGCCAAAATTTGAAAAATAGTTAGAACAATCGATCCTGTTAACCCTAAGTCATACTTCTTCAGGGTAAATCGTCTTTTGAAAACAAATAAATTTAAATCAGAAAAGCCAATTGGTTTAAAAAAGGAGATCTGTTCAAAAACTTATTTTCAGAAAAATATTTTATAGAATAATATATCAAAGTAATTAGTTATAATTAGAAATTTGAAATCAAGTCTTTGAAAAATATTAAGTGGCACATGAAGTGTTCTAATATTTAAAAAATTTTAATAGGAGAAGAAGCTTGCTTTTGGTGGGCTTATTTTATGCCTCTTGTCAATTTGATTCACGCTTTGTGCATCTTTTGTTTTTTGATACACTTTGTGTATATATATATATATATTTTTAATTTGGCATAATTGCGGATCTTTTATTTTTGGCATCATTGGTCTTTTCTTTTCATTAACTTTTATGCAAGCTAGATCCCTTTAAAATTTTTTTAAATATTCTTAGTTGTGATTATATCTTCTAGATATTAGAGAAGAAATTTCTAAGATAGGGAATAATGAATCACAAAGCAGAATAAAAAATCATATGATAATTTCAATAACAAGATTAGAAAAATCTGAAAGTAAAATAAAGACTTTGAACATTATATTTATAAAATAGATTACTGTAGCAAGATTGAAAAGATCTCAGTTTCAAAAACCATTTGTTAATTTGAAAATAGATTTTTGTTTAGAGAAGAAGATTACAGCACTAAAAGAGGTTAGTGAAAGAGACACAATCAACAGTGTTTTCACCCTTTAACAGATTAAGAGATGTAAAAATATTGACTCACAAAATTTTAAAATAAAAAACAAGGCATAAAATAACAATTTCAATGATAATTTTAAAATACAAAACAAGACAAAAGTAGTAAAATTAGCAAGAAAAAAAGTTAAAATAACAATAAAAAAAATAAACAACAAAAAATAAATAAGAAATCAGTAGAAATCAAGTTCATGCATTTATGTCCATCACACCCAATTTGGTCCTTAAAGTACTGAAAGTGTCGAAGGCCAGCTGATTTTCAGTTGCCACATGGTGTAACTCAATGTCTCCCTTGGTCACATAGTCTCTAATGAAGTGATGTCTTATGTCTATGTGCTTGGTCCTTGAATATTGGATAGGATTCTTAGAAATACAGATGACACTAGTGCTGTCACAAAGAATTAGAATTGTGCCTATAAGTAATCCTAAATCCAGAACTTGTTGTTTCAACCAAAGGACTTGGGACACACAACTTCCTAAAGCAATGTACTCAGCTTCAGTAGTGAAAAGTGCAACAATATTTTACTTTATACTAGACCAGGAGACTAAAGACCGTACTATGAATTGGCAAGTCCCTAAAGTGCTTTTTCTATCCACCTTACATCCTGCAAAATTAGAATCAGAATATTCAATAATCTCAAAAGAAGTGCGGTGCCTAGGGTCCCAAATTCCTAGGTTTTGGGTCCCTAAAAGGTATTTAAGAACTCTCTTAACTGTAGTCAGGTGGAATTCCTTAGGATTAGCTTAAAATCTAGCACAAAGATAAATGCTAAACATAATATCAGGTTTGCTAGCAGTCAGGTAGAGTAAAGATCCAATCATCCCTCTACACTTCTTTTGATCAACCAATTTTCCATTAGGGTCCTTATCCAACTGAACACCTGAGGTCATGGGAGTATTAATTGGCTTGGCTTTGTCCATTTCATATTTCTTCAAGATGTCATTTATGTACTTTGATTGATTCAGAAAGGTTTCATCATCCAATTATCTTATGCTAAACCCCAAAAAATAGGACAACTCTCCCATCATACTCATCTCAAACTCCTTACTTATTATTTTAGAAAAATCATCACATAGTCTTTTATCAGAAGATCCAAAAAGTATATCATCGACATATATCTGAACAATGAGTAAATCATCTCCTACTTTCCTAAGGAAAAGGGTGTCTACGCTCCCCTTAACAAACTTTCTTTCTAGTAAAAATATGCTAAGTCTCTCATACCAAGCTCTGGGTGCCTGCTTTAATCCATATAAGGCATTTTTTAATTTGAAAATATGATTTAAAAATTGGGAACTCTCAAAACCTGAGGGTTATTCTCCAAACACATCCTATTTTATTATCCTATTTAAAAAGATACTCTTAACATCCATTTGGAAAAGCTTAAATCCCTTATAACAGACAAAGGCTAATGGCACTCTAATGACTTCCATTCTAGCCACAGGGGCAAAGGTTTCCTCAAAATATATCTCTTCTATTTGGTTGTACCCCTTAGCCAATAATCTTGCCTTATTCGTAACCACCACACCAGAATCATTCATCTTATTCTTAAAGACCCATTTGGTTCCTACAGCTTAAATCCCTTTTGTCTTTCTACAAGCTCCCAAGCATCATTCTTAACAAACTGGTTCAACTCCTCTTGCTTGGCTAAGATCCAAAACTCATCAGAAATGACTTGATTGATGTTATTGGGTTCAGTCATTGAGATAAAGGTAGAGTGGTTCACTTCCTTCCTTCCTAAGTCCATGCCTAGTCCTAACACCTTTATAAGGGTCTCCTACGATAAATTCATTGGGGTGACTCGAAGAGTATCTCCAAAGTATATGTAGGTTTAACCCTTCCCTCTAGATCTTCATTTTCTACTTCTTGGGTAATCTCCCCTACTCCTTTAGTGTTTTGGGGGTCTACCCTCTTCTCCAAATTTTCTACTCCAGTGGTAATCTCTTTAACATCATCATCATCCTCAACTCTAGACTTCCTTGGATCAGATTCATCAAACAATACATGAGTAGTCTCCTCCATCACCAATGTCCTCTTTTTAAACACCCTAAAAGACTTCCCACTAGAATATCCTAAGAACACTCCATCAGATTTAAGTCAAAATTTCCTAAGTGAGACTTTCCATTATTGTGGATGAAAACCTTACAACTAAAGACATGGAGGTGGGAAAGATTGGGTGTCCTACCCTTAAGAATCTCATAGGGTGTCTTATCAAGTTTGGCTCTAACATTCACCCTATTCAACACATAGCAAGCTGTGTTAACCGCTTCAGCCCAAAAGTATTTTGGAAGTGTATACTCAGCAAGCATGGCTCTAGTTGCTTCCACTAAGGTCTGGTTCTTCCACTCAGCTATCCCGTTCTGTTGAGGGGTCCTAGAAGCTGAGAAGTTGTGGCTAATCCCCTTATCCTCCTAAAAGTCTCCAAATCTCTCATTTTCAAACTCTCCCCCATGGTCACTATGGATGGTTAAAATCTCACAACCTAGCTTTTTCTGAATCAAAGTGAAGAAAGATCTAAACACATCAAAAGACTCATTCTTGTGTGACAGAAATCTAATCCAAGTGAACCTCAAGTAGTCATCAACAATCACAACACCATAGACTTTTCCTCCTAAGCTGGCGGTGCTAATGGGTCCAAAAAAATCCATGTGAAGGACTTCTAAAAGTCTAGAGGTGCTAATGTTCTTAATAGAGTGAAAAGCAGAGTGGACTTTCTTTCTTAATTGGCAGGCATCACAAAGGTGGTCTTTTGAAAACTTAAGCTTGGGGACATATATAATTAGATCTTTCTGGGTCACTTTCCTAAGGGTTTTTATACTGGCATGATATAATCTCCTGTGCCACAACCGTGAATCATCAATAGCAGTTTTTAAGCAAAATGAAGCTACACATTCAATATTATTTAAATTAATCATGTAAACATTGTTGATCCACTTTTAGTGTAAAATAATGTTATTATTTAAACTGATAATGCATGAAGTTGCCAAAATTTTTATGATGAAGCCCTTATCACAAAGCTAACTGATGCTGAGTAAGTTGTGTTTCAGTCCATCTACAACAAAAATATTTTCAATCAAAAGGTTCTTGGAATTTCCTATTATACCTGGGCCTACCACCTTCCTGGTGGTGTTGTCTCCAAGAGTAACCTTGCCTCCTGTCCTAGTTTCCAGTAAAATGAATTGATTGGCATTGTTAGTCATAAGTCGAGAGCATCCGCTGTCCAGGTACCACATGCTCTCACGAGGCCTTTTGTGAGAGCTTGCCTATAAAATTATCAAATGTCAGATTTAGGAACCCAAACATATTTGGGTTCCTTCTTATAGAAAGTAGAATGCAATGCATGCTATGAATCATGTAACTTGGGTCTCTAGACCCAATATGAACTATGGTGAATGGTGCAAGTGTGTGCTATGTGTCCTAACATGCCACATGAAAAATATCTAACTATAGGGAAAGGATGCACTAATCTACTCATGTGGTGATGCTTCTTTTTATGTGATGCATGTAATGATGGTTTTATATTTTCAAAAGTTTTTAAATTTTCTAACTTTTTAAATTCCTTTTCTAACTCAGCATGAGATGATTTTAAGGAATCATGTGCATCATATAATTCAGCATGCTTTTTATTTAATGCATCAAACTCATCAAGTAAAGACATGTGATTGCTATCAATTATAGAATGATCTTTAAGAAGAATTTTATGCTCTTTTTGTAAATTTAAAAATTTCAATATCAAGTTGGCATGTGTTTTCTTAAGTTTCCTATATGATGCATGAATTTATTCTGAAACTTCAAGTAGTTGCTCATAAGTTAGTTCATATACCTTTTCTTGGTCACTATGACCAAGATTATCATCTGCCATTAAGCACAAGTTTGTTGTCTCCTCTTCAGGTTCAGTCTCAGAGGAGTCTAATGAAGAATTCACACAGAATGCCTTTCGAAATCTCTTCTTATCCTTCTTGTACTTGAGTTTCTCCTCACCCTTTTTCTTGCTTGGGTTAGGTGAGACTTGAGTGTAGAGCAATCAGCTTTAACATGTCCTAGTGTTTTGCATTCAAAACAAATAATATCATTAGAACTCTTAAATTTTTTTTCCCTTATCTTTATTCCACTTTTGATGGTTCTTCTGCTTCTTTCTTAGAAAGCTTTTAAATTACCATATGATTAAGGCAACATCATCACTTTCAGACCCGGAAGATTCAGTGTCGGAGTTATTGGCCTTCAGTGCCACAGTTCTCTCTTTCTTTTTCTCACCTGCATTATAATTTCTTTGATTCATCCCTTGCTCGTAAGCAATGAGTAAGCCAAGTAAGTTATCAATCGAATAAGTATTCAAATCTTTAGATTCAGTAATTGTAGTGCTTTTAGCATCAAAAGAGGAAGGCAAGCATCTCAAAATTTTATTCACCTTTTCATAGTTAGTGAGTTCTCATCCTAAGGTATGCAAAGAAGTTACAATTTGAGTAAACCTTGTATACATTTCAAAAATTGATTCAGATGGTTTCATATGAAAAAGTTTGTAATCATGTAACAAAATAATTAATCAAGATTACTTGACTTCTTTAGTTCATTTATAAGTAATACACAATTTATTTCAAAATTTTTTACTAGTAGTGCAAGTTGAAACATGCATGCAATCTTCAGATTTTAAAGCACAGAACAAATAGTTCAAACATTTTGCATTAAGTTGTGCGAAATTCCTATCATCATGAGTCCATTTAGTAAAAGGAAGAGGAACATGAACTCCATTAAGTTTATCAGTTAGAGGTGTATAACCATCCTTAATAAGCATCCACATTTGATAGTCAATCGATTATAAAAAAGTATACATGCAAGTTTTCCAAAAATCAAAAGGAATATTATCAAACAAAGGTGGTTGGGTAATGGAATACCCTTTTATAGTATTATGATTACCAGAGTTAGCCATGGATCAAAATTCAAAAAGTTTTCAAACTTTATTTTTATGAATCCCGCTCTGATACCACTTGAAAGTTTGTTAGGGATGTTAAGCCCTTATGAACTAACCCAAGGCTAACCAAGAGGGGGGGGGGGTGAATTGGTATTTTAAAAATTATTTTGATCAAAACACAATCACAAAACTCAAACCAAAATCACCATAATGAAAATCAAAGTGCGGAAGAATAAATGTGGAAAGCAGTTGTAAAAGGACACAGAAATTTATAGTGGTTCGGTCAACTCGACCTACGTCCACTCCCCGGAGGCACCCTCTGGGTATTGCACTAAACACTGTGACTCTTTTTTTTGCTTCCACATCAAGGTGGAGAAACCCTCATAAAAACTCCTTTCTGCCAACCTCGGTGAGGCAAAGAATCTAACTCTTTTTTTCTTCCTCCTGAAGCAGGCAGAGAACCTTGATCGATTGCTGAAGAAGTCCTCTCTCAACCCTCCAAGGAAAATAGACTATGTTAGAAGAAGAAGAAGTGGAACAATGCTTGGAGTAACCCTTATGAAAATCCCTCATAAGCCCCCCTCCCAAAATCCTCTCTCTCTCTCCCTCTCTCTCGCTCTCCTCTAGGCTTTTTCAGGTCAAGACAGCAACAAAAATCACCTTTAAGGTAGAACAAGATATCTTAAATAGAAGTGCTTTAGAATAGCTCTTACTTTATACAAACTGACATTATCATCCAGACCGATAGGTCTATCGGTCTAGCCGATCAGCGTAAATTTAGCTCAATCAGCCCGGTCGGTTTGGAACAATTAGACAATTTTTGGTCATATCATCAAAGCCAGTAGTATATCGTCCTTGACGATTAGTTCAAATTCGAGAAAAATCATCCTGAACATTGCTTTGAATAAAAGCTGGCCGAGGTCGATCGTCCATGCCATCGTCCCGACCGATCCTGTGATCGGCCTGGCCGATGTGATCTTGCAATCAACCTTAATTGTTTTCCTTAATTACCTAATTAATTTAGGCATAATTGTGCTACATCATCCAGGCCGATGTCCTGTATGATGTCCAAAATTAACTACTGCCTAAATAGATCTAGCGGCTGATTCTTTCTGATTTGAGCCTATCGACCCGGCCGATATAATATCGTCCAGGCCGATCGGCTTAATGATGGCTGCCTTACCATAATGCCTTGACTAGAGTTTTTATTTTTGAACCGATCATCCAGGCCGATATAAATATCATCCCGGATGATGTTACCAAAAACAGTACAGTCTAAAAACCAGTCAGAAATTCTCCCAAGGTGTGTGTGTGTGCAAAGTTACTTAGCATTAGGAGCCACAGCTTTTACAATAGACTCAAGAAAAGGGAAAAGTGTACAAAGTGACTCAGACCTAGTCTACCCAATCTTAAGTTGGTTCCAATTGCTGTCTGATCTTGTGGACCTGAAATGTTAGTAGGCAAGGTAGTCGTAGAGAAATAAGAGTGCTTGCTATCATCAAAATCATAATCCATGAAAACAGATTCGCAGCACTCCTAAGTCCTTGATTGAGCTATTTGATTGCTTAGAGTTACAATGGGAGACACATATTTTGGAAACATCATGGGTTAGATCAGGCATGATTTATGAAGCAATTTTACCCTTGCATTGCTACTTTTAGCCATAGCCACCACCACCTACTTAAGGTCCATCTTATGAGTAGTGGTTATTATTTATTTTTTCTTTCTTATACTTTATATTTTAGTTGTTTTTTTTTCTTGCATTGCAATTTTATTTTTAGTTTCTATTTTTTGGTGATGTCAATAGGGGGAGTAGAGAATTGAGTTAGTTTTTTTATTTATATGGTGTCAAATTGGTTATATTGTTTACTTTTTAACTAGTGCAGTTTATTTCATTTTTAGGTATTTATGTTGTTTCATTTCTTTTTTTTTTTTTCCAAATGCATTAATACTCAAAAAACCACAAACCACCAACAATCAAGTTTTGCCTAAAGCATCACATTCCTCCTTCAAATATTATAAGAAGGAAGAAGGAATGGAAACATCAATGATATTATCCCAACAAAAGGAGTTATCAAGAGCCAAATTAGCACAAATGTCTGCTAATTTGTTACCAACTCTAAGCGAACAAGAAAATACAATTTGATTAAAGTCCAACAAAAAGCTAAATTCTCATCAATCATCTTACTAACCTTCCAAGATTTAACCGCATTTTGAAGCATCTTGATGAAATTGAAATTATCCCCTTCAATGATAACACCTTGTGCTTCAAACATCCAATCTTTCACCAGTTTTTTCAAGTATACCACAGCAAATAGTTCCAATTGAGAGATGTCCCAATGCCAACACTTCTCTCCGAAAGCCACCAGAAATCTTCCTTGATCATCTCTAGCTACTCCACCAATACCAGCCATATTATTATTTTTAAGAGCAGCGTCCACATTAATCTTGATCCACCCGGGAGGAGGAGGATGCCAAGTAGATAACAGTCCAAGCTGATTAGCATCCCAGGATCCCGTTTGAATATTCAGGAAATTTCTGCTTACAACAAATGAAATGGCATTTTCTGCTAATGTATTATCCGAATCTTCTCTATCACCATGAATCAACTTACATCTGCTCTTCCAAACCAGATAAACTGTTGTACAAAACAAGTTAGCCCCAAGATAGTTCCTTCCATTGACTCTAAGAAGAAAATCCACGCATCTATGAAAACTATCAAAATTTGGAATCATAAAACCCAAATTATTGATAACTGAAATCACATTCTTAATTTTGAAACAACCACAAACTAAATGGTTCTCGTCTTCATCAACTCCACATTCTCTCGGGCAATGAGAGTCAATACATATTCTCCTCTTAACCAAGAAAGGATTAGATGGAATACAGTTATTGCAAAGCCTCCACCAAAAAAGTTTTGTTTTTGGTTTCAATTTGATTTTCTTCAACCAACTCCAAATATCCAACTCTATCCCGTGCTCCAGCATAGCTTCAAAAGCAAGAGCAGTAACCGATTTCCCAGAGAACTTACAATTTAATTCCAATTGATCAGAATTTTGATCGTTATTGATCGGGATTTTAGAGATAATTTCCATAAGATGTACACCAAAACAGTCTTTCAGCTTATTCAAGTCCCAATTGCCATTTGAAATGAAAAAGCTAAGTTCCTCAGCATAAGAATTTTGCATATTAATGAAAGTAGGCCATCTAGCAATGCATTTATCCAAAATCCACGAATCATTCATCCACCTTATAGACTCCCCATTAGCAATGTTTCATCTAACAATTTTCTTGAGAAATTTAGCTCCCATACTTATTACCTTCCATGTAGAAGATCTTCCACCCTTAACAACATCCCTCCATACATCATTACCATATCTTGCTCTAAGTATCTGATTCAGTAAGGTATGAGGTTTACAATAGAAGTTCCAAGCGAATTTGGCATGGAGAGGACCTATCATAGAAACCACTGATTTCAAGCCCCTCCCACCATCTCTCTTCGGTTTACAAAGAAGAGCCCAAGAAGTATAATGATGCCTGCACTCCCATTGTTTTTCTTCCATATAAATCCTCTACACATCTTGTCAAATTCCTTCAAAATACTCAAGGGAACTAAAGAAATAGAAGATAAAAACTGTGGTATGGAAAGAAAAGCTGATTTCACCAAAACCAGCTTGCCTTCTAAAGAAATGAAATTCTTTCCCCAAGTATTAAGTCTGTTAGAAGCAACCTCCAAAAGTTTTTGAAAATCGGAAGCCACCAGCCTCCTTAGTGTTAATTTCACACCCAGATAATCCATTTCCTTCACAATTCTGAACTTAAGTTTCTTTGATATCCTTCTTTGGATAATTCTATTGGTATGCTTCCCAAACATGATCATTGATTTCATGGAGTTCACCCTTTGTCCCGTCCAATTACAATAATTAGAAATAATGCTTTTCAACTCCTTGATATCCTTCATCTTAGCCTCCGAAAAAATCAAAATATCTTCCGCAAAGAGCAAGAGGACAAATAGATATACCCGAACCAAATCTTCTAGAATTTAATACATTGGACAAAATTTGAGAACAAAGAATGAATAAAAAAGGGGATAAAGGACACCCTTGTCTAAACCCACATCTTCCATCAATCCAATCCATTTTCTTCCCATTAATTAAAATGCAAAACTTAGGATTGAGAATACAATTAATAATTAGCTCCAAAAATATAGTAGGGAAATTAAGCTGAATAAGAACTCGCCTTAGTGTTTGCCATCCCATACTATCATACGCTTGCTCCATATCAAGCTTGATTGCCAACATACCACTTCTAGCTTTAGACCACCTGAATTTGTTAAAAACTTCTTGAGCCAAAATTACATGATCAGAAAGAGAACGACCCTAAATGAATGCTGCTTGATCAACAGAAATAACTTTCTGAATAACCTTTTCCAATCTGTTTAAGAGCATCTTGGCAATAAGTTTGTAAACAGTCATGCATAGACTAATCGGTCTGTAGTTAACAGGTTCTTGTGGGCATTTGATCTTTGGAATTAAAACAATAAGTGTTTCCTTCCATGTTGGATTCATAACTCCTGAAATTAGAAATTGACTGATAGCACTCCAAACTTCCTCTTTAATAATTTACCAAAAATCTTTGATAAAAGCAAAAGAAATTTCGTCATTACTAGGAGATACATTCCTCTTGGACTCATTCACAACAACCTGTAATTCTTCTCTAGAAAAATCAGCCTCAAGCATCTTTTGGTCCATCTCACTAATGGTATTTTTAGGTGACGGCCAACCATCCAAAGAGCAGCTCCTATTTTGCCATTTATGTGTAAAATAATCTGAAAAAGTTTTTTGGATAACTTCTTCTTCCGCCGACACAGACCCATCTGCAGCTTTGATATGACTAATCCAGTTAGAACATCTTCTAGAATTTGCAAAGGCATGAAAAAAGGATGAATTACAATCCCCTTCCTCCATCCACTTAGCTTTGGCCCTTTGCCTCCACCAAGTATTGAGTCTAGCCAAGGTAATATTAAGCTCATTAATTTTGAATCTCAAGACCTGTAGTTTATCCGGTGAGAGTTCTCCATCAGATTCTTCCAACTGTATTTCTAATATTTCACTTTTCAATTTATCTCTCAATGTATTCAAATCTTTAAATTTCGCCTTGCTCCAGTAATACAATGCTTTTAAAGTTCTTTTAAACTTTACATTCAGAGCTGAAGCCGGATCACCCCTGCATTTTCTACTCCATATATTTCTCACCAAAGCAGTAGCTCCATAGTAAGAAGCCCACACTTCTTCGTACCTGATAATTATGTTGAATTCCAGCGGTTTAAACACATCAAGTAATAACGGACAATGGTCTGAAGCCACCCGAGATAAATGTTTCACCACCGCCACATGAATACTGTCCAAAGCACAGGAATTAATCAGGCATCTGTCCAATTTTTCCAAGATACGCGCACTCCCTGTTTTGTTATTACACCATGTGAACTTGGGACCCATAGATTTAACTTCATGAAGATCATTCTAGATCAAAAAATTAATGAAATCCTTAGTGCCTTGGGATGCAACAAACATCTCCCCACCTCTTTTCTCTGCTTGGGACATCACACAATTAAAGTCACCTCCAACTACCAAGGGCGGATTACCTGAACAGTGTTTCTCCAGATCAACCCAAAGTTTCCTTCTTTCTGCATATTCGTGCTACCATACACAAACGCAATATTCCAATCACCTTTGCCAGGCACTTTCAATAATCCCAAAATCATTTGAGAAGAGGACTCAATAATGGAGAATGAAGTCAAATCTTTGCTCCAAAGAACCATTAAACCTCCCGAGAGTCCATCAGATGGAACCATAAAAACATTCCATTTAGTGCCTAGTAACTTCAAAACTTGGCTATTCTCCATAGAAGAAATCTTTGTTTCCAACAAACCAATAAACAAAACACCATTATCCTTAACAATTTCCTTGAGATAGAGAGCAGCCTCAATTTTTTTGGCTCCTCTACAATTCCAAAAAAGCAATGAATTCATATTCTAAAAACAGGGGAAGGACCCCCAACCTTTTTCTTTTTACCTCCCTCCAACTTCCTATTATGAGGTAATATGTTCCCGGATCCCAGTGATTTGAGCTCCTTCAGAAGCTTTACTTTCTTATCAACAGAATGAGTCTCCATCTTGGCCTCATCTGGAATCGAAATAACCTTTTCATAATCCTTACAAACAATCGGTTGCTGCTCAGTGTCCATACCTGAGAACTTTCCATCTAATAAAGACATGGAAATTTCTCCTTCTTCCAATTCATTTCCTGACCCCGAATCTTCTAATTCTGATAACACTTTAAACCTGTTAATTACTACAAAATCAGGAGTAACACCTGATAATTCCTTCTGATCAATATTAATAGCAAACTGGCTCTTATTGCCCTGTTTCCTCTCTCCATCCACCTTGTCAATTGCAATAACTGGAATATCAGAAACCTTCTCTACTTCCACATTGTCTTTATTCAATTTACTAACATCAGTAATCTTCAAACTTTTTACCATAGACGAACCAACTTTAGGGATAAACACTTTCTTCATAGGAATAAACTTCTTTCTGCTGAACACATTCCTATTATTAGCCTGTCTATTAAATTTATTTTTTCCATACTGAACCTGAATCCATGGATTGCTGTCTTCACTCCTTTTAATTTCTAAATTGTTCGTGACTAACGGTTGCTGGATAGGCTGAGGAGCACCCTCAATCTTATTTACCACCTGTTGAACTACACCACAATCAGTAACAGAATGTCCTATCTTCCCACAATCTGAACAAATTTTAGAAATCCCCTCATACTCCACTTTCTGGAAGAATTCTTTAGCATAGCCTTTAATCCACACCCCCTTAGGCAGCACCGAATCCAGGGGAATCCAAACGCACACTCGAGTAAACTCCCTCCTACTACATTGGAATAAGTTGCCATCAAGAAGAAACGGCTTACCAACTAAAGATGCAATTCTACAAATATTCACCTAATCCCAACATTGAAGAGGTAAATTGGGTAGTCTAATCCAAACAGGAGAGGTAATCCCTTTAAGAGATGAAGGATTGAAGTCGATAGACCATTTGTTTACCCCAATAACCTGCCCTCTAAACCACCAAGGGCCACCAGATAAAATGTTCTCATCCGCCGTCACATCTTCGAAAGCACAAAGATACCAGCCAAGACCCAATCCTGTAATGTGGAATTTACCAAATTTCTCCCATTGTCTCCTTAGTACTATGCTGATAAGCTGAAATGAAGAAATCTCTCTAAACACCTTCACAACAATCGCTTTATCAAGTTTCTTTGCATTTTCTAACTCTTTTTCCTCATGAAGAAGCACCATCTTACCATCATCAGAAAGAAATGAACTCAGATCAAGCTTATCCACATTAATATTTGGTTTTCTCCTCCACGCTGAATTAGCCCAAACATTTCCAACCTTTTCTTCCTTAACAACCTGACCCTCTAAGTCAGCCTTCTCTTCACCAATAGGATTGTCTTTATTATTCTTCTCAGACAAAATAACATCCACCCCATCTACTAACTTGGAATTACAGACTATCGACTCCCTCTCAATCGGAGATGGCGGTAAAGATTTCACCAACTGCTTCGCATTAAATTTCAGAGTACCCACAGAAGATGATCCTACCTCATGATCCTTCAAAAATCTTCTCTCATCATTCAAGAAAGATGGGGAGAAGGATTTATTTAGACCGATTTCCTCTATAACACCTTTACCCTTACCAGGGACATAGCCAGAGGATTTCTCCTTGATTAAAACACCCCCTTCATTTATAACCAGAGGTTTATTGCCCAAACCTTTCAAATTATTGTTGAATCCTTCCAAGACCTTTGATCCACCATTAAAAACCTCTGATGCATCATGAACTGCAACAAAAAGACTTTTCCTATACTTCTTCCACGTCTCAGAAGGAAAGAGACGTTTCTGCTCCATCACCGTGATTCCACCTCGTCGGAGAGCCGGTTCTCCGGCCAGACAAGCCGCGAAATCGACGCCCCGCCAAACCAAAATTTTGAAAATCCAGACAGTCTCCCTCTAACTTTCTCTCTCTAACTTCCCATAGGGACAGTTCACTCAAGTTACAATCATGTCTTACAATCATGAAATTCAAAATCCATTTCATTTCTTTTAAAATTATAAAAAATGTGTGTTTTAAAAAGCGTCTTTTAAAAATAAAGAAAAAAAAATAAAAATCAAAGGTTTTCTCTATTTTTAAAGAAGTCATTTAGTGATGGGTAGAACTTAGCTAGAAATTAAAATCAAACTTGAAAATTTAAATCCTAACCAATATTATCTATCATCTTTAAAAATGGGAAGATTATTGCAATTTAGGAGAACAACTTTGTTTTTTTATGATTACAAATATTATTAGATAAGTATTTTCTTATCATGCTTTATATATTATATATTTTCTTGGGTTCCACTAATCATTTTAAGAAGGACATATACTAAAAAATATTGAAGACTCAAGACTCAAGATAGTACTAAAAAATATAGCATCTGTGTATTAGCCTGTGTGTGTTTAATAGAGTTTGTACTTTTATTTTTCTTAGAGAAGACCTAGTTATAATGCAAATATATGTTAAAGATACACTGTTTGGATTTACAAATAAAAATCTTTATGACAAGTTCTCAAAAACTATGAGTAAGGAGTTTGACATGAGTATGATGAGAGAGCTAAACTATTTTCTTGGATTTAGTGTAAAGCAAATGGATAATGGAACCTTCCTTTAGCAAATCAAAATACATTAAGGACATTCTTAAGAAATATAAAATGGATAATGCTAAGACAATAAATACTAAATTATGTCATGATAATATGTTTAGTATTTTCTCTGAACAATAAACCATAAACCATAAATATTAAGCTCTACCATTCAGTTAGATAAGGACCTAAATAGAAAGTCAGTTGATCAAAATAAATACAAATGAAGAATTAGATCACTTCTTCACTTGACTGCTAGCAGACCTGATATTATGTTTAGTGTTTTTCCCTGTACTAGATTTCAGGCTGATCCAAAAGAATCTCACTTGACCACTACTAAGAGAATCATTAGATATCTTTTAAGAACCCAATAATTAGGAATCTGGTATCATAAGCATAACACTTTGTTGCGGTTCTGTTTTCCTGGATTAGAATTTTGATGATAGCAAACATTCTTGATTTTCTACGACTTCCTTATCTACTAACTTTTCAGATCCATAAGATCGAGTGCAACTCAAGCCAGCTTAAGATTGGGTAGATTAAGTCTGAGTAAGTTTGTATTTTTTCTCTTTCTTGAGTCTATTGTAAATAATGTGTTTCCTGATGCTATGTAACCTTGCACACACACACCTTAGGAGAATTTTTGACTATTTTTTAGAGTTTATTATTTTTGGTAACATCATTCGGGATGATATTTATATCAGCCTGGATGATCGGTTCAAAAAATGAAATCCTAATTAGGGCATCCTTATTAAGGAAACCGTCATTAAGCACATCGTCCTATATAGTTTTGTATCAGCCAGGACGATAGGCTCAAATAAAAAAGAATCAGCCGCCATATCTATTTAGGTATTATTTATTTTTGGACATCATCCCGGGCATCATCCCAGGCATCGGCCTATCCGATCCAGCACATTTTTTCCTAAAATTATCTGGTATTTAAGGAAAAAAATTAAGGATGATTGCACGATCACATCAATCGGGCCAATCGCAGGATCGAACGAGATGATATGACTTAAAATTTGTTTAATCGTCCCAACCAACCTGGCTGATGGAGTGAAATTTATGCTGATCGGCCAGGATGATATTCATATCGTCCTAGACGATAATATCAATTTTGAAAATTTATTTAAAGACCTCTTTCTTTCTCATGAAGAGTGTCTTTGGCAGCTATTGTAGCTTCGTTCTTTTGGAGGGAACTTGAAGAGAGAATTTGAAAGGGAGAGAGGAAAGGGTAGTGGAGTTTGAGAGAGGGAGAAGATCCTTGGAGGGGGTTTCAAAGGAGTGTGGAGGGGGATTCCACATGATTACTCTAGCGAGCTTGCACCTTAGTACCATCGGATTCAAGGCTTATCTTGAGGGAAGTTATGGGAAGAAGAAGATCTCTTTGGTGTCAAAGGACCCGGCTACGCCACCGCATCAGGGAAGGTGAAAGTGATTTTGTGTTTTGATTGCTGTGGGGGCTAAAGGAGAGACACTGAGTTTAGTGTAATACTCGGAGGGTGCCTCAGAGGAGTGGACGTAGGTCAAGGTTTGACCGAACCATTATAAATCTGGTGTGTTCTTTCCTTTACTATTTCCACATTTAATTTTCATACTTTAATTTCTGTGGTGAATCATGGTTTGTGTTTTGATTGCTGAAAGATTTTATTTAAAATAAAAATTCACCCATTTTGGTTAGCCTTGGGACTAGTTGATAAGGGCCTAACATCCCTAACAAACTTTTAAGTGGTATTAGAGCGGGATTCATAAAATCTTATTTTTTAAAAACTTTTGAATTTTGATCCAAGGCTAATTTTTATATTCGTAATATTGCGGAAGGTTATTCAATCACCAGACCACCTTTGTTTGAAAATATTACTTTTGATTTTTGGAAAATTCACATATCTACTTTTTTGCAATCAATTAATTTTTGAATATGGCAAATGATTTTACTGGTTATTTTGTATCTTCATGTATTTTAGATGGAATTAAAATTGAAATTCCTTTTAATCAATGAGTAGAGAAGAATAAATCAATGCTCAATTGAATGCAAAATCATTATACTATTTGTTTTGTGCCTTAAATTCTGAAGACTTTATGTTTGTTTCCACGTGCACTACTAGTAAAAAACTTTAGGATAAATTACATACCATATATGAAGGCGCTAGTGAAATCAAGCAATCTAAGTTGAATATTTTATTGCATGCTTATGAACTATTTTGCATGAAATCTTATGAGACGATCTTAGACATGTATACTAGGTTTATTCAAATTGAGACATCATTACATGTTTTAGGTAAAGAGTTTTCAAACTTTGAAAAAGTTAATAAAATTCTACATTGTCTACTTAATAAGTTTGATGCTAAAGTTGTTGCTATTTATGAATTAAAAATTTTGAATGAATATTCTATCGATAATTTGATTGGCTCACTCATTGCCTACGAGCAGAGTTTGGGTCAATGACTTTTGGATGCAGGTGAAACGATAGTGCTAAAAGCTAAAGACAGAGAAAAGTGGCTTAGTTGGTGAGAAAAATGATGACTTAACAAGCAAATTGGAAAGCTCACTAAAACACAAGCATCAACAAAAGTGGAATAAAGGTAAAGATGGTAAGAATGTTAAGATTTTTTCTGATGTTATTTTATTTGGATGTAGGAAACTTGGACATATGAAAAATCAGTGCCCAAATTTGAGAATCTTCCTACAAAAGAAAAGGGTAAAGCTAAGCAAATTATAAAAATGACAAATAATGAAAAGAAAAAAATCTCCTTGGCTGACCTAGCTTCTGAATCATCAGACTAGGAACAAGATAATGTTTAAACCATTATTTGTGTGCTTTATTTTTCTATGTTTGCATGTTTTGTTCATTTTTGTGTATTTTATATTTTTTTCACTTTTTTCTTTCTTTTCTTTTTCATTAAAATTTTTAATTTTTTTTTTACTTTTTCTTTTTATGTAGTATTTTCTATATTTAAAAAAAAATGAAAAATGAAAAATCTACCTCCTATTTTTCTTGAATTTTTATATAAGTTGTGGTTGACTTCTCTAAAAATAGTTAAAGAAAAAAAACTCATGATTTTGACTCTTAATCTCTATTTCCTGAAAGAAGTTATTCTACTTTTGATTTAAAATCTTCGTCATATTTTAAATTAGATTTTGAAACTGAACTTTTTCATCTCCCTATATTTTATTTATCGCATAGGAATCTTTTGTAAGTTATTGAATCTACCTCATAATTTTATTAATCAAGTAGTTTGTTGTGTCAATAGAATGGGTTTACTTTTATTTTTTAAAATTTCAGAGAAGTAGCATATTAAAAAAAATGGTCAATGACGCCAAATCAAAAAAAAATTTTGGTCAATGATGCCAAATCAAAAGATGCGCAATGACGCCAAATTGAGAAATATACACAAAGAGTATCAAAAAGTAAAAGATGCGCAAAGTACGCCAAAAACTCACAAGAGGCATAAAATGAGCCCACAAAGAGTATGCTTACTTTTTATGTATTACTTAAAGCTTAAGAAAACTCTTGATATTTTTTATACTTGATCTTGAAAATCATGATTCTTGATTTATCAATTTTTGTATTAATTTTCTATTAGATATGTTTTATGAAAGGAGTTTTGAAAAATTAATGTTTTTTTTTCTAATTTATTTCTTGATTTAGATATGGGATTAAAATTTTTTTGAGCCTTTAAAAGAACTTGAGTTTAGATTATCAATTTCTAAATTTCTTACGTTTACTGGATTATGCAGTGTCAATCCATTCCTTACTAAATTTTTGAATAAAATACGAGGTAACTTTTTCTTTTTTAAGATTTTTTTGTGCCCCTTCTCTTTTTTATAATGTCAAAGGGGGGGAACGTACTGTTGTATTTATATATATTTTTTTTTACAAAAAATAAAAATAATAAAAAATTTTGTAACGTACTGTTGTATTTGTATCCTTTTTTTACAAAAAATAAAAAACAACAAAAAATTTGATTTCTCCTATTTTCTTAAAGTTTTATTTTAGTAAGGTGGAGATTAAGAGAAAATCTTTTCATTTTTGCAAATTCAACCAGTAATGTTTGTCATCATAAAAAAAGGAGAGATTATTGCAGATCTATTTTCATGGATTAGAATTTTGATGATAACAAACATTCATGATTTTCTATGACTGTCTTGCCTACTAACTTATTAGGTCCACAAGATCTAGTGCAACTTAAGGCAGCTCAAAATTGGGTAGATTAAGTCTATTTGTATTTTTTCTCTTTCTTGAGTCTATTATAAATAATGTGGTTCCTGATGCTAAGTAACCTTGCATACACATACCTTGGGAGAATTTTTGACTATTTCCTAGAGTTTATTATTTTTGGTAAAATCGTCCGGGACAATATTTATATCGGCCTGGATGATTGGTTCAAAAAAGAAATCCTTATTAGGGCATCCTTATTAAGGCAGCCGTCATTAAGCACATAATCCTGGATGATTATGTATCAGCTAGGACGATAGGCTCAAATCAGAAAGAATCAGCCGCCATATCTATTTAGATATTACTTATTTTTGGACATCATCCCGGGCATCGTTCTAGGCATCGGCCTAGCCGATCAAGCACATTTTTTTTTTAAAATTAATCTAGTATTTAAGGAAATTAATTAAGGCTAATTGCATGATCACATCGGCAGGGCTGATCATAGGATTGGCCAGGATGATATGACTTAAAAATTGTCTAATCATCCCAAACCAACCTGGCTAATTGAGCAAAATTTATGCTGATTGGCCAGGCCGATATTATATCAGCCTGGACGAAAATGTCTGTTTTGTAAATCTATTTAGAGACCTCTTTCTTTCTCATGAAGAGTGTCTTTGACAGCCATTGTAGCTTCGTTCTTTTGGAGGAAACTTGAAGAGAGAGCTTGAAAGGGAGAGAGGAAATGGTGGAGTTTGAGAGAGGGAGAAGATCCTTGGAGGGGGTTTCAAGAGAGTGTGGAGGGGGATTCCACACGGTTGCTTCAGCGAGCTTGCACCTTAGTACCATCAGATTCAAGGCTTATTTTGAGGGAAGTTATGGGAAGAAGAAGATCTCTTTGGTGTCAAAGGATCTGGCTACTTCGCCACACTGGGGAAGGTGGAAGTGATTTATAAGGGCTTCTCTGCCTAGCTATTGTGGCTAAAGGAGAGACACTGAGTTTAGTGCAATACTCGGAGGGTGCTTCCGAGGAGTGGACGTAGGTCAAGGTTTGACCGAACCACTATAAATCTGGTGTATTCTTTCCTTTACTATTTCCACATTTAACTTATGCACTTTGATTTCTGTGGTGAATCTTGGTTTGTGTTTTGATTGCTAAAAGATTTTATTTAAAATACAAATTCACCCCTTTTGGTTAGCCTTGAGACTAGTTCATAAGGGTCTAACATCCCTAATGAACTTTCACACTTCTTTTGAAGTCATATGATATTCAAATTCAAACTTTGTAGGATGAAGGGTTGATAAGAAAAACACTTTAGGAACCTGCCAATTCATAGGATAATCTTTAGTCTCTTAGTCTAGTAGAAAACAAAACTCTTTAGCCATATATATCGCTGAAGCAGAATATATAGTTGTAGGGTATTGTGTTGCATAAGTTCTATGACTTAAACAACAAATCTTAGATCTTGGACTACCTGTTAGCTCCATTCAAATCATGTGTGATAACATAAGTGTCATTTTTAATTTAAAGAATCCTATCTAACATTCAAGGACTAAACACATAGACATTAGGTACCATTTTATTAGAGAACATGTGATGAAAGGGGATATATAGCTACATCATGTATCTATTGAAAATTAATTGACATATATATTTACTAAACCCCTAGCCTATGATGCCTTTAGCACCATGAGGTCTACACAAGGTGTTATAAACATTCATGCCTAACTCATGAAAAGTCAAACTTTTTCATCATTTGAAATCAACAATTTGTATGTGTTACATTATTTGTGTTCTTTTATTTGGTGTTCATTAATTTATGTCTTATCATGTTTTTTTTATTTAAAAAAAAAATAAAAATAAAAAATAATGAAAAGGTATTTTCTAATCATCACATACACAATCTTCCCTAGATCAAAAAATTTTGAAAACCAAAACTTTCTTATTATATTATATGATCCATGATTCGTATTGTACGATATGTTAAGATATTAACAAATCATAACCATTATCCAAATCAAAGGTCCATGTGAGTTCAATTATTTGTGATCTTACTGTATGAACCACCCTTTGTACTATATGAAACATATCTTAGAATATTTTAGGATGAATTCAATATGGTTTGTACGATCATTATTACATTTTGTATTATATGAACCTGCATTCATACTTTATAAAAGACATGTCTGAATCTTTTAGTATGAATTTAATATGTATGATACGATTATAATTATCATTTGTATTATTTAAACACTTGTTCATAATGTACGATGAATTTAGCCAAAAATCGTTCAGATGACTCATTGTGTCAAACGTAATTTCTTAAGATAATCTAGTATGATATTGATCGTATGGTATAATGTGACCACCTTTTTTTGACAAGTCATACATATGATTTAATTCAAACTCAAAATTTTAATTCAAAACCTAAGGCCAAAAGACAAAGTCTTAAAACCATTTTTGGTTAATTTTTCAATCACTATGAAACCCAGTTAAATGACCTTCAATTCATGATCTATCAGTTGCATATTGATCATATATGTCTATAGAGTAAACCTTCTAAAGTTAAGCTCATTCTGACATTTCTAACCCTAGAAACTGAATTAATTTCTAAAGGATGCAAAACCCTTAAATATTTATAACCCATGCCACTAGACTAGCCCCTTTTTTTATTTTGACCCCGAGGCCTTTCCAAAGGCTGCAAAACCCTTAATCATGATCATAACCTCTATTATGGTATGTTGACCAATAAAATGTACTTTGTTTGACCCAGTTTGACCTAGAATTGACTAGGGGTCAAAATGACCAAAATGTCCTTTAAGGGGATTTTTTTGGACTTTTGGCCTAAACTTAACATGGTTCAATATGTTCAACCCTTCAAATCTCTTCTAATGAATCCCAAATATCATTTCAGATCCATTGAACCCAAATTCAAGTTTTTGTTTATTTTGGTTGACCTAGTCAATTGGGTTATCCAAAATGCCCCATAAAGGTCCAAATAGCTAGTTTGGACCAAATAACTTTACCAGTCCAAGAAACGGCTTCCAGTGAACTTCTTTGACCATTTTTAAATTGTTGAGCTCAAACCCATACCCTGGGTCAACCATGGTTGATCAGATCTACCGTAAACCTTGTTTATATCCAATCAAGCATCAAAATAAGCCTGAACCCATTCAAAACACCCTAAATATCATCCATGGTAGTTTGGATTTGATTGGACACTTTGACCCAATCAAATGTTAACTTGGTCAACTCAATTTTGGTATGGATAAATCTAATCCATTTGACCCAAGCCATGTCATTCAATCAAGTTAATCCCTCAAAGACCTTCAAACCATTCCAATGCTTGTTTTGAACACCCAAAAATTTTGATGAGTTAAATTCCATTGAGTTTGACCACATAAACTCATAATTCTTGGTCAAACTTCCATCTTTACAACCTCATTCATCCTTGCAATGATTCCAACCCTTTGATTCCACCCAAATTTGTTTCAAACAACACTCCACATTCTCTAAGCATCTTATAATTAGTATTGACCTTGTTGACTGGTCAAAGTAAGTCAATAAGAGACTTAAATCTCTCTTGAATAGTTAACCCCTCTTTGAAACTTCAAGTGCAATACTCCAAAGCCTTCAAGTTCAGACAACCAGCTGCCCATAACCCCCTCCCTTCCATGCATTAGCTGTTGACCTTGTTGACTAGTCAAACTGGTCAATAATAATCAAAACCCTTTTTAAATAGAGAAATACTTAAACTAATCCCTCTCTCTAGTTTTGGTTTCTAAATTCATTCTATTTGATAAAGTCTCTCTTAAAACTACCTAAATTAGGCCCAAGTGTTAGTTTAACCAAAAGTTACAAGTTGTCCCTTCCCTCATTCCAAAGCCAATAATGGCAAACCAACATGATATAGGCTTTCCCCTGACCTTCTAGTGGCTTGGAACACTTGTCCCTAATCAGAGCAGTAACCCCAATTGATTAGGGCCATCGAGATTAACCCTTAGGGATTAAGTTATCCTAAAGCTCTCATTTCAAGCTATCTATCACACTCTATCTCCAGAGCTCCTCCAGCCAAAATCCCACTTTTTTCAACTCACTAAACCTTCTACTTTCCCACAAAAAATCCCAATATTTGCACATTTTTAGCGGTGACTGCTTTGGTGAACCAACTACCCATTCCATCCCATCCTTATTGCGTCAATCTAAACTTTTTCGATGGAAGATTTGTTCTAGAGTCTAATATGAGGATAGCCCACTAGCTAAAAAACCAAAAAAACTCCTAAATCCATTGCTTGGATCTCGGTAAAAGCTTAAACCTAGCTCTAAACATTTAGGACTAAATAGCTTTATGAGAAGTGTGTTTTAAGCCAAAAAAATGATACCCTAAGAATGCTCTTTATACACAATAGCTCTGTTTAAAATTTTATTTGATTTAGTTGAGTATTTTAAGAAAATGATGTATTTATTTAATCTTTAGGGTTTTTGGTTACGTTTTATGCTTGTCTTTATACCGTCGTTTAGTCATTTGATCAAACTGCAAGTTTATTTCTACAATTTTTTAGCTCGACTAGATCTCGATCGCTCATCCAGCCTCTACACGGATGAACAACACTGATTTAATGCTAACTTGGACAAGTTACAACACTATCGAGTCGTCATGCCCCCATAATTAATTTCCAATGATTGTCATCATATAATCATTGGCCATCAATGCTCTCAATTTGGATATGTTGGCTCACGTGTTTCCACGTAGTCCATCGTCTTTGTTGTTTGAATCTGATGGCCAGGAAGATGTCGTGCGGACCGCCACCACACAGTTGTTTTCTTATAACATTAGATAATTTAATTAATTAAAAATGATTTTAATTATCAAAAGTTTTAAAAATTCATTTCTTATCAAAAGATTAGAAGTAAATATTCATTTATTGCAACCCATGACCCCGAGTTTGAGATTTTGATGATGCCAAATAATGATTGTTTTGAAATAACTTTTCATTGGATATTACTTTATTTGTTATTATCCTTGAGTACTAACATTTCAGGAAGATCACAAGTGACTCAGAATGAAAGGAAGACTCAAGAACGAGTAGATTAGGAGTATGAGTCAGATATTGTATTTTTTTATTTATTATATTTTTATTTTCTTGAGTCTGGCCACAAAATGCCTAAGAGTATGAGCAACCATGAACACACACAGGGGAGAGTTTGTTTTTAAATGTAAAATGTAATAAAATTTCTTCTTTGGAGATCGTATTGTACGATTTTAATTCGTACCGTACGATCAGAGCTATGTGGACGATTCTGTGAATAGATCGTACTGTACGAATATATTCGTACTGTATGATATGTTCAGATCCAAAAAACCCTAGTCGTAGTTTAGTTTAAGTAAGTGATTTTGCTTCGTTCGTACTGTACGAACATTTTTGTACTGTATGATTTATTTTAAATACTTACTTAAATTAACCCGTGATTAGTGCATGAAAACCAGGCCTAATTATATTTTGAACATCATACTGTACGAACAAGATCGTACCATACGATGAATAGAGATGAAGTTTGATCGTCCCGGATATCGTCCTGGACGATCTCTTGGTTTTTGTCTCATCGTACTGTACGATAAGAATCGTACCATACGATGAACAGAGACGACATCTGATCGTCCTGACCATCGTCCTGTACGAATAGTATTTTGTTGATCATACCGTATGATATTATATCATATAGTACGAATTATTTTTTTACTGTTCGTACATCTTCGTACCAGGACGAAGTCTGTTTATGAAGATCGTACTTTACGATGTTGAATCGTACAGTACGAACAGTAACGACTACTTTTGAAATAAGAGGGATTTTGGAGCCTGTTTTAGATGTTAATCTCGTCCTTTTTCAGTAAGAATCACACAGAGGGAGAATGGGGTTTGAGAGGGATTCCAAGGGGAAAAGAGCTCTTGTGAAGTTCTTTAGGGTTTTGAGAGAGGAAGGTGAAGGTGAGCGTTGTGAGGGAGAAGAGGTGTGAGGGAGATCACACGGTTGCTCAAAACTTGCAGCATCTTGTTCCTCCTGTGGCCCTAGAAGAATTTTTGGGAGGATCTCCAAAGGAAAGGCTCTTCTACATCAGTGACCTCGAGGTACTCTGCCTTCTCCAAGAGGGAGAAAAAGGAGAAGGTTCTCTGCCGTCGCCAGGAGGGTGAAAACAAAGTTTGGCACTCCGCCACGCCGAGTTGGTGAAAGGGAGTACTGTAAAGGCTTCTCCGCCTTGCCAAGGGGGGCTAAAGGAGAGCAATTGCTTGTAGTGAAAATCTCGGAGTGGAGGACTACGGGGAGTGGACGTAGGTCATTGTTTGACCGAACCACTATAAAATTCTTGGTGTGTTTTTTCCTTGTCTTCATTTACTTTTACTTGCACTTAATTTTTCATAATTATTGCATGGTGAAATTTGTGAAAGAAAATTTGTTTAAGTTTTTTGTTGTAAAATTTAAAAAATATCAAAAAGATTAGAACTCTTGTTTAGGGTTACTTTTTATTGAGAAAAAGTTTTTCACAATTCCCCCCCCCCCTCCTTGTCTTTTAGTGATTTCATCATTTTGTTCAAAATTTTATCCTCTTTAATTTAAAATTAAAAATTAAATAAAAAAGAATTTTTTCAATCATTTTATTTAATAAATATAGGTCTTTTTAATTAATATTTTGTTAATTATAAATATCTTTTTATCATTATTTTCAAGAAAATTATTTTAGAACATACTTAATTCTTTGTTAACATTTTTATAATTATCTAAATAGTTTTCTTAAAGATGTTTTTTAGTTTACCAAAGTTAGAGAGTTCTATTTTAATACATAGTTTCCTTAAAAAAAAATTTAAATCATATTTTAGAATTTGCATGTCCTATGTGTGGGTTTAGAACATTTTTAATTGAGCTTGGGTAATGATTTTGGTTAATCAAGTTAAGTACAAATTCATTTGTCATTTGCATTCAAATCCTTTTATTTTCAAGTTTGCATAGTTTATGATTAGGTACTTGTTTTGCACTTGTACTTGATTGATGGAATACATGGTAAATGTCTCCTTTATCATGTTGTGCCAACCATAGGGAAGTGTCTTCTTAGGTGAATCCCTAAGTGTTTGGGTCACCGGTTGACTCAAACACTTAGAAATTCATCCTCTCTACGCACTTACAAGTAGGCAACTCTTTTGTTGATGTTGTGCATGGTGTGGCTGATTGTGGTGATGTCAATGATTAGAGACTTTCGATTTTTAGCCTATGTAACATAAAGACACTTAAGGACAAAAACTAGATAATAAATTTAGGATTTTTGAGAAATTATAGAAATTAGAGTGTATCCAATAAGGGTAAGATTTACAACACTTAAACATAGTGACACCACCCTCCTTAAATTAGGAGTTTGCTGGTCCTAAAACTTACTATGGTGTAAAAACAATTAATCCAAACTAAACCCTTAATTAAACATAGAATAAAAAAAAACTCTAATAAATACAATTTAAATTCAAAAATTAAGAATAATATATCAAAATATTCATAATTAAACCTCCAATCCATAAAATTTAAAAGCCCTATGTTGAGACCTTTAATTTAATATTAATTTAATTTTTAAGGAAAATTGACACTTAATTAATTTAACTATTTAAAAAAATTTAAAATTTTAAATACACTTGGAAGCTCCCCCTTAGGTCATTTGTGACCTTTGGGGGTGATTTTAAGGAATTCGTGAATGATTTGAATCAAAATTTAAAAATCCAATCTAATTATATAATTTTAGAATTTCAAAAATATCCAAACTTTAAAAATCATCATTATTTCTAAAAAAAATCTAATTTAATCTAACTTAATATCATTTAACTCTAACCAAAATCTAGTATTTTTAAAAAAATATTAAACTTTTAGAACTAAGTCAAAGTAAAAAAAAAATTAACTTTCCAATCAACCGTAGTTAAAAACTTGGTTTAAACTTCAAACAATTATAACTTAATATAAAAAATTCTAAATTTAACAAACTTTGAGTCTAATTACTCATCTTAATATTATATATTTAATAAAAAAATCAAAATTAAAAAATTATTTTAATTTTAAAAGCCAACTTTTGGCCCCTTAATTAATGTAATTAAATAATTCCAAAAATCTAAAAAAATTAATAATTCATTTAAAGTTCTAGAAAAATCTAAATTTAATCATTAAAACCAACATTAATTAATTGATTAAAATTTATCAACCATTAACCCTCAACAAATTAAATAACTCTTAATTAATATTGATTACTACTATGTAACTAAGGCCTATGATGCTCTTGACTTAGCCCCAAGGAAGGTGAAATAAACTTCATGACCCTAGTGAGTAACAAAGGTAGTAATTATTTAACAATTAAAAATATTTTAATTAAGCTTTAATACACTAATATTTATACTCAAGCATAAATTTTCCCATTCAACATTTAATAAACCCAAACACTAAATAACTTCAACAACTTACCTAGTTTAGGATATACCCAAGCCACACATCCTACCTCAGGCACTTTAGTTGATTTTTTAGGACAACCAACTCTAGCTTATATTAGGCTGGCGTTTACTCTTTACTAATGTGTGCTGGGTTTTTTTAGTTTTCATTGCATGATATGATTTAAAATTCATTGATGTGAGTGCTTATTTACTTTAACTGTAATCCATAAATTAATATGATGGGTGGTAAATTACCCTTAGGTTAGGAAGAATCTAGTAGCTAATTCAGTTTTCTATAGGTGGCCACGCTCATATAGGGTAATAAAGGGGGCTAAATTAATAATAAATAAAAATACTACATGTGCTTCTTCCGCTTAGCACCCAAATAAATAGAAGCCTCACCAAGTTTGATTTACATTTTCATATTGCACACACACACACACATACACACACACACATACACACATATAGCTTGAGATTTATATGATTTCACATGTTTAGAATAACATTAAAGGAAGTCTATATTTTATTTTTTCATTTCTGATTTGGATGTAATTTGTTTAAAGTATCAAGTTGTGAAAGTTAGCCTCTAAGTTGAAATATAGATATCCAAGATTGAATTTCAAAGAGGAAAGGACATCCCTTAAGAGGATAATCCTTTTCTATTTGGAAGCCCATATTTGGATAATTTTAGTACGAAAAGTGAAAAAAATAACTTCCCCTTTGGGGAAAGAGTTTTCTTTTTCATTTAGATATCCATATACAAGGAATCTAAGGAGACCAAAGAGTTGAAGATAAAGAGTGTCCCACTTAAAGTCAACTATCATCAATCTTAGGATTAAAACCCGAGTTTATTGTTAGTGGTGCCTGACTACTTTTAATTTATGTAAATATTGGGTTATAATAAAGGGGTGTTTTACCTATGGATATTATTTTATGGAATTAAATTGATATATTTAATTTATTTTTAATGTGATTAGGATTACCTATTTTTGTTAATTTTTTGGTGATTACATGTCATTTTTATTTTAGCTTGGATATTTTGGAAGCTCGTGAGGGTATGTTAAAAATATTTCTACTCAAATTTAAATAAAATATTTAGGATAACATAGAAATTCTATTGATATAAGAAATATGCCCAGGATCACAAGGAGTTAGCATAAGAATATTATTGACTTTCTCTTCTTTGTTAGGTACCTCCCCGCCCGTGGGTTCTAACAGACCACCTAGCATTTGAGGGTGCAGATCTATCAAGGAGATGATGTGTAATCTCTAGGAAAAAAATAAATTTTAAGCCTTTTTTTTTAAATACTTCACATATATTTTATGCACTTCATTGAGTCGATTAGCATGCATTATATTAGAAACTAATTAAATAAGTCTAAAACTTTAATTTCATTTAATTTAAGAATTTTCATCCAATATAAATTAAGGGACCAATTAGGATATTCTCTAGACATCAGTCCCAATTCTCAAAAAACTTTAAACAATAGCCCATCACTCTTTCATAAAGACTGGACTCATATTTTAAGCATTTAGGTAGTTAGCTGGCTCCCCAATGTAGGCCAGGGTAAGTCCATGTTTTGTACTGTATTATCTAGGTTTAGGCTACTGTGATCTAGTGTTTCATTTAAATTTAGGATTCAAAGTAAATTCTAAATCATACGACTCCAATTTTTTTAATAAACTACCCAACTCTAATTAATGATCCTTTTAATATAAACTTTAAAGCCTTACACTTAGCTTAGGTTGGGGAACTTTTGAATTATTCAAAATCCTAAAGTGCCTTCTACCACTCCTCTATTGACTCTAAAAATAAATGTTCAAATTTTTATCCAATCTCGGTTGAAACTCTAAATTCACCCTCTTTAATATCATTCATAGAAATATCTCAATAGAATTTTAACCATTATTTTAATTGAGGGTATTAGTAAGAGACCCTGGTTTCTTATGATGTAATTAACTACGAGGGCTTGATATTTTAAGAGATTTAGAACCCACATCAATTATTCAAAAAAATTATTTTTAAAACTCAACTAGTTTTCTTTGGAAAATTTAAATCAATAACGATCATTATCTTCATATTCAGACAATCGATTAGTAAATTATTTTATCTTCCTCTAGGAAGATATATCATTTTGAATCAAGACTCTGAATATAAAATTATTGATCTCTTATCTAGATTTTAATAATTAAATATAAATAGAACATCATTTTGACCCTTTGGAGTAAAATGTACTTCTTTCATTAATTTGAATATTATAGCTTAAAAAAATTTTAGCCTCGTTATATGAACCAATTAGAGAATGATATCCTGACCTACCGAGGTGATATATCATTCATAATAATTTATTTGATTTTAGGACTAAAATCTTGAATTAAAATTCTCAAAGAAAACTAAAATTTTCAAAATCCCCTTTTCAAACACTTTCAACCCAAACAATCGTCTACAATCTCTGATCTCTATAACTTGTTGAAACTCGAGCTCATGAGTTTATGCTTTTAATAATAATAAATATTATGGCTCACATCCTTATTTTTAATTGTATTTGTAATGTATATTTATTTATACGTGTACTAACATTTCAGGAATGTCATGCATCATCTAATGAAGATCCAGGCTCAAGATTGGTTAGAATAGGTTATGTTGTAAAGATTTTTACAATATTTATTGATATATATTTTATTTCTTGAGTCAAATCTTATAAGGGTGTATGCTAGCTTTGTGACCATGCACACATACACTCAAGGGGAGTGAGATTGATTCAAAACTAGATGATCAAATTTTAAACTAATTATATTGTATGATTTATATCATACTGTACAATCAGCTCATCTAACTAATTATACTGGATGATTTGGATCATCCAGGATGATCAATTATGATCATGAAAAATACTTGTCAATCATTATTTAGGCAAAATTTTGAATTTCACATTTTATTTTAATTGTTTAGGATGATGTACATCGTACTAGACGATCTATGACAATTATGCCTAAATTGATCCTATGATTAGGGGACTAATTATGGTTAATTTGTTCAATCTGATCATCCAGGATGATCAGTGAAAATTTAATTGGACCCGAGAGATATATGGGAAGATACTTGATCGTCTCAAACAAAATACCATAATTATTCATCTAATCATCCAGGATAATCCCTGATATCATACTGGACGATCAGTATAAATTTGTACTAATTATACTGGACTATCTAGTGATTGTATATAACTATTAGGTCAAATTCTATACATTGTATTGGATGATCCCACAATTGTATTGTATGATCTTTGGTGGCATAATTATTTTTTTAAGGTTTTTAAAATCATGTAATTAAGCTTTCTCCAAAGACATTGTAAATGTTTGTGGCATGTATTAAGTCTTCATTCTTTTAGGGAAAACTTGAAGAGAGAGCCTTAAAACGGAGAGAGTAAAGGGTGGAGTTTGAGAGGGAGAGTATCCTTGTAGGTTTCAAGAGAGTGTATAGGGGGTTTCACATGGTTGCTCTAACAAGCATGCATCTTAGTACCATCAAATTCAAGGTTTATCATGAGAGAAGTTTTGGAAAAAAGAAGATATCTTTGGTGTCAAAGGACCCCTCCATCGCATCGAGGAAGGTAAAATGGATTCGTAGTTCTCTTCCATCTCATGGAGGGAGAAAAATGAGTCAAGGTTCTTTGCCTGTGAAAGGAGTTTTGGTTCTTTATCACACCGTATTGGTAAAAAGATTTTGTAAGGACTTCTCCACCTAGTTGTGGGGGCAAAAGGAGAGTTACTAAAGAGTTTAGTGCAATACCTCGAACAGGGGGTTCTTGGAAATGGACGTTGGTTAGGCTGATAGAACCACTATAAAATCTTGTGTGTTTTTTCTTAGTTTTATTTTTCCACACTTTCTTTTTTGTATTTATTTATAATTATGTGGGTTAAATATTTGATTTTTTGTTATTGTAAAATTACTTTGCTTCCACATCCAGAGATACATTTATGAGTTTTCACATATTAAAAAAGCTTTAAAAAGGGGGATTTTTCTTTATGTTTAAAAAAGTTTTTAAATCACAAATTCACCCCCCCCTCTTAGTTAGCCTTGGGATTAGTTCATAAAGGTTTAATAAACTTCGCAATCCTCACGAAGTTTTAAGTGGTATCAAAGAGGGATTCATAAATTAAGTTTTAAAAACTTTTAAAAACTGATTAATGGCCAACTTTGTAAATTATAATATTATAGAAGGATTTTCAATCATGCAACCACCTTTATTTGAAAATATTTCTTTTAATTTTTGGAAAATTCTCATATCTATATTTTTCCAATCAATTGATTATCAAATATGGCATATAATTCAAACTGACTATTTTATACCATCACGTATTTTAGATGGAGTCAAAATTAATATTCCTTTTACTAAATGGAGTATAATAGAATAAATTAATCCTTAATTGAATGCTAAATGTTTGAACTATTTTTTCTATGCTTTAATTTTTAAAGATTATATGAGAATCTCTATATATACTACTGCAATGATATTTGAGAAAGATTATGCACTACATACATAGGTACTAGTGAACTCAAGCAATTTAAGTTGAATATTTTAATGCATGATTAAGAACTTTTTTACTTGAAATATTATGAGATGATCTTAGACATGTATACTAGGTTTACACAAATTATAACATCATTACATACTTTAGGTAAAGAACTTTCAAACTTTGAAAAGCTTAACAAAATTCTATATTGTCTACATGATAAATTTCATGTTGAAAGTACTGATATATGTGAATCAAAAGACTTGAATGACTATTCTATTAATAATCTGATAAGCTCACTTATTTCCTATGATAAAAGTGTGAGTCAAAGACTTTTGGATGCATGTGAAACAATAATGCTAAAAGCTGAAGACACGAATAAAAGCAACTTAGTAGATGATGAGAGTGAGGAAATAATATCAATAAAAAGAAAGTTTAAAAATCTACTTTAGCGCAAGCATCAACATCAATAAAAGTGGAATAAAGTTACATATGATAAGAATATTAAGATTTCTTATGATGTTATTTATTTTAGGTGTAAGAAATCTGAAGATATAAAAAATTGGTGCCTGATATAAAAACACTTCATGCAAAGGATAAGGGTAAAATAAGCCAATTGTAATAAGGGCAAATGGTAAGAAGAAAAAGATCTCATGGGAAGACCTAGCTTCTGAATCATCAGACCAGGTGCAAGGTGATGAGGTATAAAGTATTGTTTGTACATTTATCTGTGTTATAGTTTATGCATGCGTGTATGTTCTTTATTTTATTTTTGTTCACCGTAAATGCTTTTATTTTTTTATTACTTTAATGTATTGTTATTTATGTTTGTAATTTATTTTATTTTCATGTATGTTTTTGAGAACTCTTTGATTACCACCCACAAATCACATCTCACATTATATTTGCATAAGAGAATCAATCATTGCTCATATTTATTTTTAAATAAAAAATTTGCCTTCTTTTTACTTAAAATTTTTTGTAAGTGATTATTGACTTTTCTAAATAGTTAAAGAAGAAAAATTAATGATTATCTCTCTTCTTCTAACTTCTTTAGTGGTGTAATTTCTTTTTGAATAAAGAAATATTTCAAATTAAAAATTAGACCAAGAAATAGAAATCTATTTTATCTTTCTACAGTTCTCTATCTCATTTGAATATTTTTGCAAATTAATTAATATATTTCAAAATTTCTTAATCATGTTGTTTATCTATATTAGATGGATCAGGTTTTTAAAAGTTTGTTAGGGATGTTAAGCTCGTATGAACTAGTCCCGAGGCTAACCAAAAGGGGGAGGGGTGAATTTGTATTTCAAAAACTTTTCAAACAAATCACGAATCTTAAATCAAAACACAATTCACCATAATAAAACCATAGTGCAGAAATTAAATGCGTAAGTAAAAAACAAAGAAAGAACACACCAAATTTATAGTGTTTTGGTCAAACCTTGACCTATGTCCACTCCTCGGAGGCACCCTCCAAGTATTGTACTAACTTGTGTTTCTCCTTTAGCCCTCACAGCTAGGCGGAGAAGCCCTTACAAAAACACTCCTTTTCACCAACCCTGGTGTAGCAGAAAACTGACTCCTTTTGCTTCCTCCTGAAGTAGGCAGAGACCTAGACCGATTGCTGAAGTAGACCTCCCTAGAATCCCCCAAGGATAAGGCACGAAGATCGAAGAAGACGACTTGGAACCTTACTTGGAGTAACCCTTGTGAACCCTCTCACAAACTCCCCCTCATAAGTTCCTCCCTCTCTCTCCCTCTCTCTCCCTCTCCTCTTGGCTCTCTCAAGTCAAGAAAGCAGCAAAAGATACTTGGACTTGAAGATTATCCCCTATGGTGGAGAGTTGTAACAATTTTGCATAGTCTTGGTATGTGATCTCGATGGAGCATCGATTCATATACGAGGAAAGAGAAGTGAATGTAGAATTTATTCTAAGGAATACAAAAAATTCAAACAAAAGCTTGGAGTTAAAAGGGATTGCAAGTGTTAGAAGGAAACATAAAGAGATGTGAGAGAAAAGGTCGAGTACCTGATAGGAAAGATGGTTTGGATTTATTACCAGGAAACAGTGATGCCGGCCATTTTGTAGCGTTGATAGGCAGCTTGATCATGTACCTCAAAGAATTGAGGGTCCAAAGTCACCCTCGAGGAACTGCCTGACACCTGACAAGAGCGCTTGCTGCCTTCCATGATCACTAAAAGCAAGAAAATAGGAAGTAGAAAGCTGATGGAAGAAGAGAGTGTAAGAAAAAATGGATGGAAGGACCTGAATTTATAGAACCGCCCGGGTCATCCAAGACAATCACAGGATCGTCCAAGATGATCTGGTGAAATAATTATGCTGGACAATTGGTCAAAAAAGGTGATCGTATCATCAAGGCTGATCAGATGTCGTCCGGGATGATAAGACACAAGCGATCGTTCCGAGGTGACAATCCAGATGACCGTTGAAAAAGAAGATCATTCAGGACAATTTGGGATCGTCCAAGATGATAAGAAATAATGGATCGTACCGGTCGAATTTAAAAAGTTTAAATGCACTGCCACGTGTATCGTCCAGGATGAACAGGTGGATCGTTTGGGATGATTATCCAATAATGGATTGTATCGATTGAATTTAAGGTTTATTAAATGTATGTCCACGTGTATCATCTAGGATGAATAGGTGGATTGTAAGGGATGATGACCAATAATTGAGCAAAACGTATAAGCATCGTCCATGACATAAGAGGATCGTCCAGGACAATTGAAGATGATTGAAGCAGAAGTCGATTAGATTGTCCAGGATGATAATGAATCATCTAGAATGATAAAGAGATGAAAGGTCAGAACAGTCAATAGATGGATTTTAAAAGTGAATTGAACTGATCGTCCATGATGATATGAATATGTTTTAAAATAGAGGATGGATGGAGAGGATCAGACAAGGCCTAAAAGCATCAAAATTAAGTGAAATGATAAAAATACGATAAGAAAAAGACATAAAAATGAACAAAAATAAGGATTTTTATTTATTTATTTATTTATTTTATCAAGACATGAATATGACATAGTCTCCATGTGATTGATTTAAAAATTTTGTAAAGATCAATGATTTAACATTACCAAAATAAAAAAAAAAAGTTAGAACAACCGATCTTGTTAACCCTAACTCGGTCTTCTTCAGGGTAAACCATCCTTTGAAAATAAAAATCTAATGTTGCAACCCATGACCCCGAGTTTGAGATTTTGATGATGCCAAATAATGAGTGTTTTGGAACTGCTTTTCATTGATTATTATTTTATTTGTTATTTTCCTTGAGCACTAACATTTCAGGAAGATCACAAGTGACTCAGGAAGAAAGGAAGCTCAAGACCGGGTAGATTAGGAGTATGAGTCAAACAATGTATTTTTTCATTTATTGTATTTTTACTTTATTGAGTCTGGCCACAATATGCGTAAGAGTAAGAGCAACCATGCACACACACAGGGGGAGAGTTCTTTTTTTAACTGCAAATTATAACTAAAATTCTTCTCTGTAGATCGTACTGTACGATTTTATTTCGTACTGTACGATCCAAGCTATGTGGACAATTCTGTGAATAGATCGTACTGTACGAAGTCTTTCGTACTGTACGATATGTTCATATCCAAAACCCTAGCCGTGACTTAGTTTAAGTAAGTGATTTTGCGCCGTTCGTACTGTACGAACAAGTTCGTACTGTACGATCTGTTTTTAATACTTACTTAAATTAACCCGTGATTAGTGCATGTAATCCAGGGCTAATGAAAATTTGAACATTGTACTGTACGATAGTAATCGTACCATACGATGAACAGAGACGACATCCGATCGTCCAGACCATCGTCCTGTACGAATAGTATCTTGTTGGATCGTACCGTACAATATTATATCATACAGTACGATTTATTTTTGTACTGTTCGTACATCTTCGTACCAGGACGACGGCTGTTTGTGAAGATCGTACTGTACGATGTTGAATCGTACTATACGAACAGTAACGGCTAATTTTGAAATCAGAGGTTTTTGGAGCCCGTTTTTAGATGTCAATCAAGTCTTTTTGGGTAAGAATTACAGAAGGGGTGAACGTGGTTAGAGAGGGATTCCAAGGGAGAAAACTCTAGAGAAATTCTTGAGGGTTGAGAGAGGAAGGAGGAGGTGAGCGTTGTGAGGGAGAAGAGGTGTGAGGGAGATCACACGGTTGCTCCAAGCTTGCTGCATCTTGCTCCTCCTGTGGCCCGAGAAGGATTTGAGGAAGGATCTCCAAGGGAAAGGCTCGTCTACATCCGTTACCTCGAGGTTCTCTGCCTTCTCCAGGAGGGAGAAAAACGAGAAGGTTCTCTGCCGTCGCCAAGAGGGTGAAAATAGAGTTTGGTATTCCGCCACGCCGGGTTGGTGAAAGGGAGGTTTGTACAGGCTTCTCCGCCTTGCCAAGGGGGGCAAAAGGAGAACTATTTTGATAGTGAAAATCCCAGAGTGGAGGACTCCGGGGAGTGGACGTAGGTCATATTTTGACCGAACCACTATAATATTCTTGGTGTGTTCTTTCCTTATCGTTGTTTAATTTTTGCTTGCATTTTAAATTTGTCATATCTATTGCATGTGAAATTTTGTGAAAGAAAAATTGCATAAATCTTTGTTTTAAAGTTTCAAAAACAACAAAAAAATTAGAACTCTTGTTTAGGCTTAATTTTATTATTAAGAAGTTTTTACAATTCACCCCCCCCCCTCTTGTCGTTTAGTAATTTCAATTGGTATCAGAGCTTGTTTTTCAAAATAGTGTTTTAGAAAACCTTGAAAAAATGATCATGTCGAATTTTGGTAATCGTAACACTGCGGAAGGTTATTCAATAACTCGTCCACCACTTTTTGATAACATTCCGTTTGATTTCTGGAAAATTAGAATGTCTACATTTTTGCAATCTATAGATTACCGCATGTGGATGTTAGTAAATGATGGATATGTTACACCGTTTAAGATTGTTAATGGTTTGAAAACTCATGTATCTTTTATTGAATGGAGCAATGAGGATAGGGAGTTAGCCCAACTGAATGCTAAGTGCTTAAATTGCTTTTTTTGTGCATTGAAATCTGAGGACTATGTGAGAGTATCTACTTGTGTTTCTGGTAAGGAGATTTGGGATAGACTGTGCATCACATACGAAGGAACAAACGAAGTAAAACAGTCTAGGCTTAACATTCTACTGCATGATTATGAATTATTCCGTATGAAACCTAGCGAAACAATTTCTAACATGTACACTAGGTTCACCCAAATTGTGACATCCTTGCATGCATTAGGTAGAGAAATTTCAAATTCTGAGAAAGTGAATAAAATTCTTAGATGCCTACCTAGTTCCTATGATGCTAAGATAACTGCTATCACTGAGTCCAAAGATTTTAATGTCTATTCTATTGATAACCTCCTTGGGTCACTTATTGCATACGAGCAAGGAGTGAGCCAAAGGCAAAGTGATGCAGGTGAAAAGAAAAAGGAGCGGACGGTGGCATTAAAAGCTAGCAACTCAGAAAGTGAAAGCTCTGCAGGGGAGGAAGACGATGAAATAGCACTAATGACCCGACAGTTCAAAAATTTCCTGAAGAGAAAACAAAAGCGTCATCAGAACAGCTGGAATAAAGGTAAGAGCTCAAGGTCCAATAAGGTTTCATCTGATACAATTTGCTTTGAGTGTAGGAAGCCAGGTCACCTTCGAGCCGATTGCCCTAATCTGAAGAGTCAACCAGCAAAGGAGAAAGGAGATGACAAAGTTAAATACAAGAGAGGAAAGACAAAGACACAGAAAGCTTTTTGGGCCGACTCTGCCTCAGAATCATCAGAAGAAGAAGCAGAGGAGGAGGTAACAAATTTGTGTCTTATGGCTAATGATAACCTTGATCAATTGGATCAAGATGAGGTATGTCAACTTTCTTATGATGAATTACTGCTTATTTCTGAGAATATTCATGACTCGTATAGGAAACTAAAGAAAATGCATGCTAAACTTAATATTGAATTTAGTTCCTTACAAATTGAGCATGCTAACTTAGTTAAAGAAAATTCTGATTTAGATAAAGATCACATGTTACTTCTTGATGAGTATGATGCATTAAATAAGAAGCATATTGAACTAATTGAAGCGCATGAATCCTTGAAAACATCACATATTGAACTAGATGTAGAGTTTGAAAAACTAACTGCACTTGCATTAGAAGTAGATCATAGTGAGCACTTGCTATTGATAGAAGTTGATGGATTGACAGCTCAAAATAAAACTTATAGTGAAAAGATAAAAGAATTAGAAAATGAAATTGCATCACTCACAGTAGGCCATCCTAGAAAACCCTCAACATAGCATGCATTTCAAAACCTTAGGAAGAGGCACCACCACACTCATAGATTAGTAAATCCATTTCCTGGTATTAGGTGCTTCTCTTGTGGCATGTTAGGTCACGTAGCCCACACATGCACAATTCACCGTAGGACACACTTAGTATGGAGACCTAAACTGCATCCATCACAGCATAACATGCATACATCTTATTCATGCAAGCATAAGGAGGAACCCAAACTCACTTGGGTTGCCAAATCTAATCTTTGAATGGAATTGTAGGGATGCTCTCACAAAAGACCTAGTTAGAGCATGTGGTACCTGGATAGTGGCTGCTCGCGACACATGACTGGAGATATGAAGAAGTTCATCCTATTGGAGACCAAAACTGGAGGCAAAGTAACGTTGGGAGACAACACTACCAGGAAGGTGATAGGCTCAGGTATCGTTGGTAATGCTAAGAATTTTTTAATTGAAAATGTTTTATTAGTTGATGGTTTAAAGCATAACTTACTTAGCATTAGTCAACTGTGTGACAAAGGTTTTGATGTTAAATTTTTTACTGATAGATGCCTGATTAGTTTATTTGATGAAATTATTTTAGAAGGAAAACGAATTAACAATGTTTACATGTTAGACCTTGATTGCGTTGATAGTTCAAAATCATTTTGCTTGAAAACAATAGTTGATGACTAGTGGCTATGGCATAGGAGACTATGCCATGCTAGCATGAAAACTCTTAGAAACATCACTCAGAAAAACCTAGTTAAAGGTGTACCTAAGTTAGAATTCACCAATGATCACTTATGTGATGCTTGCCAACAAGGAAAATAAGTCAAATCATCCTTTCACTCAATTAGAGACGTGATCACCTCTAGGCCACTAGAAATTCTACACATGGACTTATTTGGACCCGTTAGTACAGCCAGTCTAGGTAGAAAGAATTATGGATTTGTGATTGTAGATGACTTCACTAGATTTACTTGGGTAAGATTCTTAGCACACAAGAATGAGTCTTTTGAGGAATTTAAAGTTTTCTCCACATGAATTCAATGAAAATTAGGTTGTGAAATATCAACAATCCATAGTGATCATGGTGGAGAGTTCCAAAATGATAGATTTGAGTCATTCTGTCAAGAGATAGGAATAGAGCATAATTTCTCAGCTCCTAGAACACCCCAACAGAATGGCATAGCAGAAAGGAAGAATAGAACTTTGGTAGAAGCTACTAGAGCAATGTTAGCGGAGTATACCCTTCCTAGATACTTTTGGGCAGAAGCAGTCAACACAGCCTGTTATGTTTTGAATAGAGTAAACATTAGATCGAAGCTGAATAAAACTCCATATGAACTCCTTAAGGGTAGGACACCAAACCTTTCACATTTACATGTCTTTGGGTGTAAGTGCTTCATCTTAAATAATGGTAAACTTCCCTTAGGAAAATTCGATCCCAAGTCTGATGAGGGTGTCTTCTTAGGTTATTCTTCTGTAGGTAAGGCCTATAGAATTTTTAATAAGAGAACCCTTGTAGTAGAAGAATCCACCCATGTGGTATTTGATGAATCAGATAAGCCCTCAGAATCTAAAATTGAAGATGATGAAATAGAGGCAATTCAAGGAGTAGAGACGATGACCTTAGAAGAGAGGGTCGAACCTCAGGAAGATTTGCCTAGAGAATGGAGATATTCTTCTAGTCATCCTAAAGAGTTAATTTTAGGAGACCCTTCAAGAGGTGTAAGAACTAGGCATGGACTTAGGAAGGAGGTTAGTCACTCAGCTTTCATCTCTATGATATAACCTACAAGTATAGATCAAGCCTTAGGAGATGAATTTTGGATTCTAGCAATGCAAGAAGAGCTGAACCAATTCACCAGGAATGATGTTTGGGAGTTAGTTAAGAGACCTAAAGAGCAAAGTGTTGTTGGAACAAAATGGGTCTTCAAGAATAAGGTGAATGATTCAGGAACAATAATAAGGAATAAAACAAGGCTAGTAGCTAAGGGGTACAACCAGATTGAGGGAATAGACTTTGAAGAAACCTTTGCCCCGGTTGCTAGACTAGAAGCCATAAGAGTGCTCTTAGCTTTTGCTTGCTTCAAGAACTTTAAGTTATATCAAATGGATGTGAAGAGTGCATTTTTGAATGGGGTAATTAAGGAAGATGTCTACGTTGAGTAACCCCCCAGATTTGAAAACTCACAATTTCCAAATCATGTATTCAAATTAAAAAAGGCACTATATGGATTAAAGCAAGCACCTAGAGCATGGTATGAAAGACTTAGCTCATTTCTTTTGGATAGAGGATTTCAAAAGGGTAGTGTAGATACTACACTCTTTTTACAAAAGATCAAATAAGAAATTCTCATTGTTCAAATATTTGTAGATGACATATTGTTTGGATCTTCGGATAAAAACTTATGCGATGAATTTTCAAAAACAATGAGTAATGAGTTTGAAATGAGCATGATGGGAGAGCTTAATTACTTTCTTGGCTTTAGTGTAAAACAAATGGATAATGGAACCTTTCTTAGCCAATCAAAGTATATTAAGGATTTTTTAAAGAAATATGAAATGGATAGTGCAAAACCCATGAACACCCCAATGAGTTCGACAATCCAATTAGATAAGGATCCTAGTGGAAAACCAGTAGATCAGAAAAAATATAGAGGTATGATTGGATCCCTACTTTACTTGACTGCCAGTAGACCGGACATAATGTTTAGTGTGTGCCTCTGTGCCCGTTTCCAAGCCGATCCTAAAGAGTCTCACTTAACTGCTGTCAAAAGAATTCTTAGATATCTACTAGGCACCCCAAACTTAGGAATTTGGTATCCCAGACACAGCACTTCCTTTGAAATCCTAGGGTACTCAGATTCTGACTTCGCAGAATGTAGGATAGATAGAAAGAGCACCTCTGGTACCTGCCAATTTATCAGACAATCATTAGTTTCTTGGTCCAGTAGGAAGCAAAACTCAGTAGCACTTTCCACAGCCGAGGCAGAATATATTGCGGTAGGAAGTTGTGTTGCACAAGTACTATGGTTAAAACAACAAATTCTTGATCTTGGACTACCTGTTGGAACCATCTCGATCATGTGTGACAACACAAGTGCAATTTGTATCACTAAGAATCCAATTCAACACTCTCGAACGAAACACATAGACATTAGACATCATTTCATTAGAGATCACGTCGCTAAGGGAGATATAGAATTATGTCACATCGCTACAGGAGATCAATTGGCAGACATATTCACAAAACCATTAGCTTTTGACACCTTTAGCACCCTGAGGACTAGATTAGGTGTCATAGATATAAATGCATAAAAAAAAAAATCTTTAGGGCTGCTCCTGATCACCACACACTCACCACACCAACACTTTATATGACAGTTCATCGTACTGTACGATCCACTTCTTATGGTACGATCCACGTCAGCACGAATTGGGACGAATTAAAGCCGGTTGGTACGACATTATTGAGTATCGTACTGTACGATCCATTCTATTCGTATTATACGATCCATGTCATCACAAAAGGACAATTTGAGTAATAGCTGTTCGGTACGATATTTATTATGTATCGTACTGTACGATCCACCTATTCGTACCGTACGAAACTTTTGGTCAAAAGTCGTACTGAGGGCCTCGGGACGATCGATATTCGCCTGATCGTACTGTACGATACGTATCGTACTGTACGATTTGACTGTCTTTTCCCGAAATGACTAATCAGAATATTAATTGGATATCGTACTGTACGATCTTCGATCGTACTGTACGGTTTACGGAAATCTCTTTAAATACCCTTGCCTAGGCTGTTCAATTCACTCAACCCTCTCCTCACTCAGCCTTCACTTCGTTTTCTTGCCCTTCTGCAATGTCTAAACGAGGTCGGATGACTGCCGGAAGCTCGTCCTCATCCCATCGTCAACCCGATCGCTTTCTGAATAGTGAGAATGAGGAAGCCTTCTACCGATACAAGGCTTGCAAAGTTTCTCCCTCGAAAATGCTTAATCAGGCCGCTCTAAATTTCGAGGTAATGGGCCTCTTTGTCTCCACCACCTTTCAATTCCTACTCACCCTAGCGTTTCCATACAATTCTGAACTGCTTTTTGAATTTCTCGCCAACCTCACCTACACCGTCGATAACACCACTTTTCACTCCTTTGTTTGTGGCAACCCCGTTGAAATAACTAGAGCTGACATCGCCCAACATATTGGGCTGTCCACTGAAGGACCTATGGTTCGCTCGTTTCTTACCGATGATTTTGATTGGAGCGATGTAAATAGAGTCCTTAGGAATACTGTTTTTCATCAACACCAGCCTCTAGTCCAATCTTTAACCAGAAATGCCCGTATCATTCAACATGTTCTTCGAACCTCTATCATACCCAAAGGTGGCGACCGCATCAATCTGACCCCTACCTTGTCAGTCGCTACTTACCTTATTATGTCCAACATTAAGTTTGATGAGGTCGATTTGATTAGCAATTATATTCAGCACATGACTTTTGTTCGTCTTCCCACCACTCGACGGAAACAAAATCTGGCTCTTGGTCACCTAATAGGATATATCCTCTACCATAAATATCAATTATCCTACCCTGGTGAACCCGACATGCTTCCTATTTTTTATACGGATGCTTCCTGCCGTATCCTCTTTCATCGGGGACATGAGCCTGAAGAACCCGTCTTTGATGAAGAAGAAGGAGAAGATGGACCAGCCGCAGCTCCAGCTCGACCACGACGCCATGCTGCACCCCGAGCACCAGCACCAGCACCAGCGCACTCTGATGATGACTTAGTCGCCCGCTTCGACCAGCTGCAGACTCATCTCGACATGCATATTCAAGAACAGCATCACCAACACGAGACTGATATGCAGTGGTTTGGCGAACGATTCACTGCAATTGATCACCGCTTCGATGCTCTCTTTCAATATTTTCAACCAAATCCACCTCCACCACCACCTGATCAGGACCCGTCTGCTTAGTTTGTTTATGTTTGCATTGTAGTTTCTGTTTGTTTTCTTCTCTTACTTTTTGCTTTTAGTTGCTCCTCCTTTTTGTGCTGTCAAAAGGGGGAGAAGTTTGTTGTAATGTTGTAATGCCTATTTATCTAAATGCAGTATCTTTTGTTTCGTACTTACTTGTAGTACCTTTTTTCTTGTGTTTAATTTTTTTTTTTTTTAAACAAAAAAAACAACAAAAGAAATGTTTTTCAAAAGAAATGATTTTCTTTCTTACTTGCAACAAATTATTTGACATCATCAAAAAGGAGGAGATTGTTGCAACCCATGACCCCGAGTTTGAGATTTTGATGATGCCAAATAATGAGTGTTTTGGAACTGCTTTTCATTGATTATTATTTTATTTGTTATTTTCCTTGAGCACTAACATTTCAGGAAGATCACAAGTGACTCAGGAAGAAAGGAAGACTCAAGACCGGGTAGATTAGGAGTATGAGTCAAACAATGTATTTTTTCATTTATTGTATTTTTACTTTATTGAGTCTGGCCACAATATGCGTAAGAGTAAGAGCAACCATGCACACACACAGGGGGAGAGTTCTTTTTTTAACTGCAAATTATAACTAAAATTTTTCTCTGTAGATCGTAATGTACGATTTTATTTCGTACTGTACGATCCAAGCTATGTGGACAATTCTGTGAATAGATCGTACTGTACGAAGTCTTTCGTACTGTACGATATGTTCAGATCCAAAACCCTAGCCGTGACTTAGTTTAAGTAAGTGATTTTGCGCCATTCGTACTGTACGAACAAGTTCGTACTGTACGATTTGTTTTTAATACTTACTTAAATTAACCCGTGATTAGTGCATGTAATCCAGGGCTAATGAAAATTTGAACATCATACTGTACGATAGTAATCGTACCATACGATGAACAGAGACGACATCCGATCGTCCAGACCATCATCCTGTACGAATAGTATCTTGTTGGATCGTACCGTACGATATTATATCGTACAGTACGATTTATTTTTGTACTGTTCGTACATCTTCGTACCAGGACGACGGCTGTTTGTGAAGATCGTACTGTACGATGTTGAATCGTACTGTACGAACAGTAACGGCTAATTTTGAAATCAGAGGTTTTTGGAGCCCGTTTTTAGATGTCAATCAAGTCTTTTTGGGTAAGAATTACAGAAGGGGTGAACGTGGTTAGAGAGGGATTCCAAGGGAGAAAACTCTAGAGAAATTCTTGAGGGTTGAGAGAGGAAGGAGGAGGTGAGCGTTGTGAGGGAGAAGAGGTGTGAGGGAGATCACACGGTTGCTCCAAGCTTGCTGCATCTTGCTCCTCCTGTGGCCCGAGAAGGATTTGAGGAAGGATCTCCAAGGGAAAGGCTCGTCTACATCCGTTACCTCGAGGTTCTCTGCCTTCTCCAGGAGGGAGAAAAACGAGAAGGTTCTCTGCCGTCGCCAAGAGGGTGAAAATAGAGTTTGGTATTCCGCCACGCCGGGTTGGTAAAAGGGAGGTTTGTACAGGCTTCTCCGCCTTGCCAAGGGGGGCAAAAGGAGAACTATTTTGATAGTGAAAATCCCGGAGTGGAGGACTCCGGGGAGAGGACGTAGGTCATATTTTGACCGAACCACTATAAAATTCTTGGTGTGTTCTTTCCTTATCGTTGTTTAATTTTTGCTTGCATTTTAAATTTGTCATATCTATTGCATGTGAAATTTTGTGAAAGAAAAATTGCATAAATCTTTGTTTTAAAGTTTCAAAAACAACAAAAAAAATTAGAACTCTTGTTTAGGCTTAATTTTATTATTAAGAAGTTTTTACAATTCACCCCCCCCCCCCCTCTTGTCGTTTAGTAATTTCATCTAAATCATAAAAGCCAATTGGTTTAAAAAAGGAGATCCGTTCAAAAACTTGTTTCCAGAAAAATATTTTATAGATTAATGTATCAAAGTAATTAGTTACAATTAGAAATTTGAAATCAAGTCTTTGAAAAATATCAAGTGACATATGAAGTCTTCTAAGATTTAAATTTTTTTAAAAAAGAATAAGCTTTCTTTTGGTGGGCTCATTATATGCCTTCTATTAATTTGATTGGCGCTTTGAACATCTTTTAATTTTTGATACACTTTGTGTTTTTTTTTTTCAATTTGGCGTCATTGTGCATCTTTTATTTTTGTCATCATTGGCCACTTTTTTTATTAACTTTTATGCAAGCTAGATCCCTTTAAAATTTTTAAATATTCTTAGTTGTGATTATATATTCTAGATATTAGAGAAGAAAAACTCACTCTCTAATATAAGAAAAAATGAATCATAAAGCAAAATAAAAAATCATATGATAATTTCAATGACAGGATTACAACAATTTGAAAGTAAAATAATGACTTTGAACATTATATTTATAAAATAGATTACTGTAGCAAGATTAAAAAGATCTCAGTTTCAAAATCCTTTTGTTAATTTGAAATATATTTTTATTTAGAAAAGAAAACTACACCACTAAAAGAGGTTAGAGAAAGAGACATAATTAACGGTGTTTCCACCCTTTAACATTTTTAGAGATGTAAAACATTGACTCGCAAAATTTTTAAAACAAAAAATAAGGCATAAATATCAATTTCAGTGATGATTTTTTTTAAAATTTAAAAGCATACGAAAATATAAAGCAAAAAAAATAAAAGCAGTAAAAATAATAAGAAAAAGCTAAAATAAAATAATAGAAGTGAAAAATAAATCACAGAAAATAGATCAGAAATTAGTATGAATCAAGTTCATGCATTTATGTCAATCACACCCAATCTGGTCCTTAAAGTACTGAAAGTGTCGAAGGACAGTGGTTTAGTAAAGTTGTCAGCCAGTTGATTCTCAGTTGCTACATGGTGTAGCTCATTGTCTCCCTTGGTCACATGGTCTCTAATGAAGTGATGCCTTATGTCTATGTGTTTGGTCCTTGAATGTTGGATAGGATTCTTAAAAATGCATATGACACTAGTATTATCACAAAGAATTGGAATTATGCCTATATGTAATCCTAAATCTTGAACTTGCTATTTTAACCAAAGGATTTGGGCCACACAACTTCCTAAAGCAATATACTCAGCTTTAGAAGTAGAAAGTGTAACAGAGTTTTGCTTTCTAATAGACCAGGAGACTAAAGATTGTCCTATAAATTGGCAAGTCCCTGAAGTGCATTTTCTATCCACCTTATATCCAACAAAGTCAAAATAAAAAATCCAATAATCTCAAAAGAAGTGTTGTGCCTAGGGTACCAGATTCCTAAGTTTTGGGTCTCTAAAAGGTATATAAGAATTCTCTTAATTGTAGTCAGGTGGGATTTCTTAAGATTAGCTTAAAATCTAGCACAAAGATAAATGCTAAACATAATATCAGGTCGGCTAGCAGTCAGGTAAAGTAAAGATCCAATCATCCCTCTGTTCTTCTTTTAATCAACTGATTTTTCATTAGGGTCCTTGTCCAACCAAACACCTGAGGTCATGGGAGTATTAATTGGCTTGGCTTTGTCCATTTCATATTCCATCAAGATGTCCTTTATGTACTTTGATTGATTCAGAAAGGATTCCATCATATAATTGTCTTATGCTAGACCCCAAAAAGTAGGACAACTCTCCCATCATACTCATCTCAAACTCCTTACTCATTATTTTAGAAAATTCATCACATAGCCTTTTATCAGAAGATCCAAAAAGTATATCATCAACATAGATCTGAATAATGAGTAAATTATCTCCTACTTTCCTCGGGAAAAGGGTGGTGTCTACACTCCCATTAACAAACTCCCTCTCTAGTAAGAATATGCTAAGTCTCTCGTACCAAGCTCCGGGTGCCTATTTTAATCCATAAAAGGCCTTTTTTAATTTAAAAACATGATTTAGAAATTGAGAACTCCCAAAACCTGGGGGTTGTTCTACAAACACATCTTCTTTTAGTACCCCATTTAAAAAGGCACTCTTAATGTCTATTTGAAAAAGCTTAAATCCCTTATAACAGGTAAAGGCTAATAGCACTCTAATGGCTTTCAATCTAGCTACAGGGACAAAGATCTCCTCAAAGTCTATCCCTTCTATTTGGTTGTACCCCTTAGCTACTAATCTTGCCTTATTACTAAACACCACTCTAGAATCATTCACCTTATTCTTAAAGACCCATTTGGTTCCAACTATACTTTGTCCCTTTAGTCTTTCTACAAGCTCCCAAACATTATTTCTAACAAATTGGTTCAACTCTTCTTGCATGGCTAATATCCAAAACTCATCAGAAAGGGCTTGATTGATTGTGGTGGATTCAGTCATTGAGATAAAGGCAAAGTGGTTCACCTCCTTCCTAAGTCCATTCCTAGTCCTAACTGCTTCAGAGTGGTTCAACTCCTCGAAGAGTATTTCCAATCTCTAGGCAATGTGTGTGTAGTTTCAACCCTTTCCTCCAGATATATATTTTCTACTCCTTGGGTAATCTCGCCTACTCCTTCAATGTTTTGGGGCACTACTCTCTTCTCCATATTTTCACCTCCAATGGTATTATCTCCAACTTCATCTTCCTCCTCAACTCTAGACTTTCGATGATCAAATTCATCAAACACTATATTAGTAGTCTCCTCCACCACCAAAGTCCTCTTATTAAACACCCTAAAAGACTTCTCAACTCTAGAATATCCTAAGAATACTCCTTCATCAGATTTTGGGTTAAATTTTCCTAAGTGAGACTTCCCATTATTGTAAATGAAAACCTTACAATGAAAGACATGAAGGTGGGAAAGATTGGGTGTTCTACGCTTAAGGATCTCATAGGGTGTTTTATCAAGTTTTGCTCTAACATTCATCCTATTTAACATGTAGCAAGCTTTGTTTACCGCTTCAGCCCAAAAGTATTTTGGAAGTGAACACTCAACAAGCATGGCACTAGCAGCTTCAACTAAGGTATGATTCTTCCTTTCAGCTACCCCGTTCTGTTGAGGGGCCCTATGAGCTAAGAAGTTATGGATAATCCCATTATCCTCATAACAGTCTTCAAATCTCTCATTTTCAAACTCTCCCACATGATCAATATGGATATTCAAGATCTTACAACCTAATTGTCTCTAAAACCAAGTGAAGAAGGCTCTAAACTCATCAAAAGACTCATTCTTATGGGATAAAAATCTAATCCAAGTAAATCTCGAGTAGTCATCAATAATCACAAAATCATAAACTTTAGCTTCTAAGCTGGCAGTGCTAATGGGTCCAAATAAATTCATGTGAAGGACTTCTAAGGGTCTAGAGGTGCTAATGTCCTTAATGGAGTGAAAGGTGGAGTGGACTGCTTTTCTAATTGGCAGTCATCACAAAGTTGGTCTTTTGATAACTTAAGCTTGGGGACACCTCTAACTTGGTCTTTATGGGTCATTTTCCTAAGGGTTTTAATACTGGCATGATATAATCTCATATGCCACAACCACAAATCATCAACATAAGTTTTTAAGCAAAATAAAATAGCACATTCAATGTTATTTAAATCAAGCATATCAACATTTTTAATCTGCTTGCCCTGTAAAATAGTGTTATTATTTAAGCTTACGATGGATGATTTAGCCATGAATTTAATGATAAAGCCTTTTTCGTATAGCTAACTGATGCTGAGCAGGTTGTGTTTCAGTCCATCTACAAGTAATATTTTCAATCGAAAGGTTTTTGTAGTTTCTAATTATACCTGCGCCCACCACTTTCCTAGTGGTGTTGTCTCCAAGAGTCACATTGCCTCCAGCCCTGGCCTCCAATGAAATAAATTGATTAGCGTCTCAAGTCATGTGTCGTGAGCATCTGCTGTCCAGGTACCACATGCTCTCACGAGGCCTTTTATGAGAGCAAGCCTACAAAATCATCAAATGTCAAATTTAGGAACCCAAACAAGTTTGGGTCTCTTCTTACGGAAAATAGTATGCAATACCTGTGTATTATGTTGTGAATAATGCAATTTGGGTTTCCACACCCAATGTGTGCTATGCTGAACAATGCAAGTGTGTGAAATGTTTTCTATCATGCCACATGAAAAATATCTAACCGAGGAAAAGGATTTCTTAATATGTTTGGGTAGTAGTGCTTCCTTTTAAAGTTTTGAATTGCATGCAATGGTTTATTTTCAAAAGCTTTGAGACTTGCTAATTCTTTTTCTAACTCAGCATGGGATGACTTTAAGGAATCATATGCATTAGATAATTTATTATAATTTTTATTTAATGCATCAAACTCATCAAGTAAAGATATTTGATTGCTATAAATTTGAAAATTATCTTTGAGAAGATTTTAATGCCCTTTTTGTAATTTTAAAAATTCCAATTTTAAGCTAGCATGTGTTTTCTTAAGTTTCATATATAATGCATGAATTTATTCAAAAATTTCAAATAATTGTTCATAGGTTAGTATACATACCTCTTTTTGGTCACTTTGACCAAGATTATCGTCAGCTATTAAGCACAAGTTTGTTGTCTCCTCTTCAGCTTCAGTCTCAGAGGAGTCCAATGTAGAGTCTGCCCAGAATGCCTTTTGGAACCTCTTCTTGTTCTTTCCCTTTTTGAAGTTTGATTTATCCTTACCCTTCTCATTACTTGGGGGAGCCTTAAGCATAGGACAATCAGCTTTAATGTGTTCAGGCTTCCTGCATTCAAAATAAATGATCTTATTAGAATTTTTAAAATTTTTGCTGCTCTTACCTTTATTTCACTTTTGATGATTTTTGTGCTTCTTCCTTAGAAAGCTCTTAAATTGCCTCGTGATTAAGGCAACATCATTACTTTTAGACCCAGAAGAGTCAGTGTCCGAGTCGTTCGCCTTAAGTGCCATTGTTTTCTCCTTCTTCTTCTCACATGCATAAAGATTTCTTTGATTCACCCCTTACTCATAAGCAATGAGTGAACCAAGTAAGTTATCAATCGAATAGGTATTTAAATCTTTAGATTCAGAAATTGTAGAATTTTAGCATCAAAAGAGGAAGACAAACATCTTAAAATTTTGTTCACTTTTTCATAGTTAGTGAGTTCTCTTCCTAAGGCATGTTAAGATGTAACAATTTGAGTAAACCTTGTATACATTTCAGAAATTGATTCAGATGGTTTCATAAGAAAAAGTTGGTAATCATACAACAAAATATTCAATCGAGATTACTTGACTTCTTTAGTTCCTTCATAAGTAATACACAATTTATCCCAAAACTCTTTACCAGTTGAGCAAGTTGAAATATGCATATAGTTTTCAGATTTTAAAGCACAAAAAAAAAATTCAAATATTTTGCATTAACTTGTGCTAAATCCCTATCATCAAGAGTCCATTAAAAAAATTGAAGTGGAACATTAACACCATTAAGTTTACCAGTCGGAGGTGTATAACCATCCTTAACGAGCATCCACATGTGATAGTCAATCGATTGAAAAAATGTAGATATATGAGTTTTTTAAAAATCAAATGGAATATTATCAAACAAAGGTGGTCGAGTAATGGAATACCCTTCTGCAATATTACAATTATCAAAATTAGCCATGGATAAAAATTCAAAAACATTCAAAAACTTATTTTATGAATCCTGCTCTTATACCACTTGAAAGTTCATTAGGAATATTAAGCCCTTATGAACTTGTCCCGAGGCTAACCAAGAGGGGAGTGAATTGGTATTTTAAAAACTTTTCAAAAAAATCATGAATCTTAAATAAAAACATAATTCACCATAATAAAACCAAAGTGCGGAAATTAAATGCGTAAGAAAAAAATAAAGAAAAACACACCAGAGTTATAATGGTTTGGTTAAACCTTGACCTACGTCCACTCCTCGGAGGCACACTCCGAGTATTGCACTAACTTGTGTCTCTCCTTTAGCCCCCACAGCTAGGTGGAGAAGCCCTTACATAAACACTCCTTTTCACCAACCTCGGTGCAGCAAAGAACTGACTTCTTTTGCTTCCTCCTGAAGTAGGCAAAGAACCTAGATCGATTGTTAAAGTAGACCTCCATAGGACCCCCCAAGGATAAGGGATGATGATCGGAGAAGATGACTTGAAACCTTGCTTGGAGCAACCCTTGTGAACCCTCTAATAAACTCCCCCTCATAAGTTCCTCCCTCTCTCTTCCTCTCTCTCCCTCTCCTCTTGGCTCTCTCAGGTTAAGACAACAGTAAAAGATATTTGGACTTGAGAAAACATGAGTCCTTTAAATAGATTTTTAAGAACCTACTTTATCATTCAGGATGATATTTCTATCGTTATGTACGATCAGTACAAATTAAGCTCAATCAGCCTAGACGACTTAGGACGATTAGAAGATTTTTGTTCATATCATCCCGGACGATATTATATCGTCCTATACGATTAGTTCAAATCAAGGAATATCATCCAGACCATCGCTCTAGATGGGAGTTTGGATGAAAAAAAATGACTTGATCGTCTAGGCCGATCTCTTAATCGTCATGGCCGATTAGTTCAAAATCTACACAAGTCATCCAGAACATCACTCAGAATATACATTGTACAATTTTTGGTCATCCAGGAGAAATCAAGGTTTTTGAATTATTGTCCTGGTTGATCCTGCGATCATCTAGGATGATATGATCGTATCAATCAACCTCAATTACTTTTCTTAATCTCCAGATCAATTTAAGCATAATTGTACTACATCATCCAGGCCAATGTCCTGGATGATAATTAAAAAATAATGCTACCTAAATTGATCTTGCGGTTGATTCTTTCTAATTTGAGCCTACCGTCCAAGACGATACAAAAAAATGTCTAGATGATATGCTTAATGATGGTTGCCTTAACCAGATTTCCTAATTAGGGTTTCTATTTTTGACCGATCGTCCAGGACAATTTTGGGATTATCCTGGATGATGTGAGCAAAATCAAATATCTCTAATTTAGATAAAAAAATCACTCAAGTGTGTCTGTGTGTGCAGGGTTACTTAACATCAGGCACCATAAAGATTATAATTGACTCAAGAAAAGGGAAAAATATATTACAAATTGACTCAAACCTAATCTATCCAATCTTGAGCTGGTTCAAATTGCAGTCTTGATCATGTGGACCTGAAATGTTAGTATGCAAGGAAGTCGAAGTAAAACAGAAGTGTTTGCAATCATCAAAATTATATTTCTAAAAATAGATACGCAATAGTTTTGATTTGCGGTTTACTCTTTCCTATAAAAGAGAGTAAGTTCTTCTTTTCTTATAATTTAAATATAATCTCACAACCGAGAATTGTTTAAAAACTTGAAAAAGAAGCAAGCTAACAAAAAATGAAAAGAGGCATAAAGTGAGCCCAAAATAAAAAGATGCATATGTTTGCCAAATAATAGTAAGATGCACAAAGTGTATCAAAAAATTAAAAGATGCATAAAGTGCATCAAAATTGATAAATAAGCACAAAATGAGCCCATAATAAGTTAGCTTCCCTTTTTGTCAAGTCTTTAAATCATAGACAAATCCATGTGCCAATTAATATCGTTCACACTTAAATTTGAAAAACATGATTTTTTTGTCCATCACTTTGTAATAATATTCTCTTAAGATATATTTCTGAAAGAAACTTGAGAAGATTATATTCTCTTTCTAATTTATTTTTTGAATTATATTTTTGTTTAAAAAAAGGACTTTAACCTCTAAGGAGCCTGAGTTAGGGCTAATAAAATTCAAATTTTAACCTTTCTAGATCTTAGCACAACCAATTCATTTCTTACTAAACTTTTGAATAAAATCAAGAGGCAACTTTCTCATTTTAAGAAAATTTGCTGATATTAATTCGTTCTTCTTAAGCATCATCTCCACCTCTACCTGATCAGGGTTGGTTTGATCTTTTGTGTTTGTTTTTTTTATTATTTATTTATTTTTTAATGTTTCTCTTCTTTTTAATAATATGAAAGGAGGAGAATATATTTAGCTGGTTGCATTTGTTCATCTTATATTTTCTTTTATTTATTATTTCAGTTTTTTTTGCGCTTAGTTTCTTAATTTCATTTATCTTAAATTAAAAAAAATGGATATCCCTTATTTCTTAATATAATGATCTTAGTGAGGGGGAGTTTAGGAAAAAATATTTTTAAATTTATAAATTCAACCAGTAGTGTTTGTCATCATAAAAGGGGAGAGATTATTGTAACTCAAGCTAACAAGTTTATTCTTTTGATGATAACAAATATTATGACTCACATCCTTATGTCTTATTGTATTTTCAATTTATATTTGTTTGTGTGGGTACTAACATTTTAAGAATGCCATGCACCATCCAACGAATATTTTAGAATATGTTATATTGTAAATATTTTTATAATATTTATTGATGTATTTTTTTTATTTTTTGAGTTAAGTCTTATAAGGGTGTATGCTAGCTTGGTGACCATGTACATACACACTTAGGGAGAGTGAGATTGAGTCAAAACTAGTTGTTCAAAATTTGAACAAATAGTATTATATGATTTATATTTTATTATATGATCAACTCATCTAACTAATGATAATGGATGATTTGGATCGCCTAGGATGATCAATTATGATCATGAAAAATGGTCGACAATCATAATTTGGGCAAGATTTTAAATTTCATATTTTATTCAAATCATCTAGGATGATGTACATCTTACTGGATGATCTATGACAATCATGCCTAAATTGATCATATGGTTAGGGGACCAATTATGGTTAATTTGTTCTATCTGATCATCTAGGTTAATTTGTTCTATATGATCAGTGAAGATTATATTGGACAACCTGAGAGATATATGGGATGATACTTGATCATTCCAGATGAAATACCATAACTATTCATCTATTTATCCAAGATGATCCCCAACATCATACTGGATGATCAATACAAATTTGTAGTAATCATATTAGATTATCTAGTGATTATACATGACTATCAGGTTTAATTCTACACATCATATTAGATGATCATGCGATCGTACTATACGATCATTGATGGCAGAATTAATTTTTTTAAGATTTTGAAGCCCTCTATTTAAACTTTTTCTAAAGACATGGTAAGTGTCTTTGGCATGTATTGAGTCTTCGTTCTTTTGGAAAATAAATTGAAGAGAGAGCCTTGAAAGGGAGAGAGGAAAGGGTGGAGTTTGAGAGGGATAAGATCCTTATGGCTTTCAAGGGAGTGTGGAGGGAGTTTCACATTGTTGCTCCAGCAAGCTTGCATCATCAGATTTAAGGTTTATCTTGAGAGAAGTTTTGGGAAGAAGAAGATCTCTTTGGTGTCAAAGGACCCGATTACTCCATCACATTGGGGAAGGTAAAAGAGATTTGTAGTTCTCTGTCATCTCCAAGAGGGGGAAAAGGAGTCTGGGTTCTCTGCCTATAAAAGGAGTTTCAATCCTCTAACGCACCGGGTTGATAGAAAGATTTTATAAGGGCTACTCCACCTAACTATGGGGCTAAAGGAGAGTCACTAAAGATTTTAGTGCAATACCTGGACAAGAAGTTTTAGGGGGTGGACGTATGTCAGGTTGATCGAACCACTATAAATAGGGTGTGTTTGTTATTAGTTTTATTTCTCACACTTTATTTTCCGCATTTATTTTTATTATAACTTCATGTGTATAATCTTTGATTTTATTTTATTATGAAATTAGTTTGCTTCCATATCGAGAGATTAAATTATCAGTTTTCGCATGTTAAAAAAAACTTTAAAAAGGGGTATTCTTCTTTGTGTTTAAAAGGAGTTTTTAAGTCACCAATTCCCCCCCCCCCCCCCCCCCCCCCCCCCTCCCTCTTGGTTAGCCTAGGGACTAGTTCATAAATGTTTAACAACCTTTACAACCCTCCCAAACTTTCACAACTGATTTTGATTGGAGTTTTATAAACTTGAATATTCAAAATATGGTCATAAATCAACATAAACCCTTATTTCACTCCCTAAATAAGAACGCACATGTTATCCAGCATGTTCTTAGAACTTTAATAAATACCCAAAGCTAGAGATCATGTCAACATCACTCCACTTATTTCCATAGTCATCTATCTAATAATATTGAATACCCAATTTGATAAAGCTTAGATGATTATTAATTATATCCAAAATATGACTCTTATTCGACATCTCAATACCAGAAAAAAGTAAAATGTTGCATTAGGAACATCATAGGCAATATCTCAGACAAGAAATACCTAATCAACTACCCCGCTCCTCCTGATAATCTTCCCATTTTATATAAGGATGCCTCCTTCTGTAATTTTTACCATCGGGAGCACGAGTATGACGAGCCAGATTTTGCTGAATAAAGCACTCCTGTAGGTGGATCTACACCTCCACCAATACCATACATACCCTAACTACAACATAATTTAGTGGCTTAAGTGATTGGAAACCTGATAAGACTATCATATTCAATAATAATAATAGCAATATAAGGAAGACATGTGATGGTTTATCGAAATGTTTCCCCAAATTGAAGATTAATTCACCTCCATCCATAAATACTTTCAACAATCACCACCACCACCACCTAATCAGGATTCATCTTATTTTTATTATTTTTTGTTGTGTTTTACTATTTTTACTTCTTGTAATGTTCACTTTTTTGATGTTCCTCATCTTTTTGGTGATGTCAAAAGGGGGATAAAATATATATTTATTTTATTAGATTCTTATGTTTGCTTTTTATTTTCTAATATTTTATTTTTGTTCTATATTTTATTAAAAAAATTTTAAAAAAATGCAACCCATAATTTTTAAATCTATCACATAGTGAGGGGGTGCTTAGAAGAAAATAAATTTTATCTTACTTATCAACTAATTTTATTTTTCATCATCAAAATGAGAGAGATTGTTGTAATCCAAAATTCTTAGTATGTGATTTTGATGATGACAAATATTATTGATTAAATTGTATCTTTTCTAAGTGAATATTCTAGACTTTTCTCTATGAGCACTAACATTGTAGGTAATATATACACTGCTCAAGACTACTAGAAGCTCAAAACTGGGTAGAATAGGATTGTGTCAAGTAAATAAAGTATGTACTTTTATTTTTCTTTATTTTCTATTTCTTGAATATGGCCACATAAGAGTGTATGTAATTAGGTGACCGTACACACGCACATAGGGGGAGCGAGAAAAATTAAAGTTAAAATTTTTTTGTACTAATAATACTGCACTGCTTATAATTATACTGTACATTCATTTATAAAGAGAATGAGCTTAGAAACTAATTAAACAATTAGTTTCTAAAAACTAATTAAATAATTAGTTTATATAAACTAATCGTATTATACAATCTGGATCGTACTGCACAATTTATTACGATCTGAAAACTATAGCTGCTACATAAATTAAGTAAGATATTTAAATTTTGATTAAATTAATTATACTGTACAATCTAATTCATATAAAAGAAAATTTTAAAATCTTACTTAACTTAACACACATATAATTAGTCAATTAAATGATGGTTTAATTAATGATAGTATATCATTATGTATGATTTAATCATACCGTATGATTAACCGAGACAAAATTTGGTCATCCTAAAGATCATACCAAATAAAAATTTTGATTTTTGAACTAATCCTATTGTACAATATTCATATCATACTAGATATTTGACTTGAAATAAACTAACCATATTGTAAAATGATAATAGCACAAGAGGATTGATTGAGATAATTTCCAATTATCATGTACAAATAGAGAGAAAGCAAATATATCATATTAGATGATCTTTGGATTATAATATATGATGTGTTCAAAAGAATTAACAGTTTGTCTGAATAACTATTTACATCGTACTAGACAAGCCTCATTTTTGAATTGATCATATTGTACTAACAGTGATGACCAAATTGAATTTTTAGGGTTTCTTTATGCTCAATACTTATAATGTTTTTACAATCTCTTTAAAAATAATAAAATATTGTATGATTGTTGAAGGAACTTTGAGAGATAAGCTTTTAAGAGAGATCTAGGGTTTGAGAGGAAGGTGAAGGTGAGGTTGAGCCTGGGGGAGAAGGAGTGTGAGGGGATCACATGATTTCTCTAGGATAGCTGCACCCTTTCTCCTCATGAAAGCTCTCTTGGGAGAGAGGCTTCTAAATTAAGTCCTCAAGGTACTATTCCTTCTATATCTAGGAGGGATAAAAAAGATTAAGGGTTCTCTGCCTTCTCCAAAAGGGAGAAAATGGGTTCAAGGTTTACTATTATCACCGGGGTAGGTGACATAGTTTTTGACACTCCACAACATCAGGTTTGGTAAAAATGAATCTATAAATCCTTCTCTGCTTTACTGTGAGAGCAAAAGGAGATTCACTTTTTATTAGAGCAATTTCTAGAGTAGAAGACTTTGAGGAGTAGATGTAGGTCAAGGTTGACCGAACCACTATAAAAGTTTTGCTGCATTTCTTCATTTTCAACATTTTACTTTTCACAGTTAATTTATGTGATAATTGTTTGGTAAAAATTTGATATTAATATTCTATAGTGTTAATTAGAATTTCATCATCATTATTTAATTATTGTTAAATTTTTAGTTTCACCATCGGATGATCAAACTGTTTATTTCAATTTTTGAAAATTTTACAAAAAGAATAGAATTTCTGCTTAGGATTTTTTAAATTATCAATTCACCCTACTCTTGTTGCGTATCGGGCTAGTTATGTGATGTTTAATGACCTTCTCAAACTTTCATGTTAGAATGTTTCTTCCCTTTTTCTGTTAGCCTTAGACAAAGCTGTCTGCTAAGTCCTTACTTCTTTAGTATTGTGATGTATGATTTCTCCTACTTTATGGATTGTTCCTTTAATTTTGATACCTTTGAAGCTCCACAAGTGGATGGATTTCATCTATCTCACTTAATGCATGCTGATGATTTTCTTATTTTTTGGTAATGCTCAGGCTCAAAATTGTGATATTTTACATCAGCTGTTGGACATTTTTCTAGTGCCTCAATAAGAATTCCATTATTTTCCACCGAACTATCAATATGCAGATATCATCTATATCCCTTATAATCCTAAGCTGGTTGACTTCTCCATCCTTATAATGTCAATCACTCACAAACTTTTGGGTTGGAAAGTAAAAGCTCTTTCATTTATTGGCTGATATTAGTTCTTATGCTTCACTATCTAAAATGTCATTCTGTATTGATTCATGGATCCATGATGCCGAGATTTATTATCAAGAAAATTGGGAAAATCAATACTAAATTTCATTATTTTGGAGATGTTAATGTGAGAAAGCTCCATCTCATTTCCAAGAAAAATACATAAAAATCTAAAGCTTCTGGTGGTCTTGGCCGTCCTTGCATTCAAGCCATTTAGTTCTACTATAATTGCTCTCTTATTGATAGGATCTACAACATAAACACTCCCTTCTAAATGTGGCTACTTTATAAATATACATCTCCATCATCTGCCACCTCCTTCTGGAAAAATATGTGTAATGATACTTCCATTACAAAAGAGAAATTTCATTTAAATGTTTCCCATTATTCCCCTATTATCTATAATGGGATCATTGGTTTAATGGGAAAACCATCATGGAATATTCTAAGTTGCTCCCTATCATTAACCTCTTCCCTAGCAATGCTAAGATTTTTTTTATTATCAAGGATAATGGATGGGAGTTTCCTACACACCATTCTGATACTGTTCTTGAATGTCTTAATGTTATTTCCTTAGACTTATCCTCAACTATTTTCCTTCTCTGGAACAATGGAATAAATAGTGACTTCAGATCTTTTTGGGAGTTTTTTTTATAAGCATCATGATGCAATACATTGGCATCACTTTTTCTAGCACAATCATTATATTTTACAATTTTCTTCTTATTATTGGATGGCTTAATTGGGAGGCCTTAAGATTGCGGATACTCTTCTTAGGCAAGGAATTCTTGTCAACCCCAGATATGTTGATTCTATATAGGTTGTTAAACCTACGCAATTGTCCCAAGGCTAACCAAGAAGGGGGGTGAAGTAGTAATTTAAAAATTTTCTTGGATTTTTTAATAGAAAAACTGATTTTTGAATTTTGACAAAAGTAAAATTTTCAACCATAAATAAGAAAGTGTAGAAAATAAAAATGCAAAAAATAAAATGACACGTAGATTTATAGTGGTTTGGTCCAACCAGACCTACATCCACTCCCTGAAGACTCCCTCTTCAGGTATTGCACTATTATCAAAAGTGACTCTCCTTTTGCTCCCACACTAAGGCGGAGAAGCATTTACAATTTTCCTCTCTTCCACCAATCCCTGGTGTAGTTGAGAACTGTCATCCTTTCACACCCTTCAAGTGTCAGTAGAGTACCATCGTCTATTCACACTCTCCAAGTATCGGTAGAGAATCGTCGTCCTTTCATTCTATCCAAATGTCACTAGAGAACCATTGTCTGTTCACACCCACCAAGTGGAGCCGTTATTACGTCCTCTGACCGGATGCAGAGGAACATCCGATCGTAGGCAAAATACCGCCTATACCGAGGTGTACCGAGTTTTTTGGAAAAACTCGGTACACCTCGGTATAGACTGGATTTTGCCTACAACCGGATGTTTCTCTGCACTCGGTTAACCGAACCAAATAAAAGTTCCTCCAAGTGTCGATAGATTACCGAATCTTCTTTAAAGATCTTCTCTAGAGCAACTAGAAAGAAGAAAAGGAAGAATAGTAACCAAAAACTAAAAGAGAATCTTACCTTTGACTAACCATGTGAATCCTTCACACTCCACTTGCAAGAACTCTCTCTCAAACACTCTCCCACACTCACTCTTTCACTTGCTTTTGAAAAATCATGAAGAATAACACTTTTCAAGTCAGTTTTTAAGAATCTTTTATATGAAAGACAAGAAAAACTATCTAGAAAATTGAAATTTTCAATTTTGAGCGTATACAATCATATTTTTGTATGTACAAACAGTTCAAAAACTATTCTGTATGAACCTTTATGAATCTGTACTAAATATTTTCATACACGATAATCATCCAATATAAACCAAGTTTATAATGTATGAACAGTTAGAAATTTTTTTTAACTTTGTCGGGACAAAAATGTACCCTACATTTTCGTACTCTAAATGTCGTATGTACGAACATGATATCGTACAGTATGATCCATTTAGAAAAATACATACTTTATTTACAATGAACCCTAATCTAATCTGATTTGAAGTCTTCAGCAATCTGGAGTATGATTCCCCTGAAATGTTAATACACAAAACAAACAAAAAAATAATATAACCAAAATATATTATGAGAAATTGTAATTAAAATAATAGTATTTGAAATAATCAAAAACATACATATTGCAATAATATCAACAATAAAAAAACTAAGTTGCAATAATCTCTCCCTTTTTCATGATGGCAAAAACAATTATTGTTTGAGTTAACATGTATATCCTAAATTTCTCTTTTGCTCCCCCTAAAAGAATGAACATGTGAATATAAAGAGTTTCCATGAAGAGCACACCAAAAATATTTTTTATTTTTAAAACATATAAGCATAAACAACAAAATCCAAAAACACAAACACAAACAACACAAACACAAAATACAAAACACAAAAACCACAAACAAGCAAACACAATCAACACACAACAAACAAAAACAATCAATCACATAACACAAAAAATATTATTACTCCTCCTTTTGACAACAACAAAAAGGAAAGTAGAAATTGAAAAGAAAGCAATCAAACGATAAATTGAAACAAATGACTGTGAAAGTTTTTTTAAACCAATTGCAATTACAACATTAATTCCATACTAAAATGGAAAAATTCAAAATTTTAAATTAAAGAACAACTAAGAAAAGAAAAGTTAAACAAAAATATAATTCATTCTAGACAAATTTAAATAAGGAGGATTATTGCAAAAATGACCAAATAAAGATTTTTGAATCTCAAATTCAATATTGAGTATAGTTGTTAATTAGATAGATTTGAAGTAGAGATAAAATGATAAAGGAATGAACTTAATAAAACTTTCAACTTTGTGACTTTACTCATCTTTTCTTTGAATGACATACTTTATGCATCTTTTCTTTTTGTTGCATATTTTGTGCATCTTTTCGATTTACAAACAATTGTGCTTTTTTTTGCACACATTGTGCATCTTATTTTGATTTGCTTTTTATGTCTTTCCAAAATTAGTTATCTAAAATCAAATGTCACTAATAATAAAAAATAAACATATTGAATAAGAAAATAAAAAATAGTAAGATATCAAAATTGCAATACTTATGTTCTAGTTATATTTTGCTAAAGACATGAAATTGATTTCCATATCCAAATCCAGTTAAAATTTAATTTTAATTTTTTAAAAGATAGGATTTTTGTATTGAAATTAATTTGAAAAGAAAAATAATTTAAATCCAATTTTAATAATCAATTTCAAAAGATTTCTCTTATAGAAATACTATCATTTCAAAAACTAAGAATAAAAGCAACATCACAAAACATGATATTTTTATTAATATCAATTAAAAGATCAAATATATCAAAGCCTATTGATACCAATAAACATAACATCTGAATATCATAACATCAAAATAAGCCTAAACCAAAATAAATACTACTGAAAGAAATAAACAAAGATATCATCACATCATCACATCATAAGCAAAGGACTAATCCAAACAACATTAGGGAAGTACAAGGCCTTGGTCAGGAGGAGGAGGCTGGTTGAAGATTAAGAAACAGCTATTCATCATAGATACATTCGTGTTCACCGAGTTATACTAATCTCAAATCCACCCCATATCTTCTTAATATCTTGCATCCTACTGGTTTAGATGAGTCTATATTTGATCAAAATGTTGATTAAAATGAGTATTTAACTGATCAAATTGCTGGGCCATCTCCTGAAAGTAATTCTGATCAGGTCCCTGAGCAGGTGTAGGTGCCCCCCCTTCTCCTTCAGTATCCTCACTAGAACTCTCATTTATCTCAAAAAGAGGCATCAGTGAAGAAGATTGGCATTTCAGTGGGAGGATAATTATGAATTATGTTGTATTTTATTTTAAAAATATAGGTCACTAAGAGTCCTAGAATAATATTTTTCTTCCTCTTATGATGAGGAAGCCCAAATTTTAGAAAGGTTATGAATATAATATAAGATGAGTTGGGTCTCATCAATAGGTTGTCCAGTCATAATCAAATAAGTAACAATTGATAGAAGAGGAGTCATATTTATGCGATCACCAACCTTAAGAATGAATGAAGTTCATTAGACATGTTGAAAGACCCTGGCATTTTGATTCAAAGTGCAGACTTTAGCTAAGTGACATACTTGAGTTACACCTCTAAGAGTTTTATTAATCTCAGACCAATCATAATTTAATTTAGAGGTTAAAATGTGTGCTCTTGTCCGATGAGTCCTTAAGTGAAGAAAAGTTCCTAGATCTTCCTTAGTGATTTCTATACGCTATTTTTTGACAAATGATGTTATCCTACTCTTATCATCACTGAACCTCATATTTGATAGAAAATAGTGAAAAGTCTCTATGTGGTAAGCATAGATCAAAGTCAAAATGAAAGATAAATGGGTTGAGGCAAATATATGCATAATAGAAAAGTGAATTTCATCTTGAATGAGGAGCCTTGAAGGAGTGGTTTTAGAGGCTATATACCTATAGAAAGAGTCCTCATTATCTCTTGACTAGAAGTTGTCATCACCACCCCTGGATGATAATCACTTAGTCACTCTACAATGCTTGCTAAAACTTGCCATTCCTAAGTTGGTGCCTCTAGAAGGGTTCAAGAAGGGTTTGGAAGTGAATGGAAATTGTTGAAACTTGTTCACTATGAATTAGGTTGTTAAACCTAAGCTTATGTCCCAGCTGCTAACCAAGAGGGGGTGAATTGGTAATTAAAAATTTTACCCCTCTTTTAAAATTTAAAATTGAGAAAATTAACTTTAGTGAATTTTATAGAAAACATTTTTCAACCACAAGTTAAAAATAGTAAAGCAAAAAATAAAAGCAGTGAAAAAATAAAAGACACGAGATTTATAGTGGTTCGGTCAAACACGACCTACATCCACTCCCTAGAGACACCCTCCGAGTATTGCACTAATACCATTAGTGACTCTCCTTTTGCACCCACAGCAAGGCGGAGAAGCCTTTATAAAAACTCTCTTCTACCACTACCAGGTGCGGTAGAGAACCGTCGTCCTTTTACATTATTCCCAATATTGGCAGAGAATCATCCATCCTTTAACACTCTCCCGGTGTAGACAGAGAACCCTTCGTCCTTTCACACTCTCCTAGTGTTGGCAGAGAACCCTTCGGCTGTTCACACTCTCCAAGTGTGGGAAGAGAACCCTTCGGCTGTTTACACTCTCCAAGTGTGGAAAGAGAATCCTTTATCCTTTCACACTCTCCAAGTGTGGGCAGAGAACCCTTTGGCTGTTCACACTATCCAAGTGTGGGACAGAGAACCCTTCGGCTGTTCACACTCTCCAAGTGTGGGTAGAGAACACTTCGTCCTTTAACACTCTCCCGGTGCAGGCAGAGAACACTTCGTCCTTTCATACTGTCCTAGTGTGGGCAGAGAACCCTTCGGCTGTTCACACTCTCCAAGTGTGGGAAGAGAACTCTTCGGCTGTTCACACTCTCCAAGTGTGGACAAAGAACCATTCAGATGTTCACACTCTCCAAGTATGGACAGAGAACCCTTCATCCTTTCACACTCTCCTAATGTGGGCAGAGAACCCTTTGGACTGTTTACACTCTTCAAGTGTGGGCAGAGAACCCTTCTGCTGTTCACACTCTCCAAGTGTGGACAGAGTACCCTTCAGCTGTTCACACTCTCCAAGTGTGGGCAGAGAACCCTTCAGCTGTTCACACTCTCCAAGTGTGGACAAAGAACCCTTCGGCTGTTCACACTCTCCAAGTATGGAAAGAGAACCCTTCATCCTTTCACACTCTCCTAGTGTGGGCAGAGAACCCTTTTGCTGTTCACACTCTCCAAGTGTGGGCAGAGAATCCTTCGGCTATTCACACTCTCCAAGTGTGGGCAGAGAACCCTTCGGCTGTTTACACTCTCCAAGTGTCGGTAGAGAACCGGATCTCCTTGACAGATCTTCTCACAAGAAATCTAGAAGGACGGAAAAAAGAGTGAAGTAATCACAAATCAAAAGTAAAGTCTCTTACCTTTAAATACCAAGTGAAGCCTTCATGCTCCAGTAGTAAGAATCCTCTTTCAAACACTTTCTCACACTCTCTCCTTGACTCTTCTTTCAATAGGCACGAAGATCAGTAGGAAAAAAGATTAAGTTGCAGTCTAAATTAGACTATTTATATGAAAGACAAGAAAAACTGTCCAAAAACTGCAAATTTTCAAGTCAACACGCTGTTGATCGTCCTGTACGATCGTGGATCATCTTGGTTGATTTTACTTAAATATGTTGGAAATGAACCAAATGTATATTTGTACGAACTGAATTCATACCCGATCATCATCACGTACGAACTAGGTTTGTCCGGTTCGAACAGTTATACCATAGGTCGGTTCCCAAAATCTATAGGACATCGCCAAAATTTGAACAGTCGGTTCACTTCATCCTATGACGAATATGAGTTTGTCCGGACAAAATTTTTACAGAGAATAATTCATCCTGGGACGAATTTGCGTTCGTCTGGACAAAAATTTTCTAGAGAGCATTTCATCCTTGCACGAATATGAATTTCTTCTTAACGAAAATTTTCTAGAGGACATTTCATCCTAGGACGAATTTGAGTTCGTCTGGATGAAAATTTTCCATAGAGCATTTCGTCCACTCACGAATATGAATTTCATCTGAAAGAAAAGTTTCCAGAGAACATTTTGTCCTTGGATGATTAAACATTCGTCGTGGACGATCAGGACTTAGAAAAATTTTCTTCAACTCCTGTTCATTTCATTGCTCTTTAGAGGAGATAACTGACTTGATCGTCCCGTGTGAACTATATTCATCCCATACGATCAGTATAAATTTTTAAAGATCTTCTCAAGTGTGTGTGTGTTTATTCACTCAATTACAATCACTCCCTCTCAAACTTAATTCAAAGAAAAGTACAAGCTTCAATTCACAAAATCTCTCATGCTAAATTTGATTTGAAGACTTCAGTAGTCTGGAGTTTGATTTTCCTGAAATATTAGTTCACACAAGAGCAAAAACAAATCTTCCAAAAAGTGTTAGGAGATATCAATACATAAAATAATAATATTTGGAATCCTCAAATCTATACAAGTTGCAAGAATGTAAAATATGCAAATAACAACTCTCTTAACAATCTCCCCCTTTTTGATGATGGTAAAACAATTATTGTTTGTATAATTTCAAATTCTATGAATCTCCTAAACTCCCCCTGAATTGATGAACATGTAAAAATAAGGAGGCAATTTAATCATAATTTTTTATTTTTCAAAATTTTTTAGAGATACAAAATAAAACAAAAACACATCAAAACAAAATAAAAACACATAAAACAAAAACACATACGAACAAATAATTTCTCCTCCTTTTTGACAACAGCAAAAAGTGAAGAAGAAAAAAGACCTGAAATGTAAGCAGTCATATGAAAATTATTTGATAATTGAACCTTGAAAGTGATTGAAATAAATTTTGCAAACAAAATCAAAATATTAGGCAAATCATAGTAATTCATAGAATTTAAGAAGAGATATAACATTAATAATAAAAAGTATTTATAAAAAATATGAGTAAATTTAGACACTAAGATAGAGAAAATCATTGAAAAAAGTATGTATAGAAAATTAATATATTTCAAATTTCAATACGGAATATAAATATACAGAAGATTAATTTAAATTAAGAGATTAAAAGATTATAAAAAAAATAACTACCACATGTGGCGCTTTGCGCATCTTTTTCAAATTTGTGGCACATTTTTGTGCATCTTTTCACTTGTGGGCTTATTTTGTGCCTCTTTTTCAACTTGCGAACTATTGCGTATTTCTTTTGATTTTTGTACATTTGTACATTTTTCAAAAGTAATTTTGATATTTCCAAAAGCAATAATAAAAATTTTCAAATTTTTCTAAGTGCATAAATATTTATTGATAAGTGAAATACAAAATAAGAAAACATCATAATTACAATAATAATATTAGACATTAATGTTGTCTAAATAAGAGACATGAAATTAATAATCTTAATTACATCAAGTTATAAGCAAAACTTAAATTTAGAAAAATTATATTTTCTAATGAATTTAATTTTAACTTGCATTTCAAAGTATAGCACTCTTAAGATCAAAAATTATGACGATTGTCATATGGACTAACACACATTTCAAAAACAAGATTAAAGCCAAAACATGATAACTTATATTGATATCAATATGAAGGATATTACAATCTAAGCATGTGATATCAATACATCATAAGATTTAAAAACAAAAACATCTAAAGAAAAGAAAATACATCACACTTCCCTAAGCCACAAAACAAAAACAACAACTAAAGAAACACATAAAATCAAGTGCAGCTGTCACTTAGAAGGTCCCTGATCTGGAGGAGGAGGAGGAGGTGCAGCACCAAAGAAGTTATAGTAGATGCTAATCATGATCATGTTGGAGTTAATACCGTCTATCTGCTCGCTCATCCATCCCATGTCATGCTGATACTGTGCAGCCTGCTGCTGAAGATGAGTCTCAATTTGATCAAAATGTTTATCATCATGAGTCTCAAGGCAATCAAATCTTTGAACCAAATCCTGATAATTTGGTTCATTTGCAGGTGCAAGTGCAGCTTCATGTTCTTCCTCAATATCACTAATGACATGTGTTTTACTTGGTTCTTCTTTATTAAAGATTGCTCTAAATGATCCGTCATTGTAGTAGAGCGGTTCTTCAAACTCTTGATCAGGATGAACAAAATTGTATTTCTTCTCCAGAATGTAAGCAATTAGATGTCCTAAGGCGATGTTCTTCTTTCTTTTATGCTCGACATGACCAATTTCAAAAAGTCCATAAAGATAGTCAAGGATTAGTTGGGCTTCATCTATAGGTTCTTTAGTCATGATCAAAAATGTCACAATAGAAAGAAGAGAAGTAATGTTGATTCTATCACTAGCTTTGGAATTATATAAGTTCTAAGAACATGCTGGATGATACGAGCATTACGAACGAGACCAGATACTTTAAACATATGCTTGTTAAAAATGATTCCTCTAAGCACTTTATTAATTTCAGTCCATTCATATTCAGTTAAGGTGATCAAGGTATGTGCTCTAGCTCCCTTAGTCCTCAAGTTTAGAAAGGCTCCTCAGTCAGCTTTGGTGATTTCAACTTTTCTCTTAAAGAAAGGAACGGATAACAGTATGGTCAGAGTTGAAAGAAATGTTTGCCAGGAAGTAGTGAAAGGTTTCTTTGTTGTAGAGATAAACTAGGGTGAGGATAAAACCAAACTGGGTTGAAGTAAACAAGTTCATCACCTTAAAGGTTAGTTGCTTCTGAACAAGAATTCTAGAGGGTGTGATTTTAGCAGAGACAAACCTAGGGAAGGATTTTTCATTGGCTTTAGAAAGAAAGTTCTCAGAAGAATTCTTAGGTTGACCCCTGGACACGATCTTTTGACGCTTGCTAGAACATGCCATTGAAAAATGATCTAAAGTATGAAAGAGTTTGAAAGTGAAGTGAAAGTGTGACTGTTAAGTTTAAAAGCCGGTCTATTTATTAAAAAAAATGACTGTTTGTACCAGACGAAATCATATTCATCCCGTATGAATTTTAGTTCGTCCCGTACGAAAATATTTCGTATGGACGAATGAAAGAGTCCAAAATAAAATGGCTTTTCGTAATTACACAATTTGCGAAGCGTCTATTCGTATAGACTTTTGACCAAAATGATCGTACAGATGAATACGTGTTCATCCTGAGATGATCAGAACTTATGATCATTTTAATGACAGTAGAATCCATCCATGCATCGAACTGCCACGTGTTCGTCTGGACGAACCAAAGGTTCGTACATACGAACAGGCATATTAAAAATGATCTTATCCATTCAACTGACATTCAATCGTCTCGTCGTTTGAACAAGTTCATCCTGGACGATCGTGACGACCGTACAGACAAAGTGAAAAATAAAAAAAAACTAAAAAACTGCATGAAAACGGTTCAAAATCTGACAGTTTGACACACTACATAATTCATCCCGTACGAAAACATTTCGTCCCGGACGATTGTCACTTAAAATTTTCAAATCATGCACTCAATCAAAACTAAAACACAAGCACACTAAAAACACAATGAAAAATAAAAATAAATAAAAAACACATAATACAGAATAAGTCACAAACACAAGGATAAACAGAAAAAAATACTAACTAAAAACACACATCAATGTTACAGAAAAATATTTTTATTAAGCATTCAGATAGATTACCCCAAGCCATATTCTTAATGCACTGAAAGTATCAAAGGCTAAAGGTTTTGTAAAAATGACTGCAAGTTGATTTTTAGTAGAAACATGAATGAGTTAATTTCTCCTTTGGATATATTATCCTTTATGAAATGATGCCTGATGTCTATATGTTTGGATCTTGAATGTTTAATATGGTTTTTAGAAATGCAAATAACACTAGTATTATCACAATAAGTTGGAATAGTGCCTATAGTTAATCCTAAATCAATCAATTATTATTTCAACTAAAGTACTTGTGCCACACAACTTCTTAATGCAATGTATTCATCTTCAGTAGTAGATAGGGCTGCTGAATTTTATTTTCTACTGGACCAAGAGACTAAAGAATTTCCAATAAACTGACATGTTCCAGAAGTGCTTTTTCTATCCACCCTACAACCTATAAAGTCAGAATCTGAATAACCAATTATTTCAAATGAAGAGCTAAACTTAGGATACCAAATTTCTGAGTTCTGAGTTCTTAATAGATATCTTAGAATCCTTTTTATTGCTGTCAAATGTGATTCGTTTGGATCTGATTGAAATCTAGCACACAAGTAAACACTAAATATGATATCGAGGCGGCTAGCTATCAAGTAAAGCAAATATCCAACTATCCCTCTAAATTTCTTTTGATCAACAGATTTTTCCTTAGGGTCCTTATCCAACAGAACTGAGGAACTCATTGGTATACTAACAGGTCTAGCATTGTCCATTTCATACTTTTTGAGGATGTTCTTAACATACTTTGACTGACTAAGAAATATACCTTCCTCAAATTAATTAATGCTAAAGCCTAGAAAGTAACTTAAATCTTCCATTAGACTCATCTCAAATATATTACTCATTGTTTTAGAAAAATCATCATAAAGATATTTATTTGAAGATCCAAAATTGATATCATCCACATAAATTTGAACAATGAGTATATCCTTTCCACATTTCTTCAAAAAGAGAGTTGTATCCACACTTCCTTTTTAAAAAGATCTTTCAAGTAGGAAGGTACTCAACCTCTCATACCAAGCCCTAGGTGTCTGTTTCAATCCATATAATGCCCTTTTCAATTTGAAAACATGATTTGGGTATTTAGAATTTTCAAAACCTAGAGGTTGTTCTACAAAAACATCCTCTTAAATTATCCCCATTTAAAAAAACACTTTTTACATCCATTTGGTATAGTTTAAATCCTCTAAAACACGTAAAGTCTAGCAAAACCCTAATTGCTTCAAGTCTAGCTACAGGGGCAAAGGTCTCCTCAAAATCAATTCTTTCAATCTAATTATACCCCTTAGTAACTAATCTAGCCTTGTTTCTAATGACTACTTTTGAGTCATTCATTTTATTTTTAAATATCCACTTAGTTCCAATTACACTTTGATCCTTTGGCCTTGTAGTTAATTCCCAAACTTTATTTCTTACAAATTGATTTAACTCTTCTTGCATGGCTAAAATCCAAAATTCATCCGAAAGTGCTTGATCAATATTAGTGGGTTCTATAGTTGAAATGTAGGCTGAATGATTGACTTGTTTGTTTAATCCACGACTAGTCCTTACACCCTCACTAGGTTCACCAATTATCAACTCCTTTGGGTGATTTTTAGAAAATCTCAAATCTCTAGGCAAAGGATTTTCTATTTCAAAATTTTATTTCATATCTTCTTCCAATTTTTCTTCTAAATTCATTTTATCAATCTTTTGGGAGTTAACCTCAATCTCATCTTCTATAATATTTGGCTCTTCCAAATTTCCAGACTCATCAAATACAACATGTGTGGTCTCCTCAATTACCAAAGTTCTTCTATTGAATACTTTATAAGATTTTCCAACACTTGAGTATCCAACAAAAATTCCTTCATCTGATTTTGGATCAAATTTTCCTAAGGTAGGTTTTTTATTGTTATGAATGAATACATTGCAACCAAAAACATGCAAATGAGATAAATTAGGTGTTCTTACTTTTAGTAACTCATAGGGTGTTTTATTTAATTCGATCTTACATTCACCCTATTCAGAACATAACATGCAGTACTAACCGTCTCAGCCCAAAAATATTTTAGAAGTGAGTATTCTGCCAACATTGCTCGGTCGGCTTCTATTAATGTTCTATTTTTCCTTTCGAATACCCCATTCAGCTGAGGGGTTCTAGGTGCAGAAAAGTTATGATCAATTCCTTTCTCCTTACAAAATTTCTCAAATCTCTCATTTTCAAATTCTCTTTCATGATCACTTTGTATAGAAATAATTTCACACCCAAGTTTTCTTTGAATCCAAGCAAAAAAATTTCTAAATTCCTCAAATGATTCACTCTTATGAAATAGAAATCTAACCCATGTGAATCTTGAGTAATCATCCACAATCACACATCTGTATATCTTCCCTCCTAGACTTACAGTTCCAACTGTTCCAAAAAATCCATATGCAAAATCTCCAATGGTTTACTAGTTCTAAGATCCTTATTGAACTGAAAAGAGGACTTCACTTATTTTCCTAATTGACATGCATCACAAAGGTGGTCCTTAGTAAAGTCTAGTTTTGGTATACCTCTCACTAAGTTCTTTTGGATAATTCTCCTAAGTTTTTTATGCTAGAATGATAAAGTCTCCTATGTTAAAGCCATGATTCATCAGATACAATTTTCAAATAAAAAGTAGTAGGAGTTTGAATGCAATTTATGTCTAGCATATAAAGATTATTTACCCTTTTACCATTCAAAACATCTTTTCCATTTAGCCTTAATATGCAGCTAGTAGGAAAACATTTCACACAATAACCTTTATCACATAGCTGGCTTATACTTAACAGGTTATGCTTCAAGCCTTCTAACAATAACACATTTTTAATGTAAAATTTCTTGAGATTTCCAATCATACCTGATCCAATCTCCTTCCTTGTAGTATTATCTCCAAGTGTAACGTTGCCTCCACTCCTGGCTTCCAACGTTATGAATTGTGCAGTATCTCCAATCATATGCTTTGAGCATCCGCTGTCCCGGTACCTTATGCTCTCACGAGGTCTTTTGTGAGAGCGACCCTGCAAAATTATCAAATGTTAGACATGGGAATCCAAATAAGTTTGGGTTCCCCTTTTGGTAATTTATAATCAGATGCATGTATTATATGTCTAGGTTTATGCATCTTAGGTCTCTACATCAAATAAGTTTTCATCTTCATAGTATAGGTGTGATCTATATGTTTAAACAATCCATAATTATTACATTTGACTCTTAAAAAAGAATTCCTAAGTTTTCTACCATTCATCTGTCTATTCAGGGATTCATAAATTTAGGATATATAATAGGATTAGTAAAATTTTCAAGCCTGAGGGGGTATCCTATTATCCTCGATAGATTTTATCTTCAATTTATAAAAAGAATTCATATCTTCCAAGATTTAATTTGTATAACTGATTCGATATATTTTGTTCTCAGATTCAAGCTTAAAATTTTTAAAATCTTTTTCAAGTTCTGCATAGGATGATTTTAAATTTTTATGATTTTTATTCAAGTCATCAAACTCATCAAGTAATTTCATATGGTTGTCATCAATTAAAGCATGATCTTTCATAAGTATTTAATGTTCATTTTATAGTTCTTCAAACTCTAAACTTAGATTAGCATGCATTTTTTTTCATTTTCTTATATACATCATGCATGTGTTCAGAAACTTCAAACAGTTCATCATAAGTTAAGTCACATACCTCTTCTTGATCTGACTGATCAAGACTATCAACTATTAAGCACATATTAGTGACTTCCTCTTCCTTTTCAGTCTAAAATGAATCTGAAGCTGAGTCCACCCAGAAAGCTCTTTGAAACTTTTTATTGCCCTTCTTTACAGTCAGTTTCTCCTCTACCTTCTCCTTACTATGAGTGGCTTTAAGTTTTGGGCATTCAGTCTTGATATGTCCAGGTTTCCTACACTCATAGCAAATTACATTATTTGAAGCATTGACATTTCTATTAAATTTATCACTATTCCATTACTGGCGTATCTTCTATTTCCTCTTCAAAAAGCTTCTGAATTGTCTAGTCATTAGAGCAATGTCATCTTCATCCTCAGGTTGTGAGTGTTCACTTTCAAATTTCTCTACTTTCAGTGCTATGTTCTTCTCCCTCCGTGGTTCACCTACATCAATCTTTCTTTGGTTAACTCCTTGCTCGTAAGCAATTAGCGACTAAGAAGATTGTCAATAGAGTAAATGTTTAGATCTTTAGACTCTGTAATTGCAATAATTTTAGCATTATAAGCAGTAGACAAACAACGAAAAAAATTTTATTAACAATTTCAGCATTCATTAGTTCCCTACCCAATGCATGTAAAGAGGTGAAAATTTGTGTGAATCTTTTATACATATCAGAAATGGATTCATTTGGTTTCATGCAAAATAGTTCATAATCATGCAACAAGATATTAATTCTAGATTGCTTAACCTCATTAGTCCCCTCATAGGTTATACAAAGTCTATCCCATATGTAATTTCCACTTTTGCAAGTAGAAACCCGTATGTAATCTTTTGATTTAAGAGCACAAAAGAAACTATTCAAGCATTTGATATTTAGTTGTGCTAAGTCACATTATTCTACTATCCAGTCTGTAAAAGGTGTTTCAACTTTAACTCCGTCAACTAGTCTAGTTGGTTTTGTTTACCCTTCCTAAACTAAGATCCACATACGATAATCAAATGACTGTAAAAATGTAGACATGCATGTTTTCCAAAAATCAAAATGTATATTCTCGAACAGTGGGTTATAGAGTAACCCTCAGGTGTATTTCAGTTTCTAAATGTAGCAATCTACGTTAATCAAAAAGTAGTCTAAACTTACGATTTTGAAACAAAGCTTTGATACCACTTCTTGAAACTTGTTCACTATGAATTAGGTTGTTAAACCTAAGCTTATGTCCAAGCTGCTAACCAAGAGGGGGGTGAACACAAGTTAAAAATAGTAAAGCAAAAAATAAAAGCAGCGGAAAAATAAAAGACACGAGATTTATAGTGGTTCGGTCAAACACGACCTACATCCACTCCCCGGAGGCACCCTCTGAGTATTGCACTAATACCACTAGTGACTCTCCTTTTGCACCCACAGCAAGGCGGAGAAGCCTTTACAAAAACTCTCATCCACCACTATCTGGTGCAGTAGAGAACTGTCGTCCTTTTACACTCTTCCCAATATATACAGAGAACCATCCGTCCTTTAACACTCTCCCAGTGTAGGCAGAGAACCCTTCATCCTTTCACACTCTCCTAGTGTGGGCAGAGAACCCTTCGGCTGTTCACACTCTCCAAGTGTGGGCATAGAACCCTTCGACTGTTCACACTCTTCAATGTGGGCAGACAACCCTTCGGCTGTTCACACTCTTCAAGTGTGGGAAGAGAACCCTTCATCCTTTCACACTCTCCTAGTGTGGGCAGAGAACCCTTCGGCTGTTCACACTCTCCAAGTGTGGGCAGAGAACCCTTTTGCTGTTCACACTCTCCAAGTGTCGGAAGAGAATCCTTCATCCTTTCACACTCTCCTAGTATGGGCAGAGAACCCTTCGGCTGTTCACACTCTCCAAGTGTGGGCAGAGAACCATTCGGCTGTTCACACTCTCCAAGTGTGGGTAGAGAACCCTTCATCCTTTAACACTCTCCCAGTGTAGGCAGAGAACCCTTCATCCTCTTACACTCTCCTAGTGTGGGCAGAGAATCTTTCGGCTGTTCACACTCTTCAATTGTGGGCAGAGAACCCTTCGGCTGTTCACACTCTCAGAGTAACCCTTCATCCTTTCACACTCTCCAAGTGTGGGCAGAGAATCCTTCGGTTGTTCACACTCTCCAAGTGTGGGCATAGAACCCTTCGGCTATTCACACTCTCCAAGTGTCGGCAGAGAACCGGATCTCCTTGACAGATCTTCTCACAAGAAATCTAGAAGGAAGAAAAAAAGTGTGAAGTAATCACAAATCAAAAGTAAAGGCTCTTACCTTTAAACACCAAGTGAAGCCTTCACGCTCCAGTTGTAAGAATTCTCCTTCAAGCACTCTCTCACACTCTCTCCTTGATTCTTCTTTCAATAGGCACGAAGATCAGTAGGCAAAAAGATTAAGTGTTAGTCTAAATTGGACTATTTATATGAAAGACAAGAAAAACCGTAAAAAATTTGCAAATTTTCAAGTCAACATGCAGTTGACCATCTCGTATGATCGTAGATCATCTTGGATGATTTTACTTAAATGTGTTGGAAACGAACCAAATGTATATTGATACAAACTGAATTCGTACCCGATCATCATCCCGTACGAACTAGGTTCGTCCGGTATGAACAATTATACCATAGGTCGGTTCTCAAAAATTACAGGACGTCGCCAAAATTTGAAGAGTCAGTTCACTTCATCCTGGGACGAATATGAGTTCGTCAAGACAAAATTTTTACAGAGAATAATTCATCCTTGGATGAATTTGCGTTCGACTGGACGAAAATTTTCCAAAGAGCATTTCGTCCTAGCACGAATATGAATTTCGTTTGAACAAAAATTTTCAAGAGAACATTTTGTCCTGGGACGAATTTGAGTTCGTTTGGACAAAAATTTGCCAGAGAGCATTTCATCCTAGCACGAATATGAATTTCGTCTGAAAGAAAATTTTCTAGAGAATATTTCGTCCTGAGACGATTAAACATTAATCCTGGACGATCAGGTAAGAAAATTTTCTTCAACTCCTGTTCGTTCCATTGCTCTTTAGAGGAAATAACTGACTTGATCGTCCCGTATGAACTATGTTCGTCCCGTATGATAAGTATAAATTTTTAAAGATCACCTTAAGAATGTGTGTGTTTATTCACTCAATTACAATCACTCCCTCTCAAACTTAATTCAAAGAAAAGTACAAGCTTCAATTCACAAAATCTCTCATGATAAATTTGATTTGAAGACTTCAGTAGTCTGGAGTTTGATTTTTCTGAAATGTTAGTTCACACAAGAGCAAAAATAAATCTTTCAAAAATTGTTAGGAGATATCAATACATAAAACAATAATATTTGGAATCCTCAAAACTATACAAATTACAAGTATGTAAAACATGCAAATAGCAACTCTCTTAACATAAATGAAATCAATAGCCCTCTTATTTAAAGAAAAATGACCCATCGTACAGTAAGAAAATGGCTTCGTACGTATGATTTTGAGATCATACGGGACGAAAAGAATTTTATATGGACGAATGATTATGTCCAAAATGAAATAACTTTTCGTAAACACATAATTTACGAGACATCATTTCGTACAGACTTTTAACCATATGATCGTACAGACGAATAGGTGTTTGTCCGGGATGATCAGTCATTTAAGATCATTTTAATGACAGTTAGGTTCGTCCCCCATAGAAAATGACACATATATCGTATAGATGAAATAAAATTTTGTACGTACGATCATTTATAATAATAAACTATAACTGAATAACCATCCACATACGTATAGAGGAATCTATATAGTTCATATGGATGATGACCTCATAGTATAGTATGAAAATTTATAAAATCTAGAATTTTCACGATTACTTAGATATGTTGCATAATTCGTACAGTACGAAAATAAATTCATACAATATGAATAAAATACTTAGAAATGAAATCCAAAAAATTTCTCAAATTCAATACACAAGTGACAAATGTCTAAATTGAAAGCTCTAAAAAAAACACTCAAAACAAAATTAACATACATAAAAATATATTAAGTTTGCAGAAGATTTTATTTAAGCATTAAGATCAATCACACCTAACCTTATTCTTAAGGTGCTAAAAGTATCAAAGGCTAATAATTTTGTAAAAATATATGCAAGTTGATTTTTAGTTAAATCATTATTAAATTCAATTTCTCTTTTTGCTACATGATCTCTAATGAAATGATATCTTATGTCTATATATTTGGTTCTAGAATATTGAATAGTATTTTTTGAAATACAAATCGCACTAATGTTATCACAATAAATTAGAATTGCGCCTATTATAAATCCTAAATCAATCAATTATTGTTTCAACTAAAGAACTTGTGCCACACAACTTTCTAAGGCAATATATTCAGTTTCAGCAGTACATAGGGCTACGAAATTCTGTTTTCTACTGGACCAAGAAATTAAAGAATTTCCTATAAATTGATAAGTTTCAGATGCACTCTTTCTATCAACCTTACAACCTGCAAAGTCTGAATCAGAATATCCAACAATTTTAAAGAAAGAGCTGTACTTAGGATACCAAATATCTAAGTTTCGAGATCCTAAAAGATATCTCAAAATCCCTTTTATTACTATCAAATATGATTCTTTTTGATCTGATTGAAATCTAGCACAAAAAAAATACTAAACATAATATCTTGTATATTAACTGTCAAATAAAGCAAAGATCTAATAACTCTTCTAAATTTCTTTTTATTAATAGAGCTTTGGGTCCTTATTTAACTGATTTGAGGAACTCATTAGTGTACTTAGTTTAGCATTATCCATTTTATACTTCTTGAGAATATCCTTAATAAACTTTGACTGACTAAGAAATATTTTCTTCTCAATTTGTTTAATACTAAAACCAAAAAAATAACTTAAATCTCTCATTAAACTCATCTCAAATTCTCTACTCATTATTTTAGAAAAAGCATCACAAAGATTTTTATTTACAGATCAAAAAATGATATCATCAACATAAATTTGAATAATAAGTATATTATCTCATATTTTTTTCAAAAAGAGAATGGTGTCCACACTTCCTTTTATAAAAGATATCTCTAATAGAAAAGTGCTTAAGCTCTCATACCAAGCCCTAGGTATATGTTTCAATCCATACAATACATTTTTCAATTTATACACATGATTTAGGAATTTAGAACTTTTAAAACCTGAAGGTTGTTCAACATAAACATCATCTTGTATCACCCCATTCAAAAATGTACTTTTAACATCTATTTGAAATAATTTAAATACTCTAAAAAAGTCAAAGGCTAATAAAACTCTAAAAGTCTCCTCAAAATCAATCCCTTTAATTTGATTATACACCTTAGCCACAAATCTAGCCTTATTTCTAACTATAACTTATATGTCATTCATTTTATTTTTAAATACCCACTTAGTTCTAATAATATTTTGATCCTTTAGCCTTATAATCAATTCTCAAACACCATTCCTTATAAATTGATTTAATTCTTCTTGCATGGCCAAAATTCAAAATTTATCTGAAAGTGCTTGATTAATATTTTTGGGTTCTATCATTAAAATAAAGGATGAATGGTTAACCTCTTTTCTAAGTCCATACCTAGCCCTAACACCCTTACTCGGTTCACATAAAATCAATTTCTTAGAGTGGATTTTAGAAAATTTCAATTCTCTAGGCAAAGGGTTTTTTTGTTCTAAATTTTTATCCAAATTAATCTTCTTAATCCTTTGGGAGTTATTTTCTATATCATCCTTTTCCAAACTTGACTCTTCTAAAATGTCATATTCATCAAATATAACATATATAATCTCCTCAACAAACAAAGTTCTTTTGTTAAATACTCTATATGATTTTCAAACCCTAGAGTATCGAAGAAAAATTTCTTCATCTGATTTTGGATCAAATTTTTCTGAAGGAGATTTTTAATTATTATGAATGAACACCTTACATCTAAAAATTTATAAATGTGACAAATTAGGTGTTCTCCCATTAAGGAGCTCATAGGGTGTTTTTTTTAATTTTAATATAATGTTAATCCTATTCGTAAAATAACATGTAGTACTAACCACTTTAGCCCAAAAATATTTAGGAAGTGAATATTCTGCCAACATGACTCTAACAGCTTTAACTAATATTTTGTTCTTTCTTTCAACTACCCCATTCTATTGAGGGATCCTATGTAGAGAAAAATTATGATCAATTTCATGTTCTTTATAAAAATTCTCAAATTTTTTATTTCACATTCATAATTATTCTGAATTATTAGAATTTGACATCGTAGTTTTCTCTGAATTCAAATAGAAAAATCTCTAAATTCCTTAAATAATTCACTCTTATGAAATAAAAATTTAACTCAAGTGAATCTTGAGAAATCATTAACTATCACAAATCTGTATACCTTCCCTCCTAGACTTACAGAGCTAATTGGTCCAAAAAGATTCATATAAATTATTTCCAATGGCTTGTTAGTTCTAAGATCCTTAGTGAAATGAAATAAGGACTTCACCTATTTTCCTAATTAACATGCATGACAAAGGTGATCCTTAGTAAAGTATAGTTTTGGTATACCTCTAACCAGTTCTTTTTGGGTAATTTTCCTAAGATTTTTCATGCTAGCATGATAAAATCTTCTATGATATAACCATGATTTATCAAAATTTATTTTTAAACAAAAAACATTAGAAGTTTTAATACAATTCAAATCTAGCATATAAATATTATTTATCCTGGTTCAATGCAATACATCATTTCCATTTTGGCTTAATATACAGCTAGTGGGAAAAAGATTTAACGCTATACCCTTTGTCACATAGCTGGTTAATACTTAACAAATTATGCTTCAAGCCTTCTACAAGTAAAACATTCTCAATGAAAAATTTATTCAAGTTTTCGATCATACTTGTGCCAACCACTTTCCTAGTGGTTTTATCTCTTAATGTAACATTGCCTCCATTTCTAGCTTCCAATAATATGAATTGTGTATTGTCTCCAATTATATGTTTCAAGCAACTACTGTCCAGGTACTAAATACTCTCACAAGGTCTTGTATGAGAGTGTACATACAAAACAATCAAACGTTAAACTTGGGAACCCAAACAAATTTGGGTTCTCCTCTTAGCAAAATTAAATTAGATGTATGTATGATATGACTTATTTTATGAATCTTTGGTCTCCATAGTAAATGAGTTTTTTATGTAAAGTACAAGTGTTTGAAATATGTCCAATCATCCCACAAGTAAAGCACTTAACTCTAGGAAAATGATTTTTTAATCTTTGATAATAAATCCGTCTCTTCTAAGGTTTTAAGATTTTTGACCTCAAAATAAGATTAATAAAATCTTCAAGTGTTGGGGGTATCTTATTTTCCTCAGTTTTCACTTTCAACTTAAGAAATCTGTTTACATCCTCTAACACATTAATATCATATTTCAAATAGTGCTCTCTATTTTTAAATTTATTTTAAAAAATTTTAAATTTATTTTTTAGTTTAGTGTAGGATGATTTTAAAAGATCATTTTGCTTATTCAAATCATCAAATTCATCTAGTAAGCTCATGTGGTTGTTTTCAATTAGTTCATGATCTTTTCTAAGGGTTTCATACTCTTTTTATAACTCTTGCAATTCTAAGCTCAATCTAGCATGTATTTTCTTGAGTTTTTTATATACAGTATGTATTCTTTCAAAAACTTCTAGCAACCCATCATAGGTTAAGTCACATACCTCTTCTTGATCTATCTGATCAAGATTATCGGCCATTAAGCATAAGTTGGTGACTTCTTCTTCCTTTTATATTTCTAACAAATCCAAAGCTGAGTTTGCCTATAAAGATATCTGAAATCTCTTTTTGCCCTTCCTCATATTTGCTTTCTCTTTTACCTTCTCTTTGCAAGGAGTGGCTTTAAGATTAGGGTAATTCATTTTTATATGTATAGGTTTCCTACATTCATAATAAATTACATCATTAGAAATCTTAACATTTTTGTGAAACTTACCTTTGTTCCACTGCTGGCATCTCCTTTACTTCCTTTTAAGAAAATTCATGAATTGCCTTATCATCAAGGCAATATCATCCTCATCCTTAGGTTGTGATTGATCACTCTCTGAGTCATCCACTTTTAGTGCTATACTCTTCTCCTTTCGTTGTTCTCCAGCATCAATCTTCTTTTGAGTAACTACTTGTTCATAAGAAATTAGTGATATAAGGAGATTATCAATAGAATAAATATTTAAATCTTTCAACTCTATAACAACATTAATTTTAGCATCATAGTAGTAGGCAAACAATGAAGAATTTTATTAACCATTTCAGCATTCGTTAGTTCCATACCTAAGACATGCAAAGAAGTGACTATTTGAATTAATCTTGTGTATATATCAGAAATAGATTCATTAGATTTCATGCAAAACAATTCATTATCATGTAACAAGATATTTAATCTAGATTGATTTACTTCATTAGTCCCTTCATATGAACTACAAATCCTATCCTAAATATCCTTTTCACTTTTGCATGTAGAACCGCATGTAATCTTCAAACTTAAGTGCATAAAAGAAATTATTTAAACATTTTGTATTTAATTGTGCTAAGTCATGTTCTTCTGTATTCCAGCCAGTAAAAGGTGTTTTAACTCTAATACCATCAACAAGTCTAGTTTGGCCTAGTATATACTTCCTGAACTAAAATCCACATACGATAGCAAGCGATTGGAGAAATATAGACATACATGTTTTCCAAAAATTGAAAGGGATATTATCAAATAACTGATGTCTAGTAATCAAATACCCTTCATGTGCATTTTAATTTCCAAATATAGCTATTATCATTTTCAAAAAGTAGTTTAAACTTATAGTTTTGAAACAAAGCTCTGATACCACTTGTTGATTTCGTATAAGTTGTTAAACCTACATAATTATCCCAAGGCTTAACCAAGAGAGAGGGGGGGGGGGGGGGGGGGGGTGAATAGGTAATTTAAAAAAATTCTTGAAATTTTTAATAAGAAATTTGATTTTTGTATTTTTGCAAAAGTAAAATTTTCAATCACAAATATTAAAGAGCAAAAAATGAAATGACACATAGATTTATAGTGGTTCGGTCCAACCAGACCTACATCGACTCTCTGAAGACTCCCTCTCTAGGTATTGCACTATTACCAAAAGCAACTCTCCTTTTGCTCCTACAGCAAGGCGGAGAAGCCTTTACAATTTTTCTCTCTTCTACCAATCCCTGATGTGGTAGAGAACCGTCGTCCTTTCACATTCTCCAAGTGTCAATAGAGTACCGTCGTCTGTTCACACTATCTAAGTGTCGACAGAGAACCGTCATCGTTTTACACTCTTCAAGTGTCGGCAGAGAATCGTAGTCTATTACACCCTCTATGTGTCAGCAGAGAACCATATATTCATCAAAGATCTTCTCTCAAGCAACTAGAAAGAAGAAAAGGAAGAGTAGTAACCAAAAGCCAAAAGAGATTCTTACCTTTGAGAAACATTATGAACCCTTCACACTCCACTTACAAGAACTCTCTCTCATACTCACTCTTTCACTTGCTCTTGAAAAATCATGAAGAATAATACTTTTAATATCAGTTTTGAAAGACCTTTTATAGAAAGATAAGAAAACAGTCAATAAAATTTAAATTTTCCATTTTGAGCATGTAAGATCGCATTTTTATATGTACGAACAGTTCAAAAATTATTGCGTACGAATCTTAATGAATTTGTACAAAATATTTTCATACATAATAACCGTCTATATTTATATAGTACAAATAGTTAAAAAATTTATTAACTTTGTCAGGATGAAAATATATCCCACATTTTCATACTCTGAACGTCGTCTGTACGATCAGGATATCATACGATATGATATATTTAAAAAAATTTAGTATTCATTAGGATGAAAAGGGACCCTTCAAACTTATACTCTGGATGTCGTATGTATGAACATGATATCTTATAGTTTTATTAGTTTAGAAAACTTTGGGATTCGTTGGGATGAAAATGGACCCATTCATTTCATACTATAGACATCGTCTATACGAATAGGATATCATATAGTACGATCAGTACGAAAACTTAGAAAAATTTCTACCTGTAATTCGTTTAACTGCTTGTAGTGGAAAATAACTGAACAAATCATCCCGTACGAAATGACTTTGTATAGTATGATTAGTTTAAAAAATTATAAATTTTAAACACCCCCCAATGTGTGTGTACCCAGTTTCTCAATTATAATCACACTCCCTCAGTCTCAATAAAATAAAAAATACAGACTTCATTTATAATGAATCCTAATCTAATCTGATTTGAAGTCTTCAATAATTTGGAGTATGATTTTCCTGAAATGTTAGTACACACAACCAACAAAAATACTACATTAAAAATATGTTAGGAGAAATTATAATTAAAATAATAGTATTTGAGATCATCAAAAATATACATGTTGCAAGAATATCAACAATCGAAAAACTAAGTTGGAATAATCTCAACAAGATATGCTTGATGTTATAATTGTAATGAGACTACTGCTCATCTTTTTTTTCTTTGAGTGTAACTACTCTTTGACTTTTATTTCTAAACTACTCCCTAGCATGAGAAGGCACCTCTTGAGACCAAATATTCTCCAGGTTTTTAATAACATCATTTAGATAGAATCTAAAGTTAAAAATATCAAGCCTTTCTATATTTAATCACATACTGTTTGGTCAACTACCTTTGGAGGGAAATAAATGATAGGAAATTTGGAAACTCTCATGCCTCGTCTTCTACTATCTACCAAAAAATTAAGAGTGCTATTTTTTTCCAAAATTATGTGATGGAAAAATGGTTATGATTTGCTGGACATGATTTGACGGGCCTCCTTATATGCTCTGCTTCTTCTCTGCATCTTTCACTGAAGGACTATTTGGACAGATTCTTGCATGATTCAGGACACTTTTGCTTTTCTGGCCGAGAATATTTTGAGGGCAATGATGACATAATTGTTCAATTTCTCCCTTTGGATGGCAGTGAATTATTTGTTTTTGTGTGTATTCCAACTATTTCTATGCTATTTTGGTTTCTTGCTTTCTTCTGCAACCAGGGGATGGATGCCTTCTCTTAGCAATTCACTGAGCCCGCTTTTTGCCACTCTACCACTACTATTTTTTTGAAGTGTTTGAAGTTTTTTGTTGCTTATGATTTTTTGATGTGTATTTTGTTCTACACAAATGTATAAGCTTTGTCTCATCTTTTTGTTATTCTCTCACTTTCTCCCCTATGTAACTCCCTTCTTTTAGGTTAGTTTACTTTTCTTTTACTTACACTTGTAACAAGTTCTTTTTTTGGGACATTTAGGTCAATTAATGCAGACTCACACACATTGCACACATAAGATTCGCATCTAAGTCCTCTTATTTGATAACCTAAGCTCTCAACCAGCAGACTAAGATAAGCTACGTTATAAAAATTCTTATTTAATATAAAAAAGACTTTGCGCTCAATTTTTCCAAACAATAAAATAAAAAATACAAAGCCCAAAACACGGCAAATTATTGCATCCGGTCCCCGGACGCGGAAAATCAGTTCGGACATCCAATAAAATTTTGCCACATCACCTGCGCTTTTGATTGCGCTTTTGACTTGCGCTTTGACTGTGCTTTACCTACGCTTTTGACGTGCTTAATTTAAAATAATATTTTATTAATATCCGAACCTTTCTCCACGTTCAATGACCAGATACAATAATTTGTCCCAAAACACATACCTCTTTATCCGCATGACCCTTGATAACTCGACTTGCAACGTCATCCAATTCGGCCGAAATCGCGCTCATCACATATTTTTTTGGGGTGTGAAAATTTACTTATCGTATCGATGCAATCAAGATTCAAGATGCCTCCCTTCACTAACAGGAGCTCGCCCCGAAGCTCGCGGGCCCCATTAACAACTGCTTTGGGGGTCCAATTTATGAGCCACCATTCTTCCCCGCTGCCCATATTTATAATTTGGTTTAGGTATCGGTCTCCTTCTTCACATTTTCGTTCTCTTTGAGGACTCCGCCGGCTCAGTCACTGCCATTCACCTCCCCGGCGCTACTTCTCCATCTCTTGAAGCAGGAGGAAATGGGTGAAGCGAAGCCCAAGAGTCAGTCTGGCGTCTGGAGTACTGTTAAGCCTTTCGTCAATGGCGGAGCGTCCGGCATGCTCGCCACCTGCGTCATCCAGCCCATCGATATGGTCAAGGTACGGACGCGATCTTTTGTTTGGTTTCTTTCGAGATCTTGTACTTTATGTTGGAGCTATTAGGCTTTACGGTTTGGTTTTCGTGGGAAGGATCTGAGATCTGCAGCGGGCGAGTATTTTGAGTGTTGAACTGTTTTTGTTTTTGTTTACAGGTTAGAATCCAGCTGGGACAAGGATCTGCGCTTCAGGTTACGAAGAACATGCTCGCTCAAGAGGGTGTCCGTGCTTTCTACAAGGTTTGGAACCTACATTTTTTATTCTTTGTTCTTTTTCATCTTACGTTTGATGATTAATGTTTCCTAGGATAGTAGATCTGGTTACTTGAGGGCCACATTGTTTTTGGTATTTGAAGTTGTTGTTGGCAATGACTGAGATCCGAGCAGACTTATGTTGTTGTGCGTGAATTTAGTGGATTGATTTTTTTCCGGACTTTTTGGTTGCAATGTGGAAATTTGTATGTGATCTCAAACTTTTAAAAGATATTTGCTCTCATAGCTTTGGTTTCAATGAATAACTTTGTGAATATGAATTCTATGCACCAAGTGATACTTTGGGCTGCACTGATGATGAAATTTAGAACAACAACATCAAGCCTTTATCCCATTAGTTGGAGTCGGCTATATAAATCCTTTTTCTTCATCGTGTCCTTATTAGAGTCAAATTCTCATTTAAATCTAACAAAGAAAGAGTCTTTTTAGGTCTATCTCAACCCCTCTTAATATAGGCCATATTTAATATATCTACTTGCCTGATCGGGTAATCGGACGGTTGATATTTTATGTGACCAAACCATTTAAGGAGACTATCTCTAATCTTATCAGACACTAGAGCTACTCCAACATTTTCACGTAAATATGCATTTCACATTCTTTATCTAATGCCACTCATCTACCTGAGCATCCTCATCTCAATAAAATTTTATTCTTCTCTTGTAATGGTCAACATTTTGCACCATAAAGCATTACAAGTCTCACCACCATCCTATAGATTTTTCCCTTATGTTTGAGAGATACTTTTCTATCACGCACTAGCCCGATGCATTCCTCTACTTCAACCAACCAACTTGAATTCTACTAATAATATCCCCATCTATTTCATCATCACTTTGAACGATAAGCCTAAGGTATCTAAAACGTATAATCTTTTTTATGACTTGATCGCCCATAGTCACAATCCCCCACTATACTCTTACTATTAAAATTACACTCCGTCCATTTAGTTTTAGATCTACTCAAACAAAAATCTTTAGACAGTAAAGTTGACCTTCATCATAATTCAAGTTTTCCTTCAACTCCCTCTCTAGTCTTATCAACAAGACGAATATCATCAACAAAAAAGTATACACCAGGGTACATCCTCTTTCAAATTTATTTGATGGGAATTAATGTGTCAAACAAACTCTTCCTTTCAGAGAAATGGCGAGAACCAATGATCCAAAATAGAAGAGCACGATATTTAAGATATTGCCCGTGAAGAGAAAAGTTCCATTTCTAACAATCCTTCCAGATATGATACCAAGTGTTATTTATTGTACCAAAAATTATAGAATAATTATTAGAATTAAAACACAATAATATCTATCTTATGAGGAAGACAATTTATGATTTAGACTTAAATTAACTCCTTAAAAAAATATTTGTTTGCATCAAAATACATGTTATTACAATCGTGATGGGAGAATTTAATGAGGTTCTTAGCTTTGATGTTCATCTTCGAGATGTAAGTTGTTTGGAACTCACTTAGAATGATAACCCACTTCAACAATCTTCTTGAGTGGCCTGATTCGCAAGTACTATTTGCCATCACTCTAAAGATGTATCTTTCTAGGGTTTCATCTCACACTTCGTATTGCCCGTTAACTTGATTTACCACTAGCTGCGAGTCAGAACAGACAATCAACTGCTTCTCTCTGATGTTGGCTGCAAACTTCAATCCCGCTATTTAGGCTTCAAACTCCATCTAGTTATTTGATGACTTGGAACTCGATCTCCAAAACATGTGAGTATTACTCCTTTTGGGATTTTCAAGGCTATGCCATCATTGACTCCTTATTGGATGCTCATCCACATACAACACTCTAATGCTGACACGTGATTTTGGGAAAAGAAACATAGCATGTAAAATTTGGAAAGAATCTGCACCTCAATATTCAATTCGGCATCAAATAATATCACCTAACCTAGGTCTTGATTGTAAGTGTTGGTGTTGGAATGCAGTATGATTAGGGGTGTCAATTCGGGTCAACAGGTCGGGTTCGGGTCGAACCTGGAACTGACCCGGCACTGTTCGGGTCAACCCGAACCGGACCCGTTTTTAAAAACGGGTCAGGTTTCTGGACCCGAACCCGACCCAATTCGGATCCGGGTCAACCCGACCCGACACGAATGACCCGAGATTGACCCAAAAATGCTAATTTTCGGGTCAAAAAATGGGTCAATCTCGGGTTTTCGGGTCAAAATCGGGTCAATTTTGGGTTTTCGTGTCAAAAATGATTTTTCGTGTCAATTTCGTGTCACTTTCGGGTCAATTTCGGGTTGGCGGGTCAACCCGAACCCGACCCAATTTTTAAAACGGGTTGATTTCATGAACCCGAACCCGACCCGTTTCGGGTTTGGGTTGACCCGAACCCGGATTTTTCCGGGTGCGAGGTTCGGGTCATGTTTCGTGTCGTGTCAAAAATTGACACCCCTAAGTATGATGCTATTTCATAAGGTTTTGTTTGGAGTTTGGAAATTAATTTCAAGGGTTTTTAAGATCCTAAGGGTCTCGAGAGCATCAACCACAAACCAATAGCTTAAAGACCTTGGGATTATCTAAGTTTTGAGGAATTATACCCCACTGGGTCAAGTCACGACGCAATCGGAAATGCTCAGGCCTTGCAAATGCTAGATTAAAGAGGAATGAAGGAATGAGTTGTTGTCCAAGCCGTTGTGAATGCCATTTTGCTGTTTGAATGCTCCTAGAAGTTGATCTTGCTACCATGAGTTTGCCAGAGATGATTTGGAAGAGAGGGAGAGCCTTCTACCTTCTCCTAACTGCAGTAGAAAAGAACAACAATTCTTTGTTTGGGATTTTGAATGAGGTGGCGAAGAACAACAGCAAATACTCTTAGTTGGACAAGGAAAGAGTAGACAGAAGTCTTTCCTTTGTTTGCAAGAACAACAACGGACAATAACTTCTCCACTAAGTCCTTGCTTCAGCCTATCGTTCACAGGTTTCAACACTCGGCTTAGCCTCCCTCTTGATCCTGAAAAGCCTCATGCGCAAGGGTGTCCCGTCTGCTCCCTCGACTCCTCTAACTACACGAATCAACTCAGAAGCGGCAGTATCCTGCTTGATCCACACACAAGTATGCGCGAAGTCGCACGTGAGAAGGCTCTGATCTTCCTCTCTTGGTTGGGTTGACGGACATAAATAAGGAGGATCAGCCGAATGCCCTCTCTCTGATCTGTCTGGACGCATGCTAGCAGATGAAAAACGCAAATGGAATGGAAGCCTCCCTGCCCTCTAAACTTTCCTTATACTCAAAATGAAGCTCACTGCTCGATAAGATCTCCTGCACTCAAATCTTTGCTACAGCTATAGAAATCAGCAGGAAAAGGGAGAAAGGAATTGTAGCTAGTTACTCTTTGCATTTCAATAATTGGATTTGATTTATTGTTTTGCTAAGTCAAATGAGTTGAGATTAGACCTATTGGGCTTAAAATGAGCCCAAATCAGACTCGATTTGGATCAATTTGGGTCGATTTGAGTTCGATTTGGTTCAATCAAGTCAAGTTTATAAAATTGGACTTGAATCAACTAGAATTGAGTTGATTTTGGTCCAACGGGGTTCAATTTAGCAAATTGGGTTTGGTTTGACTCTATTTGGTTTGATTTGACTCGATTTGAGTCGAGTCGGCATAAAAATATGTCAACAACATGATCATTTTATTTTGAAAACTTGGCTCATTAGAGTGAGCCATGCAATTTTTTTATTTAAAAAATTAGCAATCCTATGATTGATTTTAGATTGCTTATTTGTTAATTGGTATAAAAATTAGTTTTATCCTAAGAGCCTATCGTATAACAATATGATTGATTTTAGATTGCTTATTTGTTAATTGGTATAAAAATTAGTTTTATCCTAAGAGCCTATCATATAACAAGTCCAAGTCACTCCCAATGAAAACAAGTGAAAAAATCTTGGAAATAACATGTATTTTTAATGCATACCCAATAAACAATCAAATGTGTATGCGTAAAATCAGCCAAGCAGGAAAGTATTATAATGTAGGAAATACTATAAAAATGGCAACTAAGTTGCCTTATACAACCCAATAATAATTTCAAACTCGACTTGTGGAGTCTTCAAGCTTTGACTTCTAAATGCATCCAGGGTTTCATTTAGGGAATTCATCCTTTTGGTTATCATGTAACTGTATCCCATAGGGTTAAACAAACATCTTAAGTCTATGATGTCTATCAAATACATTTGAAAAGTAAAATACTTAGATATGCAAAATAGGGGGATTATGAAGGTGTTTAATATGTAAGCCAAAGAAACATACAAAATTTCATGATGCTTGAAGTGCCAAGACTTGTTACTATCATATTGATCATGCCTCTTTTTTTTTTTTGACAGGGGGGGGGGGGGGGGAGCACTGCATGTAAAGAATAATTTTATAATAATGATTTATTTACCCCTTCTTGGTCATGACTAATTGCAAAAAAGAGCATGTATTCTATCATAACCATTTAAGCGCAAGCGCCGACAACATAGACAATCAAGTATGCATCATACCAAACACAATAAACACATGTGTAGAAAAATAAAAATTTTAGTCCTAGCATGCTCTAGGGACTGTGCATTTAAGTGTGTGTTGGTTGTGTGGTATGTCACAGTACAAGCGGTGTTTTGTTTTATTGAGGAATTGAGTATATTCAATTTTAATCCAAGGGTTAGTTTCACTTTATGTTATTTATGACCTAAAGTTTTATTTATTTTTTAAGATTTCATATTTAGGAGGTTTATAAAGAACCCATAAAGCAACCACTAATTGCTTTGAGGCAAGCATGTTATTTATGAAATCCTAGGATCCATTGATGTAGATATTTCATCTTTTAGAGTGGAATGATTTATTAAAGGAACCTAAATTCTAGTAGGAGTTTTTTTAGGGTTCTCTTAATGTTTGGATAATAGATGTCTGTCTAATAGGGTAAGACAAACTTGCCTAATAGTTGACTTATTTAATTGAATGAGGTGAATTTCAATAGAAGCAAACTCCTAAAGGACATCTAGAAGTTCTATTTTAAATGTCATGAAAGAGAGATCACTTATTTTATTAAGTGAAAGTTTACTTAGAGTTTGAGTCTAAGTAGATAGTTTATTTATTTGGTTTGGGCCAAATAGATAGATTTTGGCTTTTAAGACAATGAGGAAGAAGCTCTTATTAGATTTGGGTCCAATAGGAAGAGCTAAGGCTTATAAGCCTATGACCAAATATCATTCATTTGATTGGAGATAAGTGAATGAAGATGGTGAAATACCCAAAGTTTGAGGCTAAGGGATTGGAAAATTCTCCTTAGGTTTGGAGCTAGGGAGAGTAGAAATTCCCTATAACTTTAAGGTTGAGGGAAATAGGAGGAGACCTATAGCTTTTGGGCTAAGGTTATTAGATTTTCTAGAATTTTTGGAGCTTATAGAAGAGAAGTGACTTGTAGTTTTGGAACTACAAGTCAAAAATCAATCATTAAATTTTGTATTCAATAATAGATGATTATTTGTCTAATATGGGATAGGCAAATATGAGGAGGTGATGTTAGATTTGGACTACAAATCACAAAGATTCTTTGAACTTTTAGGTGTTCAAAGAGAGGAGTTTATTCATCCAACTTGGGTTAGGATAATGAAATGGAGGTAGGATTTTGATTTCTATTTTTGAGAGCAAGATGGGTCACCAATTGATTTTGGCTCCACCAATTGATTTTGGCTTAATAGGTGAGTTGGTTGGGCTTAGTTTAATCCCTAAGGTTTGCTAATGCTCTCCTTAACTCTTTAAAAGTTATTTGGGAACTTTTATATGAGTTTAGGAAAGACACTAAGCAAAGAAATTGAAGAATTTCCTATGGCTTTTAGGCTAAGGAAAATGGGAGATTTTCTACAATGCTTTATGGTGCAGAATGCTGGCCATTAAAAGAGAAGAATAATATTAAGTTAAGTATTGCAGAGACGAGAATGCTTAGCTGGACGAGTTGCTTTACTCTTAGAGACAAGATACGAAATGAGCATATACATGAAAAGATTGGAGTAGCTCCAGTGGAATGTAAGATTAGAGAGAGTCTCCTTAGATAGTTTGATCACATAAAACGACGGCCTTCCGATGACCCGGTTAGGCAAGTAGATGTATTAGATTTGACTTATGTTAAGAAAGGTAGAGGTAGACCTAAAAGACTTGGTTAGAAAATATTATAAATGACCTTTCTTTATTAGATTTAAATGAGAATTTAACTCTTAACATGACACAATAGAGAAAAATGATTCATGTACCCGTTGTTGTAGAAAATTGGAGGGGAATGTGTAACTTAGAAGTTGTAAATTAACGAAAGTTCTTGGAACTTTTTGTATTCCGTGAGAGATATTCATTTGCTTAATTTAGGCTAAGCAAATGAAGAAGAATAGAATTTTGGTCATATGTCTAAGAGATTAATTGTTAATATTAGATTAAACAAATGAAGTAGAAAGACTTATGATTGGGTCCTAAGTCTAGATTATTTTTCAGTTTTGTGTTCGAACCAATAAAATAGAACTTAAGATTTGATTATAAGTTCAAGAGATCATGGCATGATGTGTTTAGGATTTTAGGGAAATCCAAAACATCATATGCAAGAGAGGAAAACTCCTTAAAAAGAGAGCTCCATTTTTTTTTTTTTTTTGTGAAGTGTTTTGAGTTCTTTTGAATATGAGCGATCATTTGAATGCCTCTAAATAAGTTTTAAATATCAATTTTGTCATGATCTAAGAGGAATCTAGGAGGGTGCATGTGATGGTTTCTCACTTTAGGAGCTTATCAGATGCTTAAATTACCTATTATTGTCCTCAACTAGTCAATTTGTAAATTTCACTAATCATGCTTAGATAATTTTAATGTGTGATGGAGTATAATCTATAGACTTTTGAAGGCCATATAATACTCCACCATTGCTTTACAACCACTTACAAATTAACCAAACCGTTTATAAATTTGCAAATTTTGAGTAAGCAACGATCTTAACAGATGACCCATAACATGCATTCCTTTAGGGTTTGAGTGATGCAATCTAAATCATGCATCCTAATTTGATTAAATGTGTGGGAATTTGGATTAGAGTTATTCATCATTTGGATTGGAGTTATTCATAATTTGTTTCAGCTTTTTGAATTTGGAGAAACATCAGAAATGATTTCAATCATGGGATTTGATGATCATGAAGTTCATAAAAGGCCCCCACTAATTGTTTGTAAACTTCGTAAATTAATTGAAACACATTCTTGAACATTTATTAATTTGGAGAAAAATCACAAACGTTACGCAATGCAAGCCTCCTCCTGCATGTTTAAGTTAATTTTTTCATAACTTGTGATTTGTTAAGGAAGTGATGCGTGTTATAGAATGTGAAACATCTGTGACATCACTCAAGTTATGATCAAATGACAATGCCTATATGGCTACAAGCGAACCAAACGTTCAATGAGCTACTCATTGCTCGGTTAGATTAAAGCTTGTTTGTGATTGTTTAATTAACAAAACAAATAAACTTGAACATTATTTTAAATTTCGATCCTTAAATAAACAAGTTTTAACACTAATGTGTTCGGCTCATTTATGTTCATGAACAACATCCTTTAAAGCTTGTGAACAAGCTCGACATTATGCTTGATAAGAAGCTCGATTCGTGTTCGATTCAGAACTCATGAATAAGCTTGATTTGTGTTCGATTCAGAACTCATGAATAAGCTCGATAAAAACTCAATTAATCTTTGATTATAAAATTGATAAATATACATAATATAAATATTTTATATTTATTATAACATAATGATATAATTATTATTAAATAATAAAATTTAAATTAATTAAATATTGTTCGTAAACAAGCTCATTTGATAGCTCGAAAAAACTAGCTATATATGTTCATGAACTTGCTCATTTTATTGCTCTAGATTACTCGTTAGATACGTTCATGAGCATGTTTGTTTGATTGATTAAAAAATTTTGCTAAATATGTTCACGAACATTCTTGTAATTGTTTGTTACGAGGCTCGATAAAGCTCATTTGTTAAGTTAATGAACATCTAGAAGTAGAGCTCGTTTATAGCTCGTTAAGTCTTGTTTGTTTAAAGCTCGATAAACACTAAATGAACCGAACACGAACACTCATTAATTTAAACAAACCAAACATGAACAAAAATAATAAAGCTCAAATCAAACACGAACCAAACTTGAACAAGCTGATAATAAATGCCTAGTCTAAGGCTTGATCATAGGCGAAGGTTTGAAATGCAATATAATTGACATTTCATGCATTTGTAAGGTGGTGAATACTGATCCAATGACCCTATGTGCGTCAACATCCTCCTTGTTCTCTCACATGAGAGCAAATAGGTGGAATTCACTGGATTTCCACAGTTTTTTGGAGAGGACAATGAACATATGATTTTTCTTGGGTTCTAGAAAATATAAAGTTTGGTTTCTAGGATCCCTAAGGGTTTGGAAGCATTTTGGAGACTTAGGAGTTTTCTAAGTTTTTGAGATTTTTACCTCGCCGGAGTAAGTGTCCGACGCTACCCGATATTCCCTTGCCTTGAATAGCAAGATAACCGAGAGATGAGCGACGAAGTTGCTGTCCAAGATGTTGTCTCTGCTGTCACAAGCTAGCTAGAGTTGATATGTGTAGGAGAAGAAGCTCTTTTGCCTTCAATATCCTCATGCTCTCCCTCTTTTGTTTTAGAGAGAGAAAAGAGTAGATTTGTGCTATTCTATTTGGAAGAATGACATAAAAAAATAGGAGTTACCCTCTCTCAGTCTAAGAAAAAGGATAGCAACAGCATATGTAAAGTTCCTTTTGGTTTAGCCTCAGAGATACGCACATGCAGGATCCATCACATGCACGCAAAAAGTCATGGACACTCCACTCGCCTTTGACTCCAGGCATGAGCGCGAGAACCTGTCCAACCATTCGATTCACCCAGACCACAAGCATGTGATAAGTTTATTGACTCCTCTCTACTTGTTTCTACTTTAGACACATGCATACAAGCACCTATCATATTCATCCTTGCTCGGCTCGATTACAATCACTCACGAGCTAAGAGCCACTCGCAAGCACTTGACTCCTTCAGACGCATGAGGGATCCTCGGTTTCATCTCTTTGTTCTCTTGCACTATCTTCTTTGCTTGGATGCAAGGAGGGGACCAAGACTAAAGTGCTCTCACTTGATTTCATTTTGTATCAGAGAAACGAGGACAACCCTTAACATTGAGTCAAATTGAGTTTACTTGAATTGATATGGATTTAATTGACTTTAATTGGACTAAATTTGGATCTAAGTCGATTTGGGTTCGACGAGGTTCAATTGAGATGATTGGGTTCAATCGAATTGACTTGATTTGACTTGATTCGAGTAAAGTTGACTTAAAAATTGTGTCAACAATGACCTTAACCCCCTAAATAAAAATAGAAAATTTTGTTTTTATCATTGCATTAATGAAGTTAGAGAGGTCTTAAAGAAAATGAAGTGTGGAAGAATGGTTGGACCTAATGATATTCTCATAGAGGTACATGAATGGTTAGGAGATGGAAGGAATTTTTTAGCATACAAAATTTTTCAGTATAATTTTGAAGAATAAAATGATGCTAGATGAGTGGACAAGAAGTGTGTTGATTCCTATTTTTAAGAATACATGTGATGCACAAGAGTGTGCGAATTATAGAGGATTAAGTTAATGTGTCATACTTTAAAACTACGGGAGAGAGTTATTAAGCATAGGTTACGAGGTGATATTAAGGCTTCTCAAAATCATTTTGGATTCATGTCGGGCAGGTTTATTATGGAAGCTATATATTTATTGAAAGGTTTGATGGAAAAGTAGAGAGAATAAAGAGGATCCACATATAATATTTATTGATTTAGAAAAGTATATGATAAAGTTCCATGAGAAGTGCTCTAGAGAGTCTTAAAAAAGAAAGAAGTTGATGATGTTTATATTCAAGTCATTAAAGATATGTATGTAGGAGCTGTTACTTGTGTTCAATCACAAGGTGGTTTGATCAAGTATTTTCCTATTTCAATCGAATTACATCAAAGATCAACTTTAAGCCCATATCTTTTTGTTTGTCTTGGATGTTTATACTAGACATTTACCAGAGGATGTTCCTTGGTGTATGCTTTTTGTTGATGATATTATTCTTGTTGGTAAGACTAGATAGGGAGTTGAAAGAAAACTTGAATTATGATGGTCAATCTTAGAGTCTACATGTTTTCGTTTGAGTAGATCTAAAATTGAATACATGGAGTATAATTTTAGTAATAATAGTTCTAGTGGAAGGATTGTCACTTTGGCGATCAAGTCATTAATGAGAGTACATATTTTAGATATCTTGGATATATTGTTCAAAGTAATGATTAAATAGATGGGGATATTATTAGTATAATTATGTTAGACCGATCATTAGATCGACCCAGCCAATCCACACTGGACCGGCTTGCTTCTACAACGAGGCGGAATAGAGCCCGCCTCCCGATTGTGCCGCTCAAACCGTAGGGCCCAACAGAGCTGATTAGGAAATATTTAGGAAGATTTTATGAGGGAAATTTTAAAGTAGGGTTGCTTTGAGATTTCCTTTAGTTTGTGTGCATTAAATAGTTTATTTTTCTAGAGTTAGGGCATCTAGAATTTGACAGAAATTTGAGATCTCTCTTAGGTACTTGGGCTTTAGCCGTCGGCTTGGGTTTTGGAGAGTTGGATCTTCTTCTCGAATTGATGATCTATTGTATCTTGCTTGCTTTTGTTTGTCTTTCATCAAATAAAATGTGTTTCATTGTTGTTCATCTACCTTGTTCTCAAAACTTGTTTGCAAGTCGCTGATTTTCTCGAATTTCAGCAATGGTTTTCTTGGTTTACACAAGTGTTTCCTATCAAATTCAAGTTGGATGGTTGAAGTAGAGGAATGCATCGGGCTTGTTGTGTGATAGAAAAGTACGCTTCAAACTTAAAGGAAAATTGTAGAAGATGATTGTGAGACCTGCAATGCTTTATAGTGCAGAATATTGACTATTAAAAGAGAAGCATAAAGCAAGTGTTACATAAATGAGAATGCTCAGGTGGATGAGTGGCTTCACTCTTTTAGAAAAAATGCAAAACAAGTATGTACGTGAAATGGTTGGAGTAGCTCCTTTTGCATATAAGATTAGAGGGAGTCGTCTTAGATGGTTTGGACACATAAAATGTGTCTTCTGATGAATCAGTTATGAGAGTAGATGCATTAGATTTGAACTATGTTATGAAAGGAGAATTAAAAAGATTTGGTCAGAAAATATTAGAAATGACCATTTTGTTTTAAAATTTAATCAGAATTTGACTCTTAACAGGACACAATGGAAAAAAAGGATTCATGTAGCTGACCCCACATAATGGGATACATGTTTGGTGTTGTTGTCGTTATTGTAGTGAAATACAACGTGCCTTTTTAACGATAGTAAAATATATTAGTTGGTCCTTCAGACTTCCCTAAGTAACCACATTCATATTTTGAAATTGTTAGAGTTTGTTACAATTTCAATAAAAAAAAACTTTCGCTCATAAGGACATGATACGCCTTGGTATCAAAAACAGAACGAATAAGGACAAATTCAGTAAACAACAAATTTTTATTGATAAATACAGAAATATGCAATAATAAGATACAGTGGTCCTCTTTCGAGAGGACATTCTTTTCCAAGCTCTAGACACCACTAGAATCCCTAAAAAAAATAGTAGGTAGCAATCACTCACAAAATTCTACATACAAAACATAACATAAACCCTACTATTTATAGCAAACAATAAACAATAAATTACAAAATAGCCATCCCCCAATTCCCTCTCAAATTAGCCCTCTCCAATTAGGAAAATCTTCCTAATTAGTCTCCTCCAAATCACCCCCCCAAATTTGTCCTTTTTATTTATAAAATATCTCCTAATTAATTCCCTCCAAATCAGTCCCCAAATCTGCCCTCTTCAATTAGAAAATATTTTCTAGTTAATTATCTTCTTAGTTCCTCTCCTAACTTAGTTAATTAATGGTTTGCTGGGCCCCACCAGGGGAGCCAAAATTTACTCATGTTTCTCCCCTTGTTGGTCCGCCCCGACCTGGTCCGCCAATTGCTGGATTAACCGGTCTAGCACTTCATTGGTCCAGCCCTTGTGGGATGCCATTATATCAATACTCCCCACTAAAAGTATCACATTTTCCTCAAGTTGGAATGAATGAAACTGTTGTTGAATAACATGGTAGGGCTCCCACAAGATCTCCTACATTGGCAGGTCCTTCGTCCTGATCAACACTTGTTTGTTTCTTATTACTCAATATTGCATTCATTTGACCTCCAATGGTTCCAACAACACCTCCATGTCGTCCGTCAAGGTCGAGGGAAGTGAAGAAGATGTAATGTGCTCTCCTAGCACCCGTTGAAGTTGAGACACATGAAATATTGGCTGGATGGATGAAGACGATGGTAACAGTAGGCGATATGTCACCGCCTTAATGGGTTCCACTATCTCGTAATGACCAAAATATCGGGGTGATGACTTATCATTCCATCTCCGTGCCAAGGTTTTCTACTTGTAGGGATGAAGGTTCAAGTAAACTCCACGTCAAACTGAATGTCTCTCTTTTGTACATTTGCCTTCCGCTTCATAATTTTTTGAGCTTTTAACAAATGTCCCTTCAGCTACCCCAATATATTGCTCTGTCCTCTAATTACTGCTCTACCGAAGCCAACGGTGTACTGCCTTATCCATAACATATCAAGTGAGGCGGATCTCTTCCATATAGCATCTTGAACGATGTAGTCTGAGCTTCCGAATGGTAGGAAGTGTTTTATTAATACTCTTCCCAAGCCAACCATTTGCCCATAACTTTGGTGTTTTTAATATAAAGCACCGTAGATAAGTTTCCACACTACGATTGACTACCTTCGTCAGTGCTCAAAAAGATCTTGTCTTGATCAGATACGATCGATTCTGGTATCCCATGTAGTCTCACCACCTCCCTCATAAAAATCATTGCTACTGATATTATTGTATAGGGGTGGAGAAGGTGAATGAAATGGGCATACTTAATCGATCCACTACCACCAGTATCATAGTGTGTCCATCTAACTTTGGCAACCCTTCAATGAATTCAATGGTCACCTCCTACACATTTTCAAGCAGAGCTAAAGGTTGGTGAAGCACTCTTGGAGACATAGCTAAATACTTGTGCCTCTGTCATTTATCACAACAAGCCACCATATTTTCAACATCCTTTTGCATATCCTCCAAATACAGCTCTGCAGAGAGCTGATTATGTGTTTTTGAAGCAAGCAGGGAATGCTAGAAGAAGTCTTTGGAAGCACAAACCGTCCATAATAAAGCAACTTTTGTCCCACCACTATCTCAGATGATTGTCCTTATTTCCTGCTAGCTACTACCTAATTTTCCTCAACCCTGCATCCCGTTCGCTCTCTCTCCTCAGTGCTTTGCAGTCAATCACCAAGGGCACAAAAAATGCCATTATCTGGGGGTTCCCCCATGCATCTAGATAAACCATCTACTGTTTTTTTCCAACTCCAGATCGATACTAAATCTTAAAATCATAGTCCAATAACTTTGAAAGCCATATTTGATGCTCCTCAGTGACCACTCTGTTCCAACAAATACTTCAAACTCCTCTTGTTAGTTCTAACGATGAAATGTCTTCCCAATAAATAAGGTTGCCATTTTTGAATGGATAGCACAATCGCCATCATCTTCCTTTCATAAACTGACTTGAGTCTTGCCCTGGTATTTAACACTTGATTTAAATATGCCATTGGTCTTTGGTTCTACATGAGTACCGCTTTTAACCCAAAATATGAGGCATCTATCTCAACTTGTAAAGACTGGCTGGAATCTAGGAGAGCTAAGACTAGCACACTGGTCATAACCTTTTTCAACTCAAAACCTTGGGTGGCGGACTCTCCTCACTTGAAGTTGTTCTTCTTGAGTTGTTCTGTCAACGACCCCGCTATAGAACTATATCATTTCACAAATTTTTGATAGTAGCCTATGAGTCTCAAGAATCCTCTCAGTTCCTTTAAGGACTTGGGTTAGGCCATCTGAGCAGGCCTTAATTTTTTTCTGGTTAGCTGTCACCCCCTCCTAAGATACCACATTGCCTAAATATTCTACTCGTGGTTGGGCGAAAGAACATTTCTTATGACAAAGAGTGCTTCATTAAAGTAGACATCACCACTCCCAAATGCTCCAAGTGCTCCCTCTCTGGTCAACTGTATAGCAATTTGTTGTAAAAAAATACCAGCATTAGCCTTCGCAAGTTGGACTGGAATATCCTGTTCATCAGAGATTGGAAGATGGCTGGTGCGTTAGTGAGGCTAAAGGGCATCACCAAGAATTTATAGTGTCCCTCATGTGTCCAGAAAGCTGTCTTGTGGGTATCTCCTTATCGCATTATGATCTGGTGGTACCCGGATTTCATGTCCATCTTGGAGAATATCACAGATCCATGCAACTCAGCTAACATCTCATCAATGTTTGGTATGAGAAACTTATATGGTATAATTTTCTTATTCAAAGCACAATAATCTACACAGAACCTCCAACTCTCATATTTTTTCTTCATCAACAATACAGGATTGGAGAAAGGGCTTACACTGGGCTTGATAGTTCCAGCTTCAAGCTTCTCCCGAATTAGTTTCTCAATCTCGTCCTTCTGGATCTGAGGGTAGTTGTACGATTGGACACTAATGAGGGAGATTCCTTCATTCAGAATAATAGAGTGCTGCTCCCGTGGGGGTGGTAATCCCTGGGAAGCTAGAATACCTTTAAATACAAATATTTTTAGCTTCCTAATCTTTTGATCTTCCATGTCCCATTGTCCCCTTCCACCCCCATGCCTCCCATGAAGCGAGCATTGGGGTCTCTCCATGGTTCCCTCTCTTTCTTTCTCCATTCATATTCCCTCCTTGTATATTCCCTATCCACCCCTCTTCTTGGTAGAGGATCTAGGCGGGGTATTTCCTTTTCCCATCCTAAAATATCCCCTCTTTGTCTTCCCTCGCCATGCCATCTTCCTTATTTTTTTGTGCTTCTTGCGGAGCCGTTTTAGTATGAAGCTCCAACATTCGCTTCATTATCTCCCCTATATATTCCCAAACATTTCTTCTAATGCTAAAATATGTTTGTTCACATCCGCTCGTAGTTTCCTTTCTTCCCCCTCCAACTTTTCTTCTAACGTCTCAACTCCTTTTTCGGCCATCGATACCCGGATCAAAGCTTCAACCGTGAAAATCAACAACTTTGACGCGAATCTGACCTCCAAACACTGAAAATCAAATAACATAAAGGAAAAATCTCAGCAGGAATCAGCGACAACAACTGGGATTTCAGTCCAGGACACCGCTTTGATATCAATTTGATATGCCTTGGTTTCAAAAATAGCCAATGAATAGGGACAAACTCAGCAAACAACTGATTTTTATTGATAAACTCAAAAATATGCAAAAAAAAAGAAGAAGATATAATGGTCCTCTTTCAAGAGAAGGATATTCTCTCTCAAACCCTAGATGCCGTTAGGATTCCTCACAAAATCAGTAGACAAACAATCATTCACAAATTCTACATACAAAATATAACATAAACCCTACTACTTATAACAATCAATAAACAACAAATTCTAAAGCATACCTCCCCCAATTCCCTCTCAAATCAGCCCTCTTTAATTAGGAAATATTTTCTAATCAATTCACGTCTTAACTCCTCTCCTATCATAGTGAATTAATGGTTTGCCGGGCCCCACAAGGGGAGCCAAAATTTGCTCAAGTTCCACCTCTTGTTGGTCCGCCCCTTCCTAGTCCGCCAATTGTTGTACCAACCGGTCCATGTCTTCCTTGGTCCAGCCATTGTCGCTAGGGCTGCAAACGAACCGAGCCGAGCCGAGTATGTGAGTGTTCATGTTTGTGTTTGTTTAACATTAGCTTGTTCATGTTTGGTTCGTGTTTGATTCGAGCTTTATTATTTGTGTTCATGTTTGGTTCATTTAATTTAAGGGTGTTCATGTTTGGTTCATGTTCGTTTGTTTAGTGCTTATCGAGCTTTAAACAAGCTATGTTCGTGAACATATTTCGCAAACAATCTGTTGAACAAGCAAACCTTAAATTTGTTCATGAACATCCTAAACAAACAATCTAACAAACATGGAAAAATATGAAATGTTTCTTGTTATTAATAAAAAATAATTATATTATTATGTTATAATTAAAGTTTTATATTATGTATATTTATCAATTTTATAATAACATATTATTTAAGTTTTCATCGAGCAATTTTAATCGAACCCGAATCAAGCTTTTTATCGAGCTTGTTCATGAACATCAACTGATGTTGTTCGCGAACATAAACGAGCTGAACACATTAGTGTTCAAGCTTGTTTATTTAAGAATCGAGTATTTAAAATATTGTTCAAGTTTGTTTGTTAGTTTATTAAACGATCACGAACGAGTTTTAATCGAACCGAACAACGAGTAGTTCGTCGAACGTTTGGTTCGCTTGCAGCCCTAATTGTCGCCTAACTATCTCCTAGTTGTAAGATGAAGAGAAGTCGGATGCACAAGACAAGGGGTTTACTAGATGAATGCCAGTGTCCTTATAAGCAGATTTTGTATGGTATGTTCATGAAATAAACTTAATGTTGTTTTATGAATCTAGCATTGCATATCCGTAATTTATGGTTTGTTTCTAACACGCATCCTATATGGCATCCTATCCAATATTTGTTGTCTTGTGATTTGTTTGTTTCTTGAAGAAGTGTTTATACTTTATCATACATGCTTTTTGATTCCCACTCTGATTAGGTTTTTTCAAATCTAATACAGAATGATTTTTCCGATTGTCTATGGACAGGGATACTTGTAGGGGTTTGCAATCTAAGTGATTGGTTTCTACCTTATACTCTTTTACGTAGTTTTTTTTTTGCCTTTAAGCAAACTAATGCTTGTAGTCATCTTCCATCTGAAACCTCACTTGCCTAGGGGCTTGGACTAAGAGAATGTCCAAATATGGCATAATAAAGAGGATTAAAGGAAACTCCGTGTTTTTCAGAGGAGGCAGAGGTCCGCATAGGAAGGAAATTCTGGGTGTTAGTCCTGGCGAAGATTTTGAGAAGTTTGGAAAAAAAATTAATATGATTGATAGGACGGTCCTTCTTCCTGCTGCACTCTCTGGGGGAGAATGCATTGGACAAAAATAGGATCACGAGGCGGAGGGGAAATATTTCCTGTGACAGCTGCCACTAATCATCCTTTTCTTTTTTTTAATTCTAATTGTTGATGTACAATTTATTTTTTAATCCTTTTATTTGATCACTGCTGTTTTCAACTAGAATTTTCTTTTCATGGAGCAGGGCCTTTCAGCTGGGCTATTAAGGCAAGCAACATACACAACAGCACGACTTGGATCATTTAGGTATGGTTATTGTTATTTATAGAAAGAATTGTTGTTGCTATGGAAAGACTTTACTTTCATGCTTAATTGCCTCGTTTGCATTCACAATTTGGTTTGGAGTGACTGCTGGCTTGATATAGCTAGTAAAGTTGTTTTAAGTTCAGGTATAAAGTTCTATGAAGGTTAGGTATTCTGTTCCTAAGAACACTCTGGTTTTGGTTCAGTTCTGTAGTTACTAAATACTCTTAATCTTTTACAAAAATGTATTTTTTGTGAATATTTGGCTTTTTTTTATGTGAGATTGGGATTGAATTTGGACAAGTTATGAATTGTGTAGCATTACTCGTGAATGCCATTTATGCTTGCATTCCTGAATCACTGGACAAATATACCATGTCTCCTTTGGGTGTTTAATTCCTATTACAAGGATCCATCATTTGTTCTTATTTTCCCCCTATGGTCTTTATCTATTCAAACACTTATGTTTGATTACTTATTGACTAGGGTACTGACAAACAAAGCTACGGAGGCTAACGAAGGGAAGCCTTTGCCGCTCCTTCAGAAAGCTGGTATTGGGTTGGCAGCTGGAGCTATAGGCGCATGTGTTGGTAGTCCAGCTGATCTTGCACTCATCCGCATGCAGGCTGATGCAACTTTACCACCAGCACAGCGCAGGAATTACAAAAATGCCTTCCATGCACTCTTTCGTATTTCTGCCGACGAAGGGGTTCTTGCACTCTGGAAAGGTGCGGGTCCAACAATAGTGAGGGCAATGGCATTGAACATGGGCATGCTTGCCTCTTATGACCAGAGCGTGGAATTTTTCAGGGATTCACTTGGTTTTGGAGAAATTAGCACAGTTCTAGGTAAGAGTAGGCAGTCTATTTCATTAATTTATTGTCTCTTCAATTAATATATATATATATATATACAAATTTTCAAACAGGCTAAGTACAAATTTAAATTTGGAAAACAGACCAACTTGGTCATCCATAAGCAAACTAAATGATAATTTTAAAAAAATAATATTAATTACTATAATTTACTATAAATAACATTACTTATAAATGTGAGTTAAATATATATATATATATATATATATATAATAAGGACATTGCGATGTGTCCGACAACTTTTGCCTCATGGACGACAAGTCCCCACATCAGTGAGAACTTCGTTTGTTCTTTAAATTTAAATTTATTGCCATCAATTTTTATTATTTAAATTTATATTTAGTTTGCTTATACACACACTACACACTAGATTCTTAATTTGCATATGATTTAGATGAATCTGTCTATGACTTCTAATATGGAGAGCTCATATAATGATGGTGATAGTAGCTAAGATGAAATTCAAAAAAGGAAAAAGAAATCGTTTGGAAGGAAATGCCAATCCTTTTATAGTACACATTTTCTATGGATAGACTATTTATTGATTATGCACTTTTTCTATTGCTTTGAACATTTTGAATGTCTTCCATATGGAAAGATCATCGTTTCTTTAGAATAAATATAGACTGGAGGATTTATATCTTCAAATTAACCACATCAGTTCTTAATATTCGAAGTTTTTAGGAATTCTGATTTTCTGGTGTATTTGCAGGGGCCAGTGCTGTTTCAGGATTCTTTGCTTCTGCCTGTAGCTTGCCCTTCGACTATGTGAAAACACAGATCCAGAAAATGCAGCCAGATGCCTCTGGGAAATATCCCTATAGCGGATCTTTGGACTGTGCGATGAAGACCCTAAAGAGCGGAGGGCCTTTCAAATTTTACACTGGATTTCCAGTTTACTGCGTTAGAATTGCTCCTCATGTCATGGTATGAAATTCTTTCCACATTTTCAATCAATTTAACTCTCAACCTAAATATGGGCCATTACATGACATGCCTTCTATTCGATTGAATTGATTCATGGAGTCTATTTGCTGCAGATGACATGGATATTCTTGAATCAAATTCAGAAGATCCAGAAATCTGCGGGGCTCTAGGAACTTTATTTTACTTCTATATCCATATTAATTTTTGTCTAGAGGCATCTAATAACATTCCGGCTTTTTTGAACTGTACCTGAGCCTGTTTTAGGGTCTTAGTTGCCCATTTAATCTGTTGGCAGCAATCGGCTGACTCTAAAGAGAAAAAAAGGAAATGTAATCCTCTGTTGCTGAATTTTTGTCTGGTTTTTTGTTGAAAATTTTTTGCTGATTTTTTTTCTCTATTAATGGTACATTTTTGTGGGTAAAGATAACAGTACATCTTATGATCTACCTGACTATTGAATTGTCATGAAACATTTTATCTTTTCATAAGCCTGTTTTTTTTTTTTTTCCCTTCCACTTTCATGGGGCTGCTAGCTTTTTTTGTCTTTAATTCGTTCGGTAGCTAGTATTTTTACTTATATTTTGGCATTTGAACCTTAACCTCCATCGCGGGGCGATTTTTGGTAAAAAAGGTTGGGAGTCAGAAAAAGAGAGTATTCTTGTAGAAATAATGTAGGACAAGGTAAAGGTGTTTAATGGGATTTTGATGTTAAGGGCATTGCAAATAGCAGTAGCATTCATGGAGCCAATAGAAAAAAGAATGGAGCTCTTATTTTGATGAATGTGGATATCAGAGGAAGGGGTAAAAGAGTTTAAAATGTCCCTCAAATATTCAATATTAATAATATTGTATTAAAAAAAAAACTAGTGGATCTGCATAAAGTGTGTGATGCTTTCTCTATCATTTAAGCCTTCAAAGGTGAGATTAGAAGTAGCACCATCAATAAGGTTACAGAAAGCGCCCATGATGATACAAAACAGGTAGGGGAGAGGGGGTAGCCCGCTCTTAAGCCAACAAGGAACCAAAGAAGCCTTCTAAGGCCTCATTAGCAGATTGAGAAATAAACATCATCAATGCAATCTTTGATGCAAGAAATGAAAATCAACGGGAATCCTTTTTGAGCAAGACGAGCCAATAAGAATTTTTAAGACACAATATTAAAGGCTTTATAAATTTTGAATTTAGCACAAATATTTTTCCTTAATAGATAAGTTAAACTCCCATAGAAGTTTAACAATAAGTAATATGTTATATTTATAAATTCTTTAGTGAATGCAATTAGTTTGACTAGTTTGAATGATATGGGACATTATATGCTTCATATGGTTTGTCAAAATTGAAAGTGCTCAGATGACACTTGAAAGTTCGTTAGGGATGTTAAGCTCTATAGAACTTGCCCAAAGCTAAATTAAAAGAGAGAGGTGAATTGAAAAACTTTAAAACCAAAGATAAAACTAAAACCAATATCACCACATAGAAAACCAACGATGCGGAAATTAAAGTGCGGAAGTAATAAAGAAAGAACACACCGGATTTATAGTTGTTCGGTCAAACCTTGACCTACATGCACTCCTTGGAGGCACCCTCCAAGTATTGCACTAAAGAGATCTTACAAAATCATGACTCTCCTTTAGCCCCCACAGCTAGGCGGAGAAGCCCTTACAAAATCACTTCCACCTTCCTCGGTGCGGCGGAGTCGCCGGGTCCTTTGACACTAAAGAGATCTTCTTCTTTGGTGAACTTACCTCGAGACAAGCCTTGAATCCGATGGTACTAAGGTGCGAGTTCGCCGGAGCAACCGTGTGGATCCCCCACCACACTCCCTTGAGTTCCTCCCTATCACAGGATCTTCTCCCTGTCAAACTCCACCCTTTCCTCTCTCCCTTTCAAGCTCTCGCTTCAAATTTCCCCCACAAGAACGAAGCTACAGTGGCTTCCAAAAACACTTACAAAGTGCCTTGCCATAGCTTAAAAAGAAGCTCTCAAAACGAGCTCATTAATGCAAGTTGCCGCCATTATCGTCCAGGACGATAGCCAAATCGTCCAGGCCGATTAGTTCAAATATGAGGAAAATCGTTCTGAATATCGCCCTGAAATGAAGCTGGACGATGTCTAATCGTCCCGGACGATCTTGAGATTGGCCTGGACGAAATCCCCATTAATTGCTTTCCAAAACTGCTTGAGAAATTTTGGAAAAATTGACCTGGATCGGCCAGGACGATATTTTATAGTCCAGGCCGATATACTAGGACGATATCCAAAAATAAGATTTTCCTAAGTAGATATGGCGGCAGATTCTTGCTGAATTGAGCCGATTGTCCTGACTGATACAAAATCGTCCAGGACGATGTGTTTTGCAAAAAGACGACTACTTTAATGAGGATGCTCTAATTAGGGTTTCTACTTTTGTCAGATCGTCCAGGACGATATAAATATCGTCCCGGACGATGTTACCAAAAATAGAAATCTTTTAGGGCACAACAGAAAATCTTCCAAGTTACAAATCATCAGATACCACACCAAATACAACAGACTCAAGAAAGGAAAAAGATTACAAACTGACACATACCTAGTCTACCCAATCTTGAGATGGTTCCAGATTGAAGTCTGATCGTGTGGACCTGAAACGTTAGCACAAAAGACAATTGTAGAGAAATAAGGAATGGTTGCTATCATCAAAATCATAGATCCGCAACAAAAATTTTACCATAATTTTATTACAATAATATTGCAAAAAGATTTAGGCCAAACATATGCATTATTGATAGCATGAGTTCTTTTGGGGGTTAAAGTAATAGCATTGGTTTTAGCGCATCTAGGCATAACACTAGTGAGAAAAAATGATTAACAACCAAACAGAGGTGATGCCCAATGATATCCCAAACATTTTTATAGAATTCATAGGTGTAACTATTAGGACTATGGGCAGAGGAGGGAGTAGAGAAGATAATCTCTTTGATTTCCTCATTAGAAATATGAGCAACTAAAGAAGAAAGAAGATGTGTAGGAACACTATTACCAGTAGGGATATAGGTAATATTGGGGTTAGAAGGGATAGAAGAGTTGAAAAGGTTTTTGAAGTGTTGAATGATAGCAGGAGTAAGGATTTGTGGTGTGGAGAAAACTCCTGAAGTTGTGAAAATTTTATTGATTCTATTCTCATTTTATCTTGTTCTGATTCATGCATAAAGAAACTCAAGATCATCTTCACAAGTAGACACCCACCTAGCCTTGGATCTCTGAGAGATACAGGAGGCCCAAGATGAATAGCAAAAGAAAAGCTTGTAGTTATAATCTTTTGTAGAGGCATTAAGTGAGTGATCTCTAGGACTATTTTGAAGTTGGTTGTTTACCTTGGAGCTCTATAATTGAGTTAGATATGGATTTAGAGGAGGCTTAGCCTTTATATTTTAAAATGAAAGTTCATTATAGATGTTAAGCCCTTATGAACTAGCCCAAGCTAACCAAGAGAAGGGGAAGGGGGGGGGGGGGGTGTGAACTGGTATTTTAAAAAATCTTTTAATAAAAAAATTCCCAACCAAACCAAAATTCATCACAAAGAAATTCAACGTGTAGAAATTAAATGCGAAAAAAGCAGTAGAAAAGAAACACAAAAATTTATAGTAGTTCGGTCAACTCGACCTACGTCCACTCCCTAGAGGCGCCCTCTGAGTATTGCACTAAACTCAGTGACTCTCCTTTTGCTCCCACAGCAAGGCGGAGAATCCTGTACAAAACCTCCTTTCCGATACCAGTGAGGCAGAGAACCCAACTCCTTTTGCTTCCTCCTGAAGCAAGCAGAGAACCTTGATCGATTGCTGAAGTGGACCTCTCTCGAACCTCCAAGAACAAAGGATGATGATTGGAGAAGACAACTTGGATCCTTATTTGGAGCAATCTTTGTGAAACCCCTCAAAAACTCCCCCTCACAAGATCCTCTCTCTCTCCCTCTCCTCTAGGCTCTCTCAGGTCAAGACAACAACAAAAGATGATTTCTTGGGTAGAACAAGAGCTCTTAAATAGAAGAGTTTCAGAATAGCTCTTAATTTATACAAACTAACTTTATCATCCAGGACGATATAAATATCATCCTGGACAATCAGCGTAAATTTCGCTCAATCAGCCCGGACGGTTTGGGATGATTAGAAGATTTTTGTTTATATCGTCCAGGACGATAGGATATCGTCTTGTATGATCAGTACAAATCCTTGAATATCATCCAAACAATCACACTTAATGGATGTTTAGACGATGAAAAAATAGCTTGATCGCCCAGTCGATCTTACGATCATTCTGGCCGATCTTACAATCATCCCGGACGATTAGTTCAAATCCATGAAAATCATCCAGACCATCGCCTCAAAGGCAGCTAGCCGATTTAGATCATCCAAGTATAACTAAGATTTTTTGAACTGATCGTTTCGGCCGATCCTGCGATCATCCAGGACGATTTGATCTAGTAATCAAAACCTTAATTACTTTCCTTAATAACCAGATTAATTTAGGCATAATTGTATTTCATCATCCAGGACGATGTCCTTGATAATGTCTTGGATGATGTCCAAAAATAAATAACACCTAAATAGATCTGGTGGCTGATTCTTTCTAATTTGAGCCTATCGTCCGGACCGATACAAATATCGTCCAGGACGATGTGCTTAATAACAGCTGCCTTAAACAGGATGCTCTAATTAGGGTTTCTATTTTTAACAGATCGTCTAAGATGATTTGTGGATCATCCCAGATGATGTTACCAAAAACAGAGAACTTTAAAAACAGACAGAAATTTTTCTCCCATGTGTGTGTGTGCAATGTTACTTAGCATTATGAATCATATCATTTATAATAGACTCAAGAAAGGAAAAAAGTTTACAAATTGACTCAGACCTAGTCTACCCAATCTTGAGCTGGTTCAAATTACAGTTTGATCTTGTGGACCTGAAATATTAGTAGTCAAGGCAGTCTTAGAGAAATATAAGTGTTTGCTATCATAAAAAATATACTTCCTGAAAGCAGGTTTATAATAATCTCCCCCCTTCTGATATTAACAAACACAAAATAATTAAAGCAATTCAAAGCAGTTTTAATTGAAATAGGTAAAGAAACAACCACAGTTCAAATAGTTCAACTATCCATCATAAAAACATAATAAACTAGAACAGTATGAACTTGTACAGCTACTCCCCCTTTTGATATCACAAAAAGGAGGGAAAAATAAAAACAACACAAACTATGAAATAGAAGTAAAATAACATCACACAAAAAACAAACAAACTAAAAGAAAGACGACCCTGATCATTTAAAGGAGAAGGTGGTGGTGGTGGATGTGGCTGAAAGTAACTGGAAAGGGTCGCAAGCTGCTCCCCAAGCTAGGCCATATCTTAGTCGTACTGAAGCTGCTGGTGAGCTACGTAAGCGTTGAAGCGGGCAACGTCCTCTGCATATTGCTGCTCCTGTGCAGCAACGAAGGTCTCAAAATGAGTCTTCCACTGATTGAATCGCTCCACCAGCTGATCTAGCTAAGAGTGCTTGCGGAGCGGAGTAGGTGCAGGAACAAGTGCAAGAGCTGCCTCCTCCTCAGCAGGCTGAAAATTTAGTGGGGTAGGATATTGAGGGTTGTATTTTGATTCTAAGATATAGGCAATGATATGTCATAGGGAAAGATTGAGCTTCCTTCTATATCCTGGATCTCAAATAGTGGTTAGATGCTCAATGTAGTGAAAAATCAAGTCAATCGCATTGAATTCTCGGTGAGCCAAAATATAAAAAGTGGTGATCGAAAGAAGATGAGTGATATGAATGCGATCACCAGCTTTTGGAAGAATTGAGGTGCGAAGGACATGCTAGATTGTACTAGCATATTTGAGTAAGGTGCTAGACTTTCTAACGTGAAAGTGAGCATTAGTATTTATAAGAAAGTGGTTGGCTGGAGCCTAATCGTAATCAAGATCAGAATAAAGGGTATGGAGTTTGTCTCTTATAGTGGGAAGTTGCAAAAGTTCTTCACAGTCCTGATATGTGATATCGACGGGACATTGATTCACATAGGGCCCGAGAGTAGTGAAAGAACAATTAATGCGGAGGATAGTGAAAACTTTAAAAAGAAGCTTAGAGTTGAAGGGGACAGAGAGAGTAAGAAGGAAATTTAAGGAAGTGTGCATAAACATATTTAGGATAGGATAGGAATGAATGTGCAGATTGACAGTCCGGGAGACAGTAATCCTGGCTATTTTGTACCTTTGATAGGCAACTTGATCATCCGCCTCAGTGAAGCGAGGGTCCAGAGTCGCCCTCGAGGAACTCCCAAAAAGATGGCGAGATCTCTTTCATCCTGCCATGATAAAGAACAACAAGGAAATAGGAAGTGCAAGATTGATGGAAGAAGAGGGTGTGACAAAAAATTGCTTAAGGCACTCGGTTTATAAATAATCGGCCGGATCATCCAGGATGATCGCAGAATCGTCCAAGACGATCCGGTTCAATAATTGCATCCGAGATGATTGGTCAAAAAGGCGGTGATATCATCTAGGATGATTAGATATCGTCCGGGATGATAAGACACAGGCGGTCGTCCCAAGGAGAATTTAGACGATCATTGAAAAAATAGATTGTCCGGGACGATTAGGTGGATCGTCTAGTACAATGAACAATAATGGATCGTACTGGTCGAATTTAAAATGTTTAAAAGCATTGCCACGTGTATTGTCCAGAATGAATAGGTAGATCGCCCAGGACGGTAACTAATAATTGATCATATCGGCCGAATTTAAAGGCTTTAAACGCATTGCCACGTGTATCATCTAAGATGAACAGGTTGATCGTACGAGACGATTATCAATAATTGAGCAAAGCATAAAAATATCATCCAGGATAAAAAAGGATCGGCCAGGACGACTATAAATGATTGAAACATAAGCAATCAGATAGTCCAGGATGATAATTGGATCGTCCAGGACGATCAGAAGCAGAAAGGTCAAAACAGCCAGCAGATGGAATTATAAGTGATTGAAACGCATCATCCTGGACGATATGAATATCATTCGGGATGATGTGACAAAAAGTTGAAAAATAAATGATGGAAGGAGATGATCAGAGAAGGCCTAAAAAATAGAAAAAATAAAATACGAAAAAGACAAAGATAAAAAAGAATGAGGAATAAAAGTTTTTTTTTATCAAAACTTGAATATGATAAATTTTCCATGTGATTGATTTAAAAATTTGTAAGAATCAATGAGTTAACATCATTGAAATCCGAAAAACAATAAAATAACCGAGCCTGTTATCCCTAACTCGGACTTCTCTATGGGCAAAATTATCTTTTGAAAATAAAGATCTAAATCAGAAAAATCATTTGGATAAGAAAAAGAGATCCATTCAAAACTTGGTTTCAGAAAAATATTTTGTAGAATAATATATTAAAGTAATTAGTTATGATCATTAATTCTGAAATTAAGCCTTTGAAAAATATCATATGACATATGAATTCTTCTAAAATTTAAAAAATTTGAAAGGAAAGAAGTTTGTTTTTGATGGGCTTATTTTATGTCTCTTGTTAATTTGATTGGCGCTCTTTGCATATCTTTTAATTTTTGATACACTTTGTGTATATATATTATATATATATTTTAATTTGGCATTATTGTGCATTTTTTGATTTTGACATCATTGACTACTTTTTTTATTTATTTACAAGTTAGAGCCCTTTTTCAAAATTCTTAAATATTTTTAGTTATGATTATATTTTCTAGATATTAGAGAAGAAAAACTCACTCTCTAATATAAGGAAGAATGAATCATAAAACATAATAAAAAATCATATGATAAATGCAACGACAAGATTACGACAAAATTTGAAGGTAAAATAAAGACTTTAAACATTATATATAAGATATATTACTATAGCAAGATTGAAAAGATCTCAATTGTAAAGTCCAGTTGTTGATTTAAGATAGATTTTTATTTAGAAAGAGAATTATACCACTAAAAGTAATTAGAGAAAAGGAAACAATCAATGATGTTTCCTCCTTTAACTGATTTAGAGATGTCAAACATTGACTATAAATTTTCAAAAATAAAAACAAGACATAAGATATCAATTCAACATTGATTAAAAGAAAACAAATGAAAACATACGAAAAAAAAATAAAATAACAGAAAAAAAAATAAATAAGGAAAAAACTAAAAAAATAAAACAAGATAAAAATAAACAACAGATAAAAAATTAGAAATCAGTAAGAATTAAGTTCATGCATTTATGTCAATCACACCCAATCTGGTCCTTAAAGTACTGAAAGTGTCTTTAGGATGACTCGAAGAATATCTTTAATCTCTAGAAAAGGTGTGTGTAGGTTTAACCTTTTCCTCCAGATATGTATTTTCTTCTCCTTGGATAATCTCACCTACTCCAATGTTTTGGGGCTCTACCATCTTCTCCAAATTTTTAACTGTAGCGGTATTCTCTTCAACTTTATCTTCCTCATCAACTCTAGATTTCTTAGGATCAGATTCATCTAACACTATATGAGTAGTCTCCTCCACCATCAAAGTCCTCTTATTAAACACCCTAAAGGATTTCCCCACACTTGAATATCTTAGAAACACTCCATCAAATTTTAGGTCAAATTTCTCTAAGTGTGACTTCCCATTATTATAAATGAAAACCTTACAACCAAAGACATGAAGGTGGGAAAGATTGGGTGTCATATCCTTAAGGATCTTATAGGATGTCTTATCTAATTTGACTCTAACATTCACCCTATTCAACACATAGTAAGCTGTGTTTAGTGCTTCAGCCCAAAAGTATTTTGAAAGTGAATACTCAGCAAGCATGGATCTAGCGGCTTCAACTAAGGCCCGGTTCTTCCTTTCAGCTACCCCAATCTACTGAGGGGTCCTATGAGCTGAAAAGTTGTGACTAATCCCCTTATCCTCATAGAAGTCTCCAAATCTCTCATTTTCAAACTCTCTCCCATGATCACTATAGATGGTCAAGATCTTATAACCTAACTTTTTTCTAAATCCAAGTGAAGAAGGATCTAAACTCATCAAAAGACTCATTCTTATGTGATAGAAATATAATCCAAGTAAATTTCGAGTAGTCACCGACAATAACAAAATCATAAAATTTCCCTCTTAAGTTGGGAATGCTAATGGTGAAAGACTTCTAAAGGTCTAGAGGTGCTAATATCTTTAATGGAGTGAAAAGAGTAATGTACTTGCTTCCCTAATTGGCAGGCATCACAAATGTGATCTTTAGAGAACTTAAGCTTGGGGATACCTCTAATTAGGTCTATCTGGATTACTCTCCTAAGGGTTTTCATACTGGCATGATATAACCTCATGTGCCACAATCATGAATCATCGACAATAATTTTTAAGCAAAATGAAGCAACACATTTAATATTATTTAAGTCAAGCATGTAAACATTATTGATCAACTTTTCCTGCAAAACAATATTGTTATTTAAGCTTATAATATAAGTATTTGCCAAAAATTTTATGATGAAACCCTTATCGTAAAGATGACTGATGCTGAGCAAGTTGTGCTTTAGTCCATCTACAAGCAAAATATTTTTAATCAAAAGGTTCTTTGAGTTTTCAATTATACCTACACCCACCACTTTTTTGGTGGTGTTGTCTCAAAGAGTAACCTTGCCTCATATCCGGGCCTCCAAAAAAATGAATTGATTGGCATCTCCAATTATTTCGTGAGCATCCACTGTACATGTACCACATACTCTCCCGAGGCCTTTTGTGAGAGTTAGCCTACAAAATTATCAAACATCAGATCTAGGAACCCAAACATGTTCGGGCCTCTTCTTATGAAAAGAAGAATGCAATGCATGTATGTTATGATGTGAATCATGCAATTTGGGTCTCCACACCCAATGTGTACTATGATGGATAGTGAAAGTGTGTGAGATGTGTCCTAACATGCCACATGAAAAATATCTAACACCTGAAAAAGGATTTACTAATCTACTCGGGTGGTGATGCATGCACTGTTGGTTTATTTTTAAAAGCTTTGAGATTTACTAATTTTTTAAACACTTTTTCTAACTCAACATGAGATGTTTTCAAGGAATCATGTACATCAGATAATTTAACAAGCTTTTTGTTTAATGCATTAAACTCATCAAGTAATGACATGTGATTGCTATCAATTGTAAAATGATCTTTAAGTAAAATTTCATACTCTTTTTGCAAATTTAAAAACTCTAATTCAAGCTAGCATGTATTTTCTTAAGTTTCCTATATGATGCATGAATTTCTTCAGAAACTTCAAGTAGTTGCTCATAGGTTAGTTCACATACTTCTTCTTGGTCACTTTGGCCAAGATGTTCATCTATCATCAAACACAAGTTTTTACTCTTCTTCAGCTTTAGTCTCAGAGGAGTCAGATGCAGAATCTACCCATAATGCCTTTTGGAACATCTTCTTATCCTTTTTGAACTTGGTTTTCTCCTCATCCTTTTCCTTACTAGGATTAGTTTTAAGTGTAGGATAATCAGTTTTAACATGTCCTGGCTTCCTGCATTCAAAATAAATAGTATCAATAGAACTCTTAAAATTTTTATACCCTTATCTTTATTCAAATTATGATGGTTCTTATACTTTTCCTTAGAAAGCTTTTGAATTGCCTTGTGATTAAGGCAACATCATCGCTTTCAGAACCAGAAGAATCAGTGTCTGTGTTATTGGCCTTCAATGCCACAGTTTTTTCTTTCTTTTTCTCACCTACTTCAAGATTTTTTTGATTCACCCCTTGCTCATAAGTAATGAGTGATCCAAGTAAGTTGTCAATCGAATAAGTATTCAAATATTTAGATTCAGTAATAGCAGTAATCTTAGCATCAAAAGGAGAAGGCAAGCATCTTAAAATTTTATTCACTTTTCATAGTTAGTGAGTTCTCGTTCTAAAGCATGCAAAGATGTAATAATTTGAGTAAATCTTGTATATATTTTAGAAATTGATTCAGAAGGTTTTATATGAAAAAGTTTATAATCATGCATTAAAATATTTAATCTAGATTGCTTAACTTCATTTGTTCATTCATAAGTAATATAAAATCTATCCCAAATCTCTTTACCAGTAGCACAAGTTGAAACACGCATGTAGTCTTCAGATTTTAAAGCACATAAAAAATAGTTCAAATATTTCGCATTAAGTTGTGCTAAATCCCTATCATCAAAAGTCCATTTAATAAAAGGAAGTTCAGTTTTAATGCCATTAATTTCACGTGAAGGAGGTGAATAAATTTCATTAATAAGCATCCACATGCGATTGTCATTTGATTGTAAAAAAGTAGACATACGAGTTTTCCAAAAATCAAAATGAATATTATCAAACAAAGGTGGTCGAGTAATAGAACAACCTTCCACAGTATTATGATTATCAGATGTGGACCTTCAAAAGAGCACCGCTCTTGGGGTTCGAACGCAAAGGGTACGACTGCACTATCCTATAGGACAAAATGATCGTAGGCCTTTACACTCTACACGAACAGGCCAATTGGAAGAGATAGATTGGATCGTTCATACGACTGACCATTGAGGATAGCGGCTCTTGCCAGTGCACCCCAATGGATAGTAATATATATGACCTGATCACAATCAAGAGTTTCCCCCACCCATCGCTGTCAATGACGCAAAATAGCGCACGCCATGGCGCACGGCGCGGCGCGGCACACCTACGATGCCATGTTCATGGCGAGGCGCATGTGTTTAAAATAGCGCGCGCTATTTGTGCCATATGTGAGCCATGGTGCATTGCGCACGGCGCAAAATAGTGCGCCAAATTGTTTTTAAATTTCTATATACTTATGAATATTTTTTATATTTTAAAATATATCTATATTTTAAGATAAATGACTATTCATTGCCCTAATTTCATGAAAGATTTTCTGTTTGCTGCATCCACCGAACACATCCCGTAGTCCCTAAGTCGAGGTCGCTGAATCTATTCCGAAGTCGAAGGTTTTCTTTTTTCTATTTGCTGTATTCGCTACTTCCGTCGAATCCAGCCGAATCTGTCTTGAAGTTGAAGTCATTGTTTCCGCCGAATCGTCCCGCAGAGCAGTGCTTCTGCCAAATCCGCTAAGTAAATGCTCGGTACCACTATGTATATGCTGGATATTGCTCGGTACCGCTAGTTACTTGCTATGTACCGCTCGATACAACTAGGTACCAGCTCGGTACAACTAGGTACACGCTCGGTACATGCTCGATAATGCTAAGTACATGCATGATACCGCTCGGTACTGCTATGTAAATGCTCGGTACCGCTCGGTACAACTCGGTACAACTAGGTACACGCTCGGTACTGCTCCCTAATTTCCATACAAACGAACTTTAAAATTCCTCTTACAAATAAATTTTGTTCCGAGGGCGCTGCCCCCGAAAACCCCCGCAAGGGCACTGCCCCTTGACCCCGCGAGGTCGAACCCCACTAGGGGGCAGCGCCCCCTTGGACCCCCGGCAGCCCCCATATTATATTTCTTGGATAATATTATGTTTATATTATCTAAATTTGTTTGCTTTTAGGTAATCATAAAATGTCATATTTAGTTCAATCTTGTGGTATAATAATAAAAGGAGGATTTACACGCCACAAACAACACCTCGTTGGGGGTTCTATGAATGCAAGGCCTTGCTCTAACTGTCCCGAGCACATGAAGTCTGAAATTAAGGCATCCATGTTGAAAAAAAAAGATTTAAATGAACAGTTTAATGATAAATCAAATGTCAACCTTGCTGAAGAAGAAGGAGAAGACTTTGATGTGATGACAGATGATATTTTAGTTGCTAAACCATCCAAAATGTTGCGGACAAATAAATCTAACACATATAGTCAAGGATCGACATCCACATCTATCCTTAAAACATCACGACCTAAAGGTCCATTATATACTTTCCTTACACAAAATCCTGAAGATGTAGTAAAGCATAGAAAAGGTCAGTTTAAAAAAGAAATGGATGCAACTAAAAAAGAAATGAGGGGAAGGGCTGTTCAAGTGTTCAGTAGATGGATGTACGATGATGGGATTCCATTTAATGCTGTGAACTATGATAGTTTCCATGCTATGGTGGAGGCACTTGGGCAGTTTGGACATGTAATGAAACCTCCTAGTTATCATGAGGTATGAGTTACTTGTTTGAAGAAAGAGGTTGGACATACACATGAGCTATTGCGACGCCATCAAGAAGATAGTGTACGATATGGTTGTTCTCTAATGGAAGATGGATGGACGTCAAGGAATGGAAAAAGCTTAATCAATTTTCTTGTTAATTGTCCAAGAGGTAGTGCATTCATAGAATCAATTGATGCTAGTTCTTTCTCCAAGAATGCTGTGAAAATGTTTGAACTTTTTTGCAAGTATAACGAGGTTATTGGACCACATAATATGATCCAAGTAGTCACTGATAATGCATCCGAAAATGTTCTTGTAGGTTTGTCACAACTTTTATTCTAAAGTTATGTTATTTCATGAAGAATTTGTGTACATCTTAACTTAAATTATAATGACATAACAGGAAAATTATTGATGGACAAATATCCTCACATTTATTGGACTCCTTGTCCTGCTCACTATTTGGATTTATTAATGGAGGATATTTTTAAAATTCAAAAGCTAAGGCGATGCTTTGAGAAAGCAGTGGCAGTACACAGTTCTATATATTCTAGGCCTCACTTACTTGAGTTAATGAGAAGGTGCAAAAATCGAAGAGCACTTGTCAAACCTGCAAAAACTTGCTTTGCAACAGCTTTCTTAAATTTACAACGTTTTCACCAACAACAACTAAACTTGAAGAAAATGTTTACTTGTGAGGAATTTATCTTGGGTCCTTATGCGAAAGAGGCTAAAGCAAAATAATCTCAACATTCAATCTTACAACAATCATTTTGAAACACTATAGTGTATGCCTTAAAAATAGCTGGTCCTTTATTAAAGGTTCTTAGATTGGTTTATGGAGAGAAGAAGCCCCCAATGGCTTATATATATGAAGCAATTGATAGAGCAAAAGAGATAAATGCTGCAAGCTTCAATAACAGTGATAAGTATGATCAAATTTTTAAAATGATTGATAGAAGATGGAAAGTGCAATTACATCGGCCTCTACATGCAGCGGAACATTTTTTAAATCCTAGATATTTCTTCAATAATCCTGATATTGCTAAGGATAAGAAAATATCTGATGGTCTTTATCAATGTATTGGAAGATTATCTCAAGATGTAGCTGAAGAAGATAAAATCAGTAATGAATTAAGTTTATACATTAGGGGTGAAGGACTTTTTGGTATTCCTCCAGCTATAAGACAAAGAACTACCCGATCTCCAGGTATCATTATTTATAAAAAAATTAAAACTAATTTGTTATATAATATTGAAAAAAAATTCATTTCTTCCAACAGATTGGTGGTTGGCATATGGACAAGGAGCTCCCAATTAACAAAGCTTTGCTATCAAAGTCATAAGTTTAACATGTAGTTCATCTGTATGCGAACACAATTGGAGTATTTTTGAACATGTAAGTATTTTATAATGTATGTGTTGATTTTTTATATATATTTATAATATAAAAATGTAATAATATTATAATTGTAGCTTCATAGCAAACGAAGAAGCAAATTAGATCATGGTCGCTTAAAGGATTTAGTTTATGTGAAATATAATAGAGCACTGATTCGGAGATTCAATCATCGTGATGTCATTGATCGTATTTCTTTGACTGAGATATATGATGCAAATGAATGGCTAACAGGAAAATTAGATGATGAGTTTGATGAAGAAAATGACTTTATTGCTGGAGAGGAAGATTTAACTTGGACAAGTGTTGCTAAAGCTACTGGTGTTTATGATAAAAACTATAATATTCAGGAAAGATCTAAAGGAAAAGAGAAAGAACCTTCAATTAGGCATGATGTTGCTATTGAGAATGATGATGAGGAGGGTGATGAAGAGGATTATGAAGTAGGAGACAATGTTGAAGAAGATAATGAAGCTTTTTTAATATTTGCTGATGATGATGATTCCCAAGAAGAGTAGATTAAATTCATATTTGATCTTTTAAAAAAAGACTGCAATATTTGAATTATAAGATATTTGGATGTTACTTAGTCGAACTTATATATGTTATGGTTGTCTTTTATTATTATGATAGATTGTCTTTCATTTTTAATAATATTTTATTTTCATGCTTATTATTTTATATTTTTTATATAGCTTGCGCCATGTTCAAAATAGCGCGCGCCGCACCGTGCACTATGCGCCATGGCTCTAAATAGTCCTTTGCGCCATGGTGTGCCATTCGTCTTTAACAGGTATGCCCCCACCCGATACATCAGCTCGGATGAGATTTTATTAGATGTTGAGCCAAGTTTCCCATGGGCGCAAGCTCCCATGGTTAATTATATCCCAGGCCGGAGCCCGAGAATACTCTTGATTAAGGATCATACATTATCCTTCCTAATATGGGATTGACATGAGGGTGTAGACTAAGAAGTCCTACTTAAAGGGAAGAAATGTCCAAAGGGCTTGGTTCATATGCGGGGTTCACACCAGCATTCGGAGGCTCTAGGGAGCTAAGAAGAAATTAGAGAAAATAAAAGAACAAACATCCAATCATATGCGTGAGAGAAGGATGGAAGTGGCGTCATCCATATAACGCATATGAGCAGGATTTATAGTCCCTGAAGAGAAGAGACCTACCTACTATTTTAGACTTACTATGAGATCGAATGTAGTAGCCTTGATCCTAAATCTAGATTGGGTTTAGTGTTCTACACACACTAACACTTGTGTCCTAGCTAATGTAATGCAAAACATAGGCTTAACCCGGCCTAGATTGGAGAGCCAGCTAACCACTTAATCACTTTAAAACCATGATGTTAGGTCATTTATGAGAGATGGGTGGGTTGTACAGTTTTTGGGAAGTTAAGGTCAACATCTAGAGAGTTTCCTAATTGGCCTTGTACTTATGTTGGGTGAATGCTCATAGTAAATGCAATTAAATTTTAATTAAATTAATTTCTGATGCAATAAATGCTAGTTGAAGCTTCCAAATAAGATATGTTTGAGATTTAAAAAAATAGGCTTATAGAAAATAATTTTTAGAAAAGAATAGACCTCCCCAGGTCTGGTACTTCATCCTCATAGGCCAGATTATTCAGACTCTACCCGCAGGCGGGGAGGTGTCTTATTAGAAGGAGAGAGATGCAGCATTATGCATACGACCCGGGACGACTCCGTCAATTTTCTAGGTTTGTTAGATTTTTATGTTATTTAAATTTTAAAATTTTAAGTATTAATTGCGAGCAAAAAAAATATTTTTTATTCCTTAAGGAGCCTAACGATCTGTAGGCTAAAATAAAAGCGGCATTCAAGAAAACAAACTTAAAAAATAGGTAAGTTCTACTGCGCAAACAAAGTAAACACATCAATATAAATCAACAAATCAACTAAATGGTCATATGCAAACTGTCCTTAATTACAACCTAGTGTCTGCAGAAAATAAAGTGGCCGGGCACCACTGCCAACAACCCGGATTTCTAAGCCCATGACAGACGCAAATGACTTTGAGTGGGATATTGGGTCTTCAAATCTTCAACTCTTCAGTCTTCTTCTCCTTGGACTCATTGGAACTTTTTTATTTGGACTCCTTCGATCTATCTTCCTTGGACTCCTTGGGTTTCTCCTTCTTGGACTCCTCAGATCCGTCGTGGCTTGAATATCCAAACGAAGAGACAATTCCCCCCAGTAGGGGGTATTGCCTTTTCTCTCTGGATATCTAAAGCTATCCAACTCAATCTTCCAAATGAAAGAAGGCTCTTCCCTATGAGGATACCTTCTTCTTTTGGAATCCGAGTTGGATAGGAATATCGACACTCAAGGATATTTTCAAAACTCTTAACAATTATTTCAAATTTTACATAAATTTGAAATGCAGTAAATCTAAAATCACCTACAAGGTTATCCTAATAAACATTCCAAGCAAATATAATCATCACATATATATATATATATATATATATATATATATATAATCATGAGGGCTAAGCAGTCCACCTGTAGCACCTGCAGTAGTTATAATTTAATAATTTTTATTTTAGCCCTCATTTGTTTAGGGGGTCTAAGCAAGCATCTGCATAAAATATTATTAGAAATCATGACAGTGACCCCCCTTTAGCATTGCATGAGTATGGCCACCTGCAAGAAGAATAATATATATATAATTTCTAACCTAGGGGTAGATCTAACGCTCATTGCATCAATCCACAGAGTGCATGAAAAATAAGCAAACACACCAACAATTTTATCACATCATGTAATGAAAACTCATAAAACCTGGCACACAGCAGAAAAATAAAGATCTGCCTAGCCTAAATCTAGAAGTGGTGCCCTATGTGTGTAAGGCCCGTGTGGTTTGGATAGATCCTAAGTTGGGTAGTTAGTTAGAGTTGCATAGAGTTCAAGTTTGTTGAAGGTTAGAAAAGGAAACTTTAGTTAAAGTCAAAGTATTAATGGATTATGGTCCATTTTAAGTAATTTAGCTTTTTGATCACTTTTTAATACTTAGGGTACTGATATTTAAAGTTCAAGTTACATTAGCCAATTTTGGAAAGTCTCGGGTCCTCCTAGGTACTAGGCTAAGGGGGTTAAAAGGTCACTATAGGAAATGGGATAGGTTTAGGATTCATAATATTTTAAAAAAAAACTATACCTTAAGGTGAGTAGTTAGATAGGTAGTTTACTGGATTTAGAGTTTCCTAGGCAAAGATATGAATTTTCCAAGTTTTGGGCCTTAGACTATAGGCTGAGTTGACCAGAAAGTTGACTTTCTAATTTAAGTTAGTTTCTAGAATCCTAATATTTTTAATAAATACTAAACCCTAATTGGAGTTGAATGCAAATGGGTTTACCTGATTTGAAATTTTTTACAATTAGTTATGAGTTTCTAAAGATTGGGCAATTAAGGGAATTATCTAAATTATCTAATTAAGGGTTGATTTTATGATTTTGATCCAAACCAGCTCCAAATTGATTAGAATCGCCCCCAAAGGGAAGGAATGACCTGAGAAGGTGTTTCCAATTGTTTGGGGAAATTTTGGAATTTTTAATAATTTTTAATGATTTATTAGGTGGAAAAGGAAATTTCTAATTAAGGCTAAGTTAAGGGTCAAAATGGGGTCAAACTAAGGAGACCTATTTATCTCAGGTTAAAAACTGAACTCTAAGCAATTCAAGCTATTATGGGTAATTTTCTGAGTTGAAATTGATTTATTGGAATTTTTAGGAGGTATCGAGCCCTATTTATCAGGAAAATTAGGGTTGGTTATTTAAGGGGCCTAGAAGCTCCTAAAAATTCCTAGAAAATTTTGGAATGTTTAAAATGTCATTAAGTTTAAATTTCAAAGTTTTCATGTCTATCAGGGTTCTATCCTTGCTCATAGAAATTTTCTAAGTTTGCTAGACGTGTCCTTAGTTATTGTCCTTAGGGTGTCACTACGTTATAGGAATTTGAAGTGAAGTTTTATCTAACCCTCAGGGTAACAATGCATGGAGTACACAAACAAATTAAACAGACAATGTCCTTAGATCTATGAGAGCCTAAACTAAGTGATGGTGCATCCTACACATGCAAACTACGATAAAGAAAAGTAAATGCACCTAATGAAGGGATTAGTGAATAATTGAGACTCAACAATTCATTAATATACTCCCCTATGATTTCTCTTCTTATGAATAACTTATGTTTAAAATTTCATAAATAGTGGATCTCCCAAAAATTAGTATTTAATTATAAGTAGTTTCAAAATAATTATAGGCATATAAAATTTGAAAATTAATGTAATTAAAAATAAATCAATTCATAATAAATAAATATAGGAAAGATCCACTGACCACCTTAACGAGGTTTCAAAATAGTTTGAAAATAACTTTTAATTTTTAAATGATTATAATAATAATAATTTAAATAATATTAAAATCGTAATGTAGGAGTATAAGACAGAAAATTTGCCAGAAATAACAAAATTGTTTTCTGAAAATAATTTTAAATGAATATACATATTTTCTGAAAAATTCAAGGGGTCGCACGCCGAAATCTGATTTAAAATGAAAAAGATATGATTTTTCTAAGTTTACAAACCATTAAGATAATTTTAAAATAATTTAAAATAAGAAATATTTAAAAATAATCACTAAGTTAAATAAAAAATAAATCTTAAAGCCTCCTGAAATTTAATGTTAATTTAATGAAATAAGAATAGTAATAGTTTCAAAATAATAGTAATAATAATCATAATAAGAACAAGAATTATAAGGGTTTAAAACAAATAATAATAGTAATAACAACGAAATAATTCAAAATACTAATTATTATAGATATTCATAAGTAAAACAAAAAAAAATAATAATATATTAAAGTAATTATGACATCATGATAATGGAAATAATAATTAATATAAAATAATATCAATAATAATAAATGGAAACAAAAAAAATAGTAAAGACAAGTCATTAATAATAATGGTATACTTAAAATAGATTAATAATAATAATAATAATAATAAAATAAGAATAATAGTGATAGTAGTTTAAAAATAATAATAATAATAATAATAATAACAACAACAATATAATCATAAACAGTAGAAACAATATTAAAATAATAATAATAATTAATATTATAATTAAAATAGTAATAATAATAATAATATAATAATTATAAAGTAATATAAAAGGTATTTTTACTATTTTTTTAATAATTAAATAAATATATACTATTTTTAAATAAAATTATTTTTAAATTAAATGAAATAAAATTTTGAAAATTTTGATATATTATATGCAGTTTTTGGACAAATAAATATTTTAAAATCAATTTTAAAAGGAAAATGAATTTAAAATAGGTTTAAAAATAATTATATTATTTAATTAAACCAAAACCGTGGCGGCTACTCCCAGGCTAATGCGTGGCGAGCGCCGAAGGTGGCGACGGCGGTAGTGGGACACGCGGCAACTTCCGGTTTGCTCCGCAGTTCCGGAAATGATTTGCAATCATTGGCGGGACCCACGTGCTAAGTTAACACAGTTAGCAAAGATCTCAGTCCGCGATCCCGCGCGGTATGAGATTAAGGGCTCAGATCGTGCTGGACGATGGTTCGATCCCATGAATACACGGCTGTGGTTGATCGAGAGAACGGGACGGCGGTATACTGACCATCGATCATAAGATCAACGATCAATATTTTAAACTCCTCGAGCTAGGGCGAATCTGGGAGCCCATAACATTTTTTGTCTCGTTCTCTCAAACTACACAACCAAATCCAATGAAATTTTAAACACAAGTCATGCTAGTGAAGAGCAATTATGGGGGATAAAATTTGCATTCTAAAAATCACTGTATGAAAATCTATTTAGATCTATGTGCACTATACTAGGGTTTGCGATATACCTCAATCCACAGGGTGGATTCAGTCGATCTTGGGCTTGTTGCACTTGTAGACTATCCTTGTATAATTCCTTAGTTGATCTCGAGCTCCGAATCGTCCTCGATCGAACAAAAATTAACTTTGAAGGGTTTAGCTTTCGGTCTCGCTGAAATCTCGCCATCGGCGGGTGGTCAATGGTGGATCTAGGTCGAGAGGGGTGAGAGGAACCTCTAGGAGTCAACACACGAAATCCCAAAGCTTTTCCTCTCCTAGGGCAGAAGGAAAGCAAAAAGATCCCTAAAAAAAACCTAATTCCTTCTATTTAAACACCCTATCCCTATCACCAGTGGTTGGGATCAAATCTAGAGCTTAATAGAAGGGAAATAGGATGATTCCCCTGGGATTTGAATGAGGGGAGCCTTAATATGGTTTTAAAGGCATTAAAAGGGCCTTTAATGGGCCTTAATTGGTCATATTGACCCAATTGGAGCTGGAGTTGACCAAGTCAATGCTTGACTTGGTTAAATCAGTCAACTAGGCCCCATGAAAAAGTGGATTGAGCCAAGAATAGGGTTTGAATGGATTATAATTCAATTTGGGCTCAAATAGGCTAAAGGGGTCAATTTGGGTCAACCCTGATTGACCTGGTCAACTGAGTTAACCCAAGTCCTGGGTCTGGGCTCAGCAGACTTGGCTTGACTCCCTGGACCAATTGGGATGGGTCCTGGGGTCTAGCCTGATTAAATTTGATTAGTTCAACTCTTTGACCTAGTTTTGGGGAAAAAATAGGTCAACAAACGGACCCATAATAGGAGTGGCGAACAACTAGAGAATCGCTCGTGTTGGCGTTGACCAACTGAGGCAAAGAAAGTAGAGTAAAGATCATGAGTATAAGGGTACCAAAAATGTGAAAAAAGTAGGAGACTCTTCTCACGACCTTACCCTATAACGAGGGCAAAGCTTAGGAGAGAGTGAAGAGCAGCAGTGCATAAGTAAGGTATCACCAAAATGGTGAACCAGTAGTGAGGTATTCTCCTAGCCTTACCCTTCAACAGGGGCAGAGCCGAGGAAAGAACCAAAGTAAAGATCACCTACAAGGGTGAAAACAAGGTAAAGGCGTTATACCCTAGCCTTACCCCGTAGTGAGGGTAGAGCCAAAGGTAGAACTGAGAGTAATGGTCACCACGAGGGTGAAACAGTAAGGCGGCTTCTCTTTCAGCCTTATCCTATGGTGAGAGTAGAGCTAAAGAGAGAACCAAATGTAAAGTAGTAAAAGTAGACCGACTATCTGCCTGTCAATATAGAATCAACATAATAGAAGGTGAAGGGGGCACCGTCTCCTCCTGCTCATCTCAGAACAATGGATTGGGGTAACTCAGTATTTGCCTGACCAAATCGAGACAGCAAATAAAGGAGTCATGAAATCTGATGCATGCCTGATCACAACAAGACACTCAGGAAAAAAGGTGGCGATGAGTGCCTGCCAGGTGCTCTGTCAGGCCCTCTCTATCAGGTAAGTAAAACCAGCTACCTGCTTGACTGAATTGAAACAACAGGGTAGAAGGTGAAAGGATCCCATCTCCTCCTTCTCATCTCAGAATAATGGATTGGGGTGACTCGATACTTCTGTCTAACCTCAACAAAAGTAAAGAAGACATAAAATGGAAGCCTGCCTAATCTTTAACAGGATATCCGAAGTAAAGAGGTGTTGAGGAAGGCCCCTAGGGACTCTGTCGGGCTTGCTAAACTTGGTAAGTAAAACTAACTACCAGTCTGACCGTATCTAGACAGCAGGGTAGAAGGTGAAAGGACCCCGCTCCTCCTGCTCCTTTCAAAATAATGGATTGGGGTAACTCACTACTTTTGCCTGACCTCAACAAGAAGCTCAGAAGCCACAAAAATGGAAGTCTGCTTAGTCTTTAACAAGACATCCAGGGTAAAGAGGTGTTGAGGACTGCCTCCCAGGACTCTATCAGGCTCGCTCAACGGGTAAGTAAAACAAACTACCAGTTTGACCGTATATGGACAGCGGGTTAGAAGATGAAAGGATCCCGCTCCTCTTGCTCCTTTCGAAATAGTTGATTAGGGTGACCCACTACTTATGTCTAACCTCAGCAAGAAGCTCATGAGCTACAAAATGGAAGCCTATTTAGTCTTTAACATGGCATCAAGGGTAAAGGGATGTTGAGAACTGCCTCTCAGGGACTCTATCGACCTCGCTCAACGGGTAAGTAAAATCAAATACCAATATGACCGTATATGGACAGCTGGGTAGAAGGTGAAAAGGATCCCGCTCCTCCTGATCCTTTTAGAATAGTGGATTGGGGTGACCCACTACTTTTTCCTGACCTCAGCAAAAAGCTCATGAACCACAAAATGGAAGCTTGCTTAGTATTTAACAGGACATCCGGAGTAAAGAGAGATGATAAGGGACACCATCTGGAAATGATTCACTTTAACCAGGTAAGCTTCAACATCTGCTCAACCAGCTCGGCCTTATAAATGATGAAGGGCTCAATTCCCACTCAGTCATTTCAACTAAGTGAATAAAGAGTCAGGCTCTGTTGCCTGCCTGATCATAACAGGACAATCAGAAGGAAAAAAGTATCTGTCAGGTGCTCTGTCAAGCCCTCTCTACCAAGTAAGTAAAGCCAACTACCTACCTGACCGTATCGAAATAATAGGATATGAGGTAAAAGTCACCTCAATATCAGCCTGACACGGATCTATGTAGGGATGTGAGGAAAAAAGGATTAGGTAAATGGGATAATTTTAAGGGTAGTGCCACATAGGGAACCCCTTCTAGCGCTTTAATAACCATATGGTAGAGGACAAATCGTCATGGCCATGAGTATCCAAATGCTATCAGGATCTTCTAGGGAACCCTAACCCTAAACAAAAGGGAAGGAGTACATCAGAATGAAGTATCCCAACCAAAGCTGGAAGAGATACACCCTTAGTAGAGTGTGCAAAGGAGTAATCTCATTCCAAAGGAGTAAAAATAACTAAAGTAGCGAGGGGCACCTCTGCTATGACAAATAGGCCTAAGCCTAGTAAAGAAAAAAGCAACCATCATGGAAGCTACAATGGTAAACCCATACTAATTAATGGGAACCCTGTAAGAAGTGGAAATAATATCAAAACATCCCAAGGACCTCTCCAGCAGCTAGGAGTCGGGTCTCAATGAGAAAGCAAATGGTAAGAGGCACGGAGGAGCTGACTTTCTACTAGAGAATCAAAGCTCATGGAAAAGGTGATGGTGGCACCTAAGGCACGATGCCCCATATCACTAAGTAAGAGGAAAAGAACCAAAGTAGCGAGGGGGCATGCTCACTACTAAGGATAACAACTCTGAGTAGGACAAAGCTCACAGCGGTAATACCCACACAAACTAGTGGGATCTCATGGGAAAAAAAGTGACCTCAACACATTCATAGGACTAATTTGGCAATTGAGCCTAGTGTATGAATGGTAAGACAGGTCACGAAAAGGATCAAGAGAACTGATCTTCTGCTAGAAGCTCAAGGCTCTCAAGGCAGTGATGTTAATATCTAAGACGAGATATACTCATCACACCTAGGAAGACAACTCTAGGTAGTAAGGATACACACTCACTACCTAAGGATAATAATCATGAATAAGATTGATAAAATATCAGAGGGTCACAGTGGTAACACCTGCCCTAATTGGGTAGGACCCTATGGGGAGTAAAAGCAACCAAACAACATTCATAGGACTACTCTAGCAGCTAAGAGTAGAACATGAATGGTGAAGTTGGTTAGCAAAAGAAACTAAAGAGTCGATCTTCTACTAGAAAATTAAGACTCTAGTGAATGTGATGTTAACATCTGAGACAAGATGTCCTACATCACAACCAAGAAATAACTCTGAGGTAACAAGAGAACACACCTGACACCTAGTATAGAGATCATGATTGAAATCCATAATCATCAGAAGGTTACAATGGTAACACCTACCCTAATCAGGTAGGACTCTGTACGAAGTGAAAGTAACACTACCACATTTATAAGAACACTATGGCAGCTCAGAGCATTGCATGATGGGGGAGTATGCTTCCAAAAGAGGGTAGCAGGGGGGCGATCTTTTCTCAGAAAGATCTAAGCCTAGTGAAGAAGCGACATTATCATCTGAGACTAGATGTACGACGTCACAACTAAAAACAAATAAAATCATAAAGGGTCATATCCAAATGAGTGTAGACTCATCCTTGAAGCAACCATCAAAGTGCTTTAAAGGAGAAGAAAGAAGAACTTTAGAGAATTTATGCTCTTAGAGAGTTTTACCGGGTTCCTCCTATGACAAGGGCAACCGATTTTGCTCTACTAATAGCTTCCCTCTTTCATCACATATATATTTTTTTTATTTTCCTTTATGTGTTCACAATCATGGATTTAGACTATCCCATACTATCGAAGGTAACACATAGTAGAGGGAACGTTTACCATATCCATGAGTTACTCTTAGTATGAGAATATCTTCTAATGATTGGAATATAAAGAGAGGGAATTGTGATTGATTTTGATATCCCAGACCATGTTCGCCACATGAACAAAATTGGAGAAAGAGATCTAATAGGATCTTATAAAGAATCTAATCATTAGTTTTGATAACCCAGACCACATTCAACTTATGTGAATGAACTGGGGCGCATAATCATAGTGTATAACAAAAGTCACAATATGGATAGAGGATCAACATTACTACTCCTGACTAGCATAGGATGGTATGGACCCAGTATCTCACCTTGAAAAGGGTCTAATCTAAAGATTATGACATCCACACTCACATTCAACTCATATGAATGGACTGGGGGCTACAACTATCAAATTAGGACTGATAGGAGGAAGAAACTCAAATAAGGATAACGGATCCCTATCTCCACACCTGACTATCATAGGTGGGTGTGGACCAAGTATCACATCTTAAAAATAGACTTGAATAGTTTTGATCTCCAAGACCACACTTGGGGTAGCAAGTGAAACTAGGGGACTAAGCTGTTTGAATAGTTGCTATTGAATGATTTATATTTGTGCAACTTATGTAGTTTTGATGATTTGCACTTGCTCTTGTGTGTACTAACATTTTAGGAAAATCAGACTCCAGACTACGATAACTTCAAATCAAATTCAACATGAGATATTTTGTTTATTTGAAGTTTGACTTTTCTTTGAATTAATTTTGAAAGGGAGTGATTGTAATTGAGTGAATAAAATCTCACACACACAAATAAGGAGATCTTAAAATTCTTTACTGATCGTACAGAACGATATTTATCGTACTGGACGATCTGTCAGTTATCTGCTATAGAGCACTTGGAACGAATAGGAACTTGCTTGAAAATTTTTTTTTCTAAGTCCTATTCGTCCAGGAAGAAATTTATTATCGTCCCGGACGATGGGTTCTCTGTAAAATTTTCGTCCAGATGAATTTTATCATCGTACGAGGTGACCAGTCCTCTGGAAAATTTTCGTCCAGACGAAAATAAATATCGTACCGGACGATCAGCTCTCTGGAAAATTTTCGTCCAGACGAAAACAAATTATCGTCCGTGGCGATTGGTCCTCTGGAAAATTTTCTTCCAGACGAAATAAATAATCGTCCAAGACGATCGGCTCTCTGAAAAATTTTCGTCCAGACGAACATATTTTCGTCCAAACGATTAACCGACTTAGAACAGTTTTCAGCAGTTTCTAGAACCAACCTTGTAATAACCGTTCGTACTGGATGAACCTAGTTCGTACAGGACGATCAGCTGTACGAAGTCATTTCGTACACATATACAAATTGGGTCGTTTCAGTTTGTTTAAGTAAAATCGTCCAGGACGATCCAGGATCGTACGGGACGATCCACTGCGTACAGTGATATGCAGTTTTTGGGCGGTTTTTCATGTCTTTTGTATAAATAGTCCAAATTAGACTGCCACCCAATCTTTTTGTCATTTGATCTTCGTGCCTCTTGAGAGAATAGCCAAGGAGAGAGTGGAAGAGAGCATTCAAGGGAGGATTCCTACCACTGGAGCGAGAAGGCTTCACTTGGATTACTAAGGTAAGAGTCTCTACTTGTGAAATTGGATTTCTTCACTCTTTTCCTTCTTCCTTCTAGATTCTTGTGAGAAGATCAGTCAAGGAGATCCGGTTCTCTGCCGACACTTGGAGAGTGTGAACAGCCGAAGGGTTCTCTGCCCACACTAGGAGAGTGAAAAAGGACGAAGGTTCTCTGCCTACACTTGGAGAGTGTGAACAGTCATAGGGTTCTCTGCCCACACTAGGAGAGTGTAAAAGGACGACGGTTCTCTGCCAGCACTGTTGATTGTGTGAAAGGACGACGGTTCTCTGCCGCACCGGGTAGTGGTGAAAAGAGTGTGTTGTAAAGGCTTCTCCGCCTTGCTGTGGGTGCTAAAGGAGAGTCACTTTGTGGTATTAGTGCAATACTCAGAGGGTGCCTCTGAGGAGTGGATGTAGGTCTGATTATAGACCGAACCACTATAAATCTGGTGTCATTTACTTTATTGCTTTTACGTTTCCGCACTTTAAATTTCAGTTTTAACAACTCTGTGGTTGAAAAACATTTTTCTACAAACTTTAAAAGAAAATTTTATTTCGGTTCAACTTTATCATTAAGAGGGTTTAAAATTTTTAAAACTACCAATTCACCCCCTCTTGATAGCTGTGGGACATTTACTTAGGCTTAACAACCTAATTACTGGACTCAACAAGTGGTATCAGAGCATAGTTTCAAAATCATAAGTTTGAACTACTTTTTGATTAACGTAGATGGCTACATTTGGAAACCGAAACACACTTGAGGGTTACTCTATCACTAGACCTCCACTGTTTGACAATATTCCTTTTGATTTTTGGAAAACACGCATGTCTACTTTCTTACAGTCACTTGATTATCGCATGTGGATGCTAGTCCAGGAAGGTTACTCAAAACCAACTAGATTTGTTGATGGAATTAGGGTAGATACACCCTATGCAGATTGGACTATAGAAGAACGTGACTTAGCACAATTAAATGCGAAATGTTTAAATAGTTTCTTTTGTGCTTTAAAATCTGAAGACTACATGCGAGTTTCCACTTGTAAAAGCGGAAAAGACATATGGGATAGACTTTGTATTACTTATGAAGGGACAAATGAGGTTAAGCAATCAAGACTCAATATCTTATTACATGACTACGAATTATTTCGCATGAAACCTAATGAATCAATATCTGACATGTACACAAGATTCACTCAAATTGTCACCTCTTTGCATGCACTTGGTAGGGAATTAACTAATGCTGAAATGGTCAATAAGATTCTTCGTTGTTTACCTACTGCATACGATGCTAAAATTACTGCAATTACAGAGTCTAAAGATCTGAACATTTATTCCATTGACAATCTTCTTGGTTCACTCATTGCTTACGAGCAAGGAGTAAGTCAAAGAAAGATTGATGCAGGTGAACCAAGAAAGGACAAGAATATTGCACTTAATGTGGAAGAGTCAGAAAGTGAACACTCACAACCTGATGATGAAGACGATATTGCACTGATGACTAGACAATTCAGAAGCTTTTTAAAGAGGAAGCAGAAGAGACGTCAGCAATGGAATAGAGGTAAGTATAACAGAAATGGCAAGGTTTCTAATGAAGTGATCTGTTATGAATGCAGGAAACCAGGTCATATAAAGACTGATTGTCCAAAACTCAAAGCCACTCATAGCAAGGAGAAGGTAGAGGAGAAACCAATGATGAAGAAGGGCAAGAAGAAGTTTCAAAAGGCTTTTTGGGCGGACTCAGCTTCAGACTCATCTGAGACTGAAAAAGAAGAAGAAGTCACCAACCTTTGCTTGATGGCAGATAAAGCTGAACAATCAGATCAAGAAGAGGAATACTCTCACACAAGACCTTGTGAGAGTATATGGTACCTGGACAGCGGATGTTCAAAGCACATGACTAGGAATACTGCTCAATTCATAACGCTGGAAGCCAGGAGTGGAGGCAAGGTTACACTTGGAGATAATACCACAAAGAAAGTGGTTGGATCAGGTATGATTGGAAATTTGAAAAACTTTTTCATAGACAATGTTTTATTAGTTGAAGGCTTAAAATATAATTTGCTTAGCATAAGTCAGCTATGTGATAAGGGCTATAATGTAAAATTTTTACCTACTAGCTGCATAATTAGCCTAAATGGGAAAATTGTTTTAAATGGAAAAAGGGTGAACAATGTCTACATGCTAGATTTAAATTGTATTCAATCTCCTACTGCTTTTTGTTTGAAAACTGTTTCTGATGAATCATGGCTTTGGCATAGGAGACTTTGTCATTCTAGTATGAAAAATCTTAGAAGAATTACCCAAAAGAATTTGGTTAGAGGAATACCTAAACTAGACTTTACTAAGGACCATCTATGTGATGCATGTCAATTAGGAAAACAAGTCAAGTCCTCTTTTAAGTCCAATAAAGATCTTAGGACCAGTAAACCTTTAGAAATTCTACACATGGATCTTTTTGGACCTGTAAGCACTGTTAGTCTAGGAGGAAAGGTATATGGATTTGTTATAGTAGATGATTTTTCAAGATTCACTTGGGTTAAATTTCTTTTTCATAAGAGTGAATCATTTGAGGAATTCAGAAATTTTTCAACTTGGATACAAAGAAAACTAGGATATGAAATAATCTCTATACAAAGTGATCATGGAGGAGAATTTGAAAATAAAAGATTTGAAGATTTCTGTAAAGAAAAGGGGATTGATCACAATTTTTCTGCACCTAGAACTCCTCAACAAAATGGAGTAGTTGAAAGAAAGAACAGAACATTAATAGAAGCCGCCCGAGCAATGTTAGCAGAATACTCGCTTCCTAGATATTTTTGGGCTGAGGCGGTTAGCACTGCATGCTATGTTCTGAATAGGGTGAATGTGAGATCAAATTTGAATAGAACACCCTATGAGTTGCTAAAAGGTAGAACACCAAATTTGTCTCATTTGCATGTATTTGGTTGCAAGGTGTTCATACATAATAATGGAAAATCTGCCTTAGGAAAATTTGATCCAAAATCAGATGAAGGAATTTTTGTTGGATATTCAAGTGTTGGAAAATCTTATAGAGTATTCAACAAAAGAACTTTAGTCATTGAAGAAACCACACATGTTGTTTTTGATGAAAATGGAAACATGAAAGAGCCAAATGTTGTTGAAGAAGAAATTGAAGAAAACTCCCAAAAGATTGATAGATTAAATTTGGAAGAAAATGTGGAAGAAAATTTAGAAAGAGAAGACCCTTTGCCTAGAGATTTGAGATTTTCTAAAAACCATCCAAAGGAATTGATTATAGGTGAACCAAGTGAGGGTGTTAGAACTAGGCGTGGATTAAACAAGGAAGTCAATCATTCAGCCTTTATTTCAACTATTGAACCCACTAACATTGATCAAGCACTTTCAGATGAATTTTGGATATTGGCCATGCAAGAAGAGGTAAATCAATTTGTAAGAAATAAAGTTTGGGAACTAACTACAAGGCCAAAAGATCAAAGTGTTGTTGGAACCAAGTGGGTGTTCAAAAATAAAATGAATGACTCAGGAGTAGTCATTAGAAATAAGGCTAGATTAGTAGCTAAGGGGTATAATCAAATTGAAGGAATTGATTTTGAGGAAACTTTTGCCCCTGTAGCTAGACTTGAAGCAATTAGGGTTTTGCTAGCCTTTGCCTGTTTTAAAGGTTTTAAATTGTTTCAAATGGATGTCAAAAGTGCCTTTTTAAATGGGGTAATTGAGGAAGATGTTTTTGTAGAACAACCTCCAGGTTTTGAAAATTCTAAATTTCCAAATCATGTTTTCAAATTAAAAAAGACATTATATGGATTGAAACAGGCACCTAGGGCTTGGTATGAGAGGTTGAGCACCTTCCTACTTGAAAGATCTTTTGAAAAAGGAAGTGCGGATACAACTCTCTTTTTGAGGAAAATTGGAAAGGATATACTTATTGTTCAAATTTATGTGGATGACATCATCTTTGAATCTTCAAATAAACATCTTTGTGATGATTTTTCTAAAACAATGAGTAGTGAATTTGAAATGAGTCTAATGAGAGATTTAAATTACTTTCTAGGATTTAGCATTAAGCAACTTGAGGAAGGTACTTTTCTTAGTCAAACTAAATATATTAAGGACATCCTCAAAAATATGAAATGGACAATGCTAAACCTGTTAGTACACCAATGAGTTCTTCAGTTCAGTTGGATAAGGACCTTAAGGGAAAATCTGTTGATCAAAAGAAATTTAGAGGGATAATTGGATCTTTACTTTACTTGACTGCTAGCCGACTAGATATTATGTTCAGTGTTTGCCTATGTGCTAGATTTCAATCAGATCCAAAAGAATCACATTTGACAGCAGTGAAAAGGATTTTAAGATATCTATTAGGAACTCAAAACTTAGGAATTTGGTATCAATAAGTTTAGCTCTTCATTTGAAATTATTGGTTACTCAGATTCTGACTTTGCAGGCTGTAGAGTGGATAGGAAAAGCACTTCTGGAACATGTCAATTCATTGGAAATTTATTAGTTTCATGGTCTAGTAGAAAACAAAATTCAGTGGCACTATCTACTGCAGAAGCAGAATACATTGCATTAGGAAGTTGTGTGGCACAAGTACTTTGGTTAAAACAATAGTTGATTGATTTAGGATTAACTATAGGCACTATTCCAATTTATTGTGACAATACTAGTGCTATTTGCATTTCCAAAAATCCTATTCAACATTCTAGAACCAAACACATTGATATAAGGCATCATTTCATAAGGGATCATGTATCCAAAGGAGAAATTGAACTCATACATGTTTCAACTGAAAATCAACTTGCAGACATTATTACAAAACCTTTAGCCTTTGATACTTTCAGTACTTTAAGAACAAGGCTTGGTATTATTGATTTGAATGCTTAACCAAAATGTCTTTGCAACATTGATATTTGTTGTGTTTTATTTTGTTTTTTATTTTATGAAATTTTGTGTGTTTTGAATGAATTGTTTTTGTATTTATGGTTTTGCTTTATGTTTTCTGTGTTTTTGAATATTTTGTTTGATTTTTTTTTTTTTTTTTTTTAAAAAAGGAAAAGAAAAAAAAATTTTTTTGGAGGAAATCGTCCAGGACGAAATTGGTTTCGTACGAGACGATGTGTGAAGGAACAGTTTGCGCGAATTTTAACCGTTTTGAGAGCAGTTTTTAATTAGATCGTCTGTACGATCTGTGATCGTCCAGGACGAATTTTTTTTTCTCTCAAACGTCGGGACAATTGAATGCAGCGGTTGAGTGGATAAGACAGTTTTTAATATGAAATTCGTCTGTACGAAATTTTTGTTCGTCCAGACGAACATGTGTCGGTTCATTGTAGGGGACGGTTTTCAAGAGTCATTAAAACGATTCACTTTTTGATCGTCTGGACGAAATTTTTTTGTCTGTACGATCGGTCAAGTCAAAAAGCCTGTACGAAGGGACGCATCGTAAGTTGTGTTGATTACGAAAAGCCGTTACATTTTGGACGAATCGGATCGTCTGTACGAAATTATATCGTCCAGACGAACGATAATTTTTCGTCCAGGATGAATATTTTCGTCCAGGACGAACGTATCGTTTTTCTTTAAATATGAAGGCTTTCAAACTTGACAATCATACTTCCAAACTTCTTTTTCAATCCCTTTATACATCAAATCAACAATGGCCTCCTCTAGCAAAAGATAAAAGGTTTTGGTGAAGAAACCAAATAGGAATGCCCCAGACAACTTTCTTTCCAAGGCAAATGAGGAATCTTTTCCTCGTTTTGCCTCCGCAAAAATCACTCCGTCTCGCATTCTCATTCAAACTGAGTTGAAATTTCGGGTATTGCACCTCTTCGCCTCAACCCAATTTCAATTCATTCTTTCTCTCGCCCACTTCTACAATAAGCAAACCTACCATTACTTTCTAGCAAACATGAGTTTCAATTCTGACCATTCCACCATTAGTTCTTTTGTTTTTAAGAAAAAAGTTGAGATCACCAAGCACGACCTTGGTGCATTTTTAAACTTAAGAACTGAGGGATATAGAGCCCACACCCTAATGTCAGAAACCTCCTTCAAATGGTTTCAAATCAATAGGGTAATTAGAGAAAATGCTATTGACAATCATGTTGCTAGAGTCTCCGGTATGACCCAAGATGCCCGAATCATCCAGCATATCCTTCGATCCTCAATCATTCCTAAAGCTGGTGATAGGATTAACATTACTCCTCTCCTTTCTTGTCTAACTTTTTTAATCATGCAAAGACATCCTATTGACGAAGCCCAACTCATCATAGATCATATCTATGGGCTTTCAGAAATAGGACATGCTGATCAGAAGAGGAAGAAGAACATTTCATTAGGACACTTAATTACTTATATTTTGGAAAAGAAGTACAATATAGTGCATCCTGATGAAGAATATGAAGAGCCAGTTTACTATAATGATGCATCATTCAGATTGCTCTTCAAGGAGGAAAAAGAAAAAGAAAAAGCACATGCCAGTGCTTCAGAAGAAGAAGAAGAAGAAGGAGTGCAAGCTTCTGCTTCTCAATCAGATTACCAGAATCTGATTGAGAGATTTGATAGACTAGAGACTTACATTGATCAAAGGTTTGATCAATTTGATGCTCAACTTACGCAGCAGCAACATGACATTGGTAATATTAAAGATGAAGTTCATGAAATAAATACCAATGTAATGTTGATGGCCTCCTACTTCAACCTCTTTGGCGGCATTCCTCCTCCTCCAGAACAGTAGAAATATTTTTATGTGTGTCTGTTGTATTTTTTTTTGTTTTTATCTTGTCTGTTTTATTGTTAAGTGTTTGTTTTTATGTTTTTAAGTTCAATATTTTTTTGTAATCCGTTTCTTTAATATCAATGAAAGTTTGTTTTTATTAGATTTGTTCTTGAAATATAGTTAATGTTTATGAATTTCATTAGTATTATTTAATCTACATAGTGCTTAAATTCGATTGTAATTTGAGATTATCTATATTAGAAAATCTAGACTTTCTTAATTTATAAGTTGTATATAACTTGTTGTAATTAGAACTTTTAAATTCATGTCTATTTATTTAGACTACATAAAAGTTAATATTACTATTGCAATTTAGATGTTTTCTTATTTTGTATTTCTATGCTCAAGAGATATTTATGTACCTAGAAATATTTGAAATTTTATATTATAGATTTTGGAAAGAATTGGTCCAATTACTCTTGAACATTGTACAAATGTACAAAAATCAAAAGGAATTCGCAAAAAATTTGCAAAGTGAAAAAGAGGCACAAAATAAGCCCAATCAAGAAAAAAATGCACAAAAATGTGCCCCAAAATTTTGAAAAAAAGATGCGCAAAGCGCCACATGAGGTAATTCTCTTCTTTCCAAATTCGTTCAATCTCTTAATTCAAATTGATCTTATGTTCATTGATATTCTATTGAACTTTGAAATATATAATTTTTATACATCTCTCTTGTAATGATTTTCTATAGTCAAATGTCTAAATTGAATCATATCTTTGATAAATTCTTCTTACTTACAATGTTATATCACTTCTTAAATTTTATGAATTTCTATGATTGACCTAATATCTTTAGTTTAAAAATTGCATACCCTATGTCAATCACAATTTAGATTAAATTTTAAAAATGAATTTCATATAATTCCTTACATTTCTTGTCTATTTCTTCTTCACTTTTTGTTGCTGTCAAAAAGGGGGAGAAATTATTGTGTTTTCTGTTGTGTTTTGTATTTTCTATTTTTAATTGTTCTGTTTGCAAGTTTATTTTGTTGTGTTAAAATTTTTTGAAAAACAAAAATATTATTCTTTATGCCTCCTTATTTTAAAGTACTCATCAATTCAGGGGGAGTTTAGGAGATAGAAGATTTGTTTTAACTTGAAACCATACAAATAATAATTGTTTTGCCATCATCAAAAAGGGGGAGATTGTTTAAATAGTTGCTATTGAATGATTTATATTTGTGCAACTTATGTAGTTTTGATGATTTCAAACATTATTATTCAAATGTATAGTTATCTCCTAACAATTTCAGAAGATTTGCACTTGCTCTTGTGTGTACTAACATTTCAGGAAAATCAGACTCCAGACTACGATAACTTCAAATCAAATTCAACATGAGATATTTTGTTTATTTGAAGTTTGCCTTTTCTTTGAATTAATTTTGAAAGGGAGTGATTGTAATTGAGTGAATAAAATCTCACACACACAAATAAGGAGATCTTAAAATTCTATACTGATCGTACAGAACGATATTTATCGTACTGGACGATCTGTCAGTTATCTCCTATAGAGCACTTGGAACGAATAGGAACTTGCTTGAAATTTTTTTTTTCTAAGTCCTATTCGTCCAGGACGAAATTTATTATCGTCCCGGACGATGGGTTCTCTGTAAAATTTTTGTCCAGACGAATTTTATAATCGTACGAGGCGACCAGTCCTCGAGAAAATTTTCGTCCAGACGAAAATAAATATCGTACCGGACGATCAGCTCTCTGGAAAATTTTCGTCCAGACGAAAACAAATTATCGTCCGCGGCGATTGGTCCTCTGGAAAATTTTCATCCAGACGAAATAAATAATCGTCCAGGACGATCGGCTCTCTGGAAAATTTTCGTCCAGACGAACATATTTTCGTCCAAACGATTAACCAACTTAGAACAGTTTTCAGCAGTTTCTAGAACCGACCTTATAATAACCGTTCGTACTGGACGAACCTAGTTCGTACAGGATGATCAGTTGTACGAAGTCATTTCGTACACATATACAAATTGGGTCGTTTCAGATCGTTTAAGTAAAATCGTCCAGGACGATCCAGGATCGTACGGGACGATCCACTGCGTACAGAATTGAAAATATGCAGTTTTTGGGCGATTTTTCATGTCTTTTGTATAAATAGTCCAAATTAGACTGCCACCTAATCTTTTTGTCATTTGATCTTCGTGCCTCTTGAGAGAATAGCCAAGGAGAGAGTGGAAGAGAGCATTCAAGGGTGGATTCCTACCACTGGAGCGAGAAGGCTTCACTTGGATTACTAAGGTAAGAGTCTTTACTTGTGAAATTGGATTTCTTCACTCTTTTCCTTCTTCCTTCTAGATTCTTGTGAGAAGATCAGTCAATGAGATCTAGTTCTCTGCCGACACTTGGAGAGTATGAACAGCCGAAGGGTTCTCTGCCCACACTAGGAGAGTGAAAAAGGACGAAGGTTCTCTGCCTACACTTGGAGAGTGTGAACAGCCGTAGGGTTCTCTGCCCACACTAGGAGAGTGTAAAAGGACGACGATTCTCTGCCAGCACTGTTGATTGTGTTAAAGGACGACGGTTCTCTGCCGCATCGGGTAGTGGTGAAAAGAGTGTGTTGTAAAGGCTTCTCCGCCTTGCTGTGGGTGCTAAAGGAGAGTCACTTTGTGGTATTAGTGCAATACTCAGAGGGTGCCTCTGAGGAGTGGATGTAGGTCTGGTTATAGACCGAACCACTATAAATCTGGTGTCATTTACTTTATTGCTTTTACGTTTCCGCACTTTAAATTTCAGTTTTAACAACTCTGTGGTTGAAAAACATTTTTCTACAAACTTTAAAAGAAAATTTTATTTCGGTTCAACTTTATCATTAAGAGGGTTTAAAATTTTTAAAACTACCAATTCACCCCCCTCTTGGTAGCCGTGGGACATTTACTTAGGCTTAACAACCTAATTACTGGACTCAGCATAAGCCCTACAAAAGAGGAGAGCAAAGTAAAAAGAATTCTATGCTCTAGCACCAATACAATTATTGCGCATAGATAGAAGTACAACACATCCCTATGGCATATTAACGTATCATCTTTAAGGATAATCTTATACTCATCAAAGCGAACGTAGTGTGGTAGAGGACAAATCATCGTGGCCACACAGACTGCTTGAAAGTAAGAGGGATCCTTTTAGGAGCTATATATACAGAAGGATATCTACAGGCGGTAGGGAGGCTCCACTGTGAAGTACTAGACTCAGGCATAGTACTTTTTCAAGTACTGCCCATTGATGACAGGCATTGGATGAATGACATTTGCATCAACAAGTAGGTATACACCACTTTCATAAACTTGCTCTATAATGAAGGGGCCTTCCCAAATAGGCTCAAACTTACCGCCTCACCGACGTTGTGAAATGATAGGCCTACACAAAATTAGACTAGATCGCCTACCCAGAAAGTGCGGATCTAATAAGGAAATCGTGGTACTGGGCCATTCAGGCCTGACATAGGTTAAGGCATTGATAAACTCATAAACCAAGCTCATCTAAACCATCAATCTCTTCCAACCTCAGTCGGGCATTATCTTCATCAGATAGATCTCCTGTCCACTCCTATGGGGTCTAGTATAACAGGTGGTACTACTGGCTGGTCTCTGGAAGTACTGGTAGTGGCTACACCCATCATCTGGGGTATCGCCCCCAATGCTCTCAACTGTCCAGTCAGAGTCGCAATGGCTCTGGCCATCTATGCCATCTGTGCCTGAAAGTTCAGAACTATAGCATCTATATCCACTGACCTGGGAGATCCACCCACCTCAGGTTCTCCCTGCTCATCCTGGTCCTCGGGCTCTCTCTGCTCATCTGAATGACCTCGATGGATGATCACACAGACTCGATACACTGGTACATCCTCATCGGACTCATCTCCTAGTGTATCATCATCCTCTAAGAAAGATCGCTGAAGTGCCTCTATATAGGGACTTATAGGAGAGGTGATCCTATGAGGGCTGGGAGCTGGCTCTGTCTCATCCCACTCTGGTGATCCATCAAGGGTAGGTACTAAATCATCATCATAAGCCATCAGGACCTCCTCAAACCTAAAAGGAGATACAATATCCATCTGATTAACTGTGCCCACTGGCTGCTCAGTCTCTTCCAACTGTGCTGTCTCATCTGGCTGAACTGGGTCGATAGGGGTGCCCGCATACCAACCTCTCCAAACCCACCTACTGTGGTGGGGCTCCATATTGGTAACCGGCTATTAAGGGGCTACAACTACTGATCTGATCTGTGGCCTAGTAGGCTTTCGCTATTGTCTCTATTCTTGGCGATGTGGGTGTCATCCTACAGTAGGAGTAATTGTCAGCGGTCTAATAATAGGAACTGTCTCTACTGACTGCTAAGATGTCTGTCATGTATGCCAACTATACAGTCGCCTCGCAGTCTATCTCTTCAACTAAAAAGTAGCCTTAGAGATCTGTCAGAGTAACCTCTCCTGACTGACAGTCCCTCTGTCATGCGCTAGGCAGACAATATTTCGAATCCTCTGAGTGAGGGCTCGAACACCAGCATCATTGGGGATCCTGGCCTGGGGTAAAGTAGTAGTGACAGGAGGAGCCGCCGCAATACGAACAACATCCTCCTCATCCCCACTGTGTTAGTGGAGAGAAGCGTCTTCCCTGGATCGCCTCTATCTCAAGATCTACCATAACATCCTGGGTGGGCACAACTATAACTCATCATAGTCTCCACTTCCTGCGAGCCACTGTCCTATAAACTAGCTCTTGGTGAGCTATCACCTTAGCCATCTCCTGCCTCTCTGCCTCTGATGCAGCTAAATGAAGTCTCCTGTTCCTATTCCTCCAAGCCCTTCTCCCAAGACTAGAGGTAAAACAGGAGGGGATATCTGAACCCACTACCTGGGTGGCAGGGGGAACATAAACAATGGGAAGAGTCAAGATTTACCCGATGGTCTCAGGGTGAGAGAGCCGAGCAAAAATAGAAACCTGACTAGAAGAGGGAAAAGGAGCCTCGGTCTGGGCACCCCTATTCCTAGTGGAAGTGGGAGGGGGAACCCTAACTCAAGGTATCTTCGCCGGAACGACAGGGATAATAATGGCAGCAGGCTGTCGGCGCTGAGGGACTGGAGCAACCTGTACAACAGGCATGGTAAGCACTGGTCGCCTAACTGTAGTACGAACTGGTGGAATGAGGAGTGGCCTAGGAACTGGTCGCCTAGCCATAGGGCGCACTAGCTGTGCAGGTACAGGAACAAGACGAGCAAGTACCCAGGTTATTTGTCGAGCAGCTGGACATCCGAAAGGATACATGCCTTCATGTCCTCTCCTCTAGGGAGGAGAGAATATAGCAGCCTCAGCCGGGGTCAGCCCGCCAAGAGTGACGAAGGCCGAGTCCATGAAGGAACTAAAAGTGATCCCTCCAGTGGGTGGACTAGTTAGTAAGGACCCAGGAAGAGTTACCCGTACGTCTGAGCCAAAATTGAAAGTCATGGAAGGTACGAAGGAAATGGCACTGCTGCCAAGAAAAGAAATTAAAAAGAATCAGTTAATATTGAAATCAAGAAAGAATACATAAATGAATTGATAAAGATGGATAAGGATGGATAAAGGATGGAATAGCCTACAAGGCTAGAAAGAGGTAGAGTAGGGAGGAACCCTAACTAAGAAGAATGAATAATTACTAAGGAAAGACCCTAACTAAGAGTGAGATGTATCTAATCTAAGGAGTACCAATCTCGGAGTACACACAAGAAAATATAATATATGATCCAAAGATGAGAGAGAAACTTGTCCCACCATGGTCACTAGAAACTTGGGGACCTCCGAAAGAGCACCGCTCGTGGGGTTCAAACGCAAAGGGTACGATCACACTATCCCGTAGGACAAAACGATCACAGGCCTTTACACTCGACACGGGCAGGCCAATTGGAAAAGATAGATTGGATCGTACATATGACTTACCATTGAGGATAGCGGCTCTCGTCAGCACAGCCTGATGGGTAGTAATATACACGACCTGATCACAATCACGGATTTTTGCCACCCGATACATCAACTCGGATGGGGTTTTATTAGATGTGGAGCCAAGTTTCCCACGGGCACAAGCCCCCTTGGTTAATTACAGCCCAGGCCGGAGCCCGAGAAGACTCTCAATTAAGGATCATATATTATCCTTTCCAAAATGGGATTGGCATGAGGGTGTAGACTAAGAAGTCATACTCAAAGGGAAGAAAGGTCCAAAGGGCTTGATCCACATGGGGTTTACACCAGCATTCAGAGGCTCTAGGAAACTAAGGAGAAATTGGAGAAAATAAAAGAACAAACATCCAATCACATGCATGAGACAAGGATGGAAGTGGCATCATCCATGTGAAGTAGATAAGCAAGATTTATAGTCCCTGAAGAGAAGGGACCTACCTACTATTTTAGGCATACTACCAGACTGAATGTAGTAGCCTTGAATCATAAATCTAGATTGAGTTTAGTGTTCTACACACTAACACCCGAGTCCTAACTAATATAATTCAAAACCTGGACTTATCCCAGCCTGAATTAGGGAGCCATCTAACCACCTAATCACTTTAGTACTATGATGTCAGGTCATTTATGAGAGATGGGTGAGTGGTACAATTTTTTGGAAGTTAAGGTTGACATCTAGAGAGTTTCCTAATTGGCCTTATACTTATATTGGGTGAATGCTCCTAGCTAATGTAATTAAATTTTAATTAAATTAGTTTCTAATATAATGTATGCTAGTTGAAGCTTCCAAATCAAATATGCTTGATATTTTAAAAAATAGGCTTATAAAAAATAATTTTTAGAAAAGACTGGGCCTCCCCAGGCCAGGCACTTCATCCTCATAGGCCAGATTATCCGGACTCTACCCGCAGGCGGGGAGGTGTCTTATTAGAAGGAGAGAGAGAGATGCAGCATTATGTATGCGACCCCAGATGACTCTGGAAATTTCTTAGGTTCATTAGATTTCTATGTTATTTAAACTTTATAATTTTAAGTATTAATTGCGAGAAGAAAAAGTATTTTTTAATCCTTGCATTACAGGAAAACACGATATTACCGGCGGACAATATCCACCGGTAACACGTAAAATTCGACGGAAGGCCATGGTTTCCGGCGCATTTTTGTTGGATTTTGGTACTCCAGTTAGGTGCGTGTCGAAAAATGTCTTCCAACATTTATAAGACGTCGGAAACCTTTCCGACGCACCCTCCGACGCATTATCGTCACAAAATATGTTAGCAAAAATGTCATTTCCTAACCGATTGATATATGCCAAAATTTTACAACGTACATATCTGACGAAAAATACGGTGAATAAAACGCCATAGATCCGCCGTAACTAAAGCTACGGTTTGTTTTTGGCGCTATTAGTGCGCCAAAAAACACCGGCGGATAAGACACTGTAAGGTGCGTCATAACAAAAGGTATGACTTGCTTCTGGCGCATTTGCCGCCACCCGTTTTTGTCAGAAAAAAAATGCCTGCATGATTGTGCTGATTCATTGTATCGTCGTTTCCATCGCATTTTCGACTCCAAATTCACCGAAAATCTGTAGCAATAACAAAAAAAAAAACCTTCCCAGCCAAGAATCGGATTTCCACACATACAAACATATACAAATACATACAATAATAGTTCCACAACACGAATATACATATCACATATGTCAAGAACTTCAACATATACTCAAAAACATAAATATCCATTAAAACAAAATGTTCAATAGCATCAACAAACTAAAAACTTCACAGATTGTTCAATAACACAGATTCAAAGAAATAAACAACTTCATATGACTAAATGAAACTACTCTGAATCCGTGGACTCCTACTCAGCTGGAGATACCGCTTTTCCACTCAACTGCTCACTCATTTTGCACATTTCATCCAATAACTGATTGTGTTGCTCCTGGATCTACATTTGAACCTATGCTTGCAACTGAACTTGCCAATCAGCTTGTGATTTTCTTATTCTAGCTCTGCTTGAAAGGGAATTATTTGTTGAGTATGTAAGGACTCATGTGAACTGGATGCGAAGCTGGATGCAGTAGAGGAGGTCATCGCCTCGTATGCCTGAGCTTGCGAACCTAAATCATAAACTCTGCCATGTTTCATTCCTCAAACGACTTGCGACCAGATGCGGTACTCAGAATACTCAACAGAGCCGCCAGAAGAGCCCTCACTTGATGCGGTATGACTCTCTCGAAGCCGTATATATTCCTCCTGTGAAAGTAGAATATAAATATATATAATTAAATTAAAACTAAAAATTATTAAACACATATATTTACATGGGCTTTTCTTGCTCTGTCATTAATCCATTATTTATCCTTCTATCGCTTATGAGTGTGACTATGCAATTCTACATGAGTAGGTTCTCTACCCAGCATATCTTTCTATTAGAATTAAGAGAATCCATTATAGTGGGCATGAACCAATATGTCAACGACCAAAAAATACTTTTCTTGGTCTAATTATGGTTGACACCATATCCTGGTAATCTGAACTCAACTAATGTTGGAGAATCTATTATAGTGGGCATGAATCTGACACTTTCAAAAATTTCTTCACTACTATATCTTGGAGGAGGTTGAAATATCACCATTTTATTTTTAGTAAAGGCTATTTTATTTCGCCTGAAAGGATGACTTGGAGGTAAAACTATTTGATGACAATTAAATCAAATTTTCTTCCTACCATACTTTAAAGTAAATGATTTTGTATGTTCCATATAATATGGATAAGCTAACATGCCTGAAGTATGCCAACCTGAGAGCATACCATATGTAGGAAAGTCACAAATTGTCCAAAGTAATGTTGCTCTTAGTGTAAAGTTCTGTTTAGTGGAGATATCATATGCACTTACTCCCTCTTCCCATAATAAACTTAAATCATCAATTAACGGTTGTAAGAATACGTCAAAATTCACTTTGGATTATGTGGCCCTTTAATGATAAGTGTTAGAAACATATAAGGAGTAGCCATACATAACTCTAGAGGAAGATTATAAGGAGTGAGTATCATGGGCCAACATGAGTACGGTGTAGCAGATTGACTGAATGAAGTAAAACCATATGCGCATAAACCTAATCTGACATTTCTTGGTTCTACCACGAATGTGGGATATATACGAGCAAAGTGTTTCCAAGCATCTGCTTCTGATGGATGTGTGATAACACCTTATGGAATGTGATCATTATGTCATCTTATATGTGCAGTAGATCTCATGGATGTATATAGTCGTTATAGTCATAGTATTATTGGTAAGTAGAACATCTTACTGACAGGCACATCCTTCTGCTTCCTTCTATTTCCAGATTTTGGTTTAAACCTTGGTGCATTGCAATGACGACATGCAATCTCTGAGAAATCTTCTTTAAAGTATAACATGCATCCATTGATACAACAATCTATCTTTATGTATGCCAAACCAAATTTGGAAACTAACTTCTTTGTCTTATATAGATATGTAGGAATTAAATTATCTATCGGATTAGTTTCCTTAAGCAGCATAATGAATTGATTAAAATATTCACGAGCAATATTATATTCTGGTTTGATGCTTAACATCTTCACAGCAATAGATAACTCTGAGTGAGTGGTGCACCCTTTCAAGATTGGTTGCTGGGCAGCATGTAACAAATCATAAAAATTATGTGCCTCTTTATTCTGTAACTCTACTGTGTTTTATTCAAATTATATTCCAGTTGCATCATGAACTAATTCCTCAAGATTTGGTCAGATATTTTCAGCCTCAACTATATTAGTACTTGTAGAAGGTCCGCATTGATAATAAAATTGTGGCTCGTACTCTCCATGAGAAGTCTAATACCAATACCGTGGCATGAATCATCCGCGATACAGATCAATAGTTACATCATGTAGTGTTAGGTGCACTAGATTTTTATGTTTAGAACATGGACATCGAAACTTTCCTTCTGATATGAAGCTGGGTAGTTGTTTTGCTTGCTGAATGAAATTATTCACCTCATTAATGAATTCATCTGTTAATGTCTTTCGTCCTTGAGATAATCTGTTATACATCCAACTTCTTTGATTTCTAATATCCATAACCTATATATAAGAGCAAATAAGTAATAGATTTTAGCTTGAGTAGATCTAAAACTGAATATATGAAGATATTAACATTAGAATTAAGTGATGGTGAAATAGATAGTGAAATATATGAAGAATATCATCAGCAAAAAACATACGGCGGTAACTGCGCCGGACCTTTTGTAAATGTCTAGTGAGAACATCTACGACAAAAGTTAAAAGAAACCCATGTAATACCACATGCTCAGGTTCCTTAGACAATTTTTATGGCTAAAGGTTGTCAAACACCTCATATAAATCGCTGTTCCTCGAATAAATGCAACTCCAATGTAAGGTCAAATCTGTCAGTCTCCTCTTATCACATAATTTGACACTACAAGCCTCCTCAGCATCCTTCACATTTTTCAACGCGCTAGATTCCTAATTTGCAAAGATCATTCATAGACTTCAGCTCCCTAATTATATTGCCAATCTTAGTTTCAAGATCAAACTATTTGAGTTCTTGAAGAGAGTTTAGCTTCCTAATCCCATATATCTAAGAATTATGTTTTTGGGGTCATATCAAACGCAATTTAGAAAGGTTATTTATGTGACTTGGTAAAAAATCATTGAGTTTAGTCCCGCATACATGCCATGAATCATAAATTTTATATTGCAAGTGATTGAGATTACTTAGAAATCTTAGTAGCCTAGTGACCTTATATCCATCAATCTTTAGGTATCAAATATGTATCAAATATTTAATCTGCTCCGGTGTCATTTCCAAGCCTGTAGCACATATGGATAATAAGAGTAGGCTTCTTTATGATTTAAATATTTCAATAAGTGCATTGAAAAGATCCTGATTAGAAGTTTCTTGGTACCAGAATAAGAAAAGGGAATGCAAGCATTTAAACTTCCCAATCTTTCTCAAGTACTTCAAACAGACAAGTGTCGAAGAGTCCCAAGAATTACTAGAGGCAACAATTCATCACCCATTACTTTGTGGCATCCTGTGCAAAAATAGTGTGCCAACTCATGTAGTAAATCATGCATCTTGTAGTATTCTAAATTTTTATATTATCCTAAATCTTCAAACTTTTCAAAGAAAGATAATTTACTAAAATAGCAAAATACCTTCCTCCATATCCTCAGACTCTCCTTGAATAAGAGACGGCTAAATGTAATCCAATGCTATCCACATTCGGACTAAATTATCTTTATTGAACACACGATTTTGTGGAAATATAGAACAAAATGAAAAACAAATTTGTAGAGGATTTGGCAAACTTATATAGCTCAATCTTAAGTGATCTACCCGGCATGAATAAAAGAAAACTTACAATTGACGGGAGGCAGCAAAAAAGCTTTTGGAGGTAGAAACTCACGGTTGAAAATAGGGCTTTCGTCAGGCGACGAAGGCGGTGATCGTCGGCAATGTCCGGTGAACGTCTAGAAAGCTCAACGATAGAAATCTATGGTGGGCAATGCTAGGGTGATGAGGGAGATACCGGAGATGCGAGATAAATGAATGAATGAAATGAACAACTAGATGACCTCGGGTTCAAAAATAGGGCTTTCGCCAACAGAATTTCCGGCATCCTAGACGCCGGAATGTGTTCCAGTGCATTTTGTGCTGGTTACAAGTCGTTGAGTTTAAAATAGCCGTCGTATTATCTGTCGGTAAATATGTCATACATTTTCTACCGTAAAGCCCACCGGCACGAATAAAATGCTGGTATATTCCGACGTTACGACCGGCGTAGTGGACGTCAAAAATGTTCTGTCGCATGATGCGCTAGAAAATCTACCATTATTATTCCTTCACATTATGCACCGGTACAGACGCCGTATTTATCCACGCAAAAAATTCTGCCAGAAAGTCCGAGGTATTCGCGTGTTTTCCCATAGTGTTAAAGAGCATAACAATCTCCAAGCTAAAACAAAAGCAGCATATAAGAAAGAAATGTAGAAAGACCAGGTAATTTCTACTGTGTAAATAAAGTAAACACATCAATATAAATCAAGAAATCAACTAAATGGCCATAGGAAAACTGCCTTTAATTACAACCCAGGGTCTGTAGAAAATAAAGTGGCCAGGCACCACTGCTGACAAGCCGGATTTCTAAGCCTATGACAGACGCAAATGACTTTGAGTAGGATATTGAGTCTTCAAAATTTTAACTCTTTAGTCTTCTTCTCCTTGGACTTCTTAGAGCTCTTCTCTTTGGACTCCTTGGATCTATCTTCCTTGGACTCCTTGGGTTTCAACTCCTTGGACTCCTCAGATTCGTCGTGGCTTGAATATCCAAACGAAAAGACAATGCCCCCACTAGGGGGTATTGCCTTTTCTCTTTAGATATCTAAAGCCATCCAACTCCATCTTCCAAATGAAAGAAGACTCTCCCCTATGAGGATGCCTTCTTCTTTTGGAATCTAAGTTGGATAAGAATATCCACACTCAAGGACACTTTCATAACTCTTAATAATTATTACAAATTTTATATAAATTAGGAATGCAATAAATCTAAAATCACCTGCAAGGTTATTCTAATAAGCATCCCAAGCAAATATAATCATCATAAGCAGTTATATATAAAAAAAATTAGATGCACATCACAACCAAACTTGGCCATGCCCTTAATCATGAGGGCTAAGAAGTCCACCTGTAGCACCTACAGTAGTTATAATTTAATGATTTTTATTTTAGCACTTATTTATTTAGGAGGCTCAGCAAGCACCGGCATAAGACATTATTAGAAAGAATAACAATGCCCCTCTTTAGCATTGCATGAGCATGACCATCTGCAAGAAGAATAATATATACTGTTCCTATCCTAGGGTTAGATCTAACACTCATCGCATCAATCCACAAAATACATAAAAAGTAAGCAAACACACCAACAATTTCATTACAGCATGCAATAAAAACTCAGAAAACGGCACACAGCAGAAAAATAAATACCGGCCTAGCCTAGATCTAGAAGTGGTGCCCTAGCAAAAAATTTTATGTGTGTGTAAGGCCTTTGTGGTTTGGATAGATCCTAAGTTGGGTAGTTAGTTAGAGTTGCCTAGAGTTCAAGTTTGTTGAAGGCTAGAAAAGGAAAATTAGTTAAAATCAAAGTATTAATGGATCTGGGTCCATTTTAAGTAATTTAGTTTTTTATCACTTTTTATTACTTAGGGTACTAATATTTAAAGTTCAAGTTACATTAGCCAATTTTGGAAAGTCCCGGGTCGTCCTACGTACTAGGTAGAGGGGGTCAAAAAGGTCACTATGGGAAATGGGCTAGGTTTAGGATTCCTAATATTTTAGAAAAATACTAGACCTTAAGGTGAGTAGTTAGATAGGTAGTTTGTTGGATTTAGAGTTTCCTAGGCAAAGATATGAATTTTCTAAGTTTTGGGCCTTAGATTATAGGCTGAGGTTGGCCGGAACGTTGACTTTCTAATTTAAGTTAGTTTATGGAATTCTAATATTTTTAATATATACTAGAGCCTAATTGGAGTTGAATGCAAGTGAGTTTGTCTTATTTGGAATTTTTTATAATTAGTTATGAGTTTCTAAAGATTGGGTAATTAAGGGAATTATCTAAATTATCTAATTAAGGGGTGATTTTATAGTTTTGATCCAAACCAGCTTCAAAATGATTGGAATCACCTCCAAATTTTAGGCATGACCTGAGAAGATTTTTCCAAGTGTTTGGGAAAAATTTGGAATTTTTAATAATTTTTAAAGATTTTTTAGATGCAAAAAGGTAATTTAAGGGTCAGACTGGGGTCAAACTAAGGATCCATATTTATCTCAGGTTAAGAACTGAACTCTAAGTAATTCAAGCTATTATGGGTAATTTTTTTAGTTGAAATGGATTTATTGGAATTTTTAGCATGTATCAGGCCCTATTTATCGGGTAAATTAGGGTTGGTTATTTAAAGAGCCTAGAAGCTCCTAAAAATTCCTAGAAAATTATGGGATTTTTAAAATGTTACTAAGTTTAAATTTCAAAGTTTTCATGTTGATCAGGGTTTTATCCTAGCTCCTAGAAATTTTCTAAGTTCATTAGACGGGTCCTTAGTTATTATCCTTAGGGTGTCACTACGTTATAGGAGTTCGAAGTGAAGTTTTATCTAACTCTCAGTGTAATAATGCATGGAGTACACAAACAAAATAAGCACACTATTTCCTTAGATCTAAGAGAGCCTAAACTAAGTGGTGGTGCATCCTATACACGCAAACTACGATAAAGAAAAGTAAATGCACCTAATGAAGGGATTAGTGAATGATTGGGACTCAATCATTCACTAATTCACTCCCCCATGATTGCTCTTCATATGAATAACCTATGTTTAAAATTTCATGAATAGTGGATCTCCCAAAAATTAGTATTTAATTATAAGTAGTTTCAAAATAGTTTTAAAATAATTATAGGTATAAAATTTTTGAAAATTAATGTAATTAAAAATAAATCAATTTATAATAAATAAATATAGAGAAGATCCACTGACCACCCTAATAAGGTTTCAAAATAGTTTAAAAAAACTTTTAATTCTAAAATAATTATAATAATAATTATTTAAATAATATTAAAATAGTCATATAGGAGTATAAGACAGAAATTTGCTAGAAATAACAAAATTGATTTATGGAAATAATTTTAAATGAAAATACATATTTTTAAAAAAAATTCAAGAGGTCACATGCTAAAATCCGATTTAAAATGAAAAAGATTTGATTTTTCCAAGTTTTAAAACCATTAAGAGTAATTTTAAAATAATTTAAAATAATGAATATTTAAAAATAATCACTAAGTTAAATAAAAAATAAATCTTAAAGCCTCCAGAAATTTAATGTTAATTTAATGAAATATGAATAGTAATAGTTTCAAAAGAATAGTAATAATCATAATAAGAACAATAATTATAATAGTTTAAAACAAATAATAATAGTAATAACAACGAAATAATAATTATTATAGATAATCATAAGTAAAACAAAGATAATAATAATAATAATATATTAAAGTAATTATGACATCATGATAATGGAAATAATAATTAATATAAAATAATATCAATAATAATAAATGGAAACAACAAAAATAGTAAAGATGAGTCATTAATAATAATGGTATACTTAAAATAGATTAATAATAATAATAAAATAATAAGAATAATAGTGATAGTAGTTTAATAATAATAATAATAATAATAATAATAACAATATAATCATAAACAGTAGAAACAATATTAAAATTATAATAACAATTAATATTATAATTAAAATAGTAATAATCATAATAATATAATAATTATAAAAAAAATATAAAAGGTATTTTTTCTATTTTTTAAATAATTAAATAAAGGGAAATTTACATACATACCACTTTATACCATCTTATTTACATATTTAACACCCAAAATATTAATATTACATACATACCACCCTATATTATTTTAATATCAAATATACCGCTCATATTTACTTCTTACCACTCATATATTTCATTTCTACCACACACATTTGATATGAAAATGAACTATGAGTGGTATATATGTAATATTAAAGTTTTAGATGTTAAATATGTAAATAGAATAGTATATGGTGGGACTCGTGGCAGCTTTCGGTTTGCTCAGTGGTTTTGGGAGTGATTAGCAATCTTTGGCGGGACCACGCGCTAACTTAATACAGTCAGCAAAGATCTCAGCCCTCGATCCCGGGCGGTACGAGATCAAGGGCTCAGATCGTGCTAGACAATGGTTTTATCCCACGAATATACGACCATGGTTGAATGAGAGAACTGGACGGTGGAATACTGACCGTCGATCATAAGATCAACTGTCAATATTTTAAATGCCTCGAGCTAGGGAGAATCTGAGAGCCCATAACTTTTTTTATCTCATTCTCTCAAACTACACAACTAAATCTAATGAAATTTTAAACACAAGTAATGCTAATGAAGAGCAATTATGGGGGATAAAATTTGCATTCTGAAAATCACTGTATGAAATTCTATTTAAATCTATGTGCACTATACTAGGGTTTACGATATACCTCAATCCATATGGTGATTCGGTTGATCTTTGGATTGTTGCACTTGTAGGCTGTCCTCATACAATTCCTTAGTTGATCTTGAGCTCCGAATCATCCTTGATATAACAGAAATCAACTCTGAAGAGTTTAGCCTTTGGTCTCGCCAGAATCTCGCTATCGGCAGGTGGTCAATGGTGGATCTAGGGAAGGAGGGGTAAGAGGAACCTCTAGGAGTCGTCACACGAAATCCTAGAGCTTTTCCTCCTCTAGGGCAGAAGGAGAGCAAAAAGATCCCTAAAAAAAACCTAGTTCCTTTGATTTAAACACCCTAATCCTATCACCAGCGATTGGGATCAAATCTAAAGCTTAATAGGAGGGAAATAAGATGATTCCCCTGGGATTTGAATGATGGGAGCCTTAATATGAATTTAAAGGCATTAAAAGGGCCTTTAATGGGCCTTAATGGGTCATATTGACCCATTAGGAGCTAGAGTTGACCAAGTCAATGCTGGGCTTAGTCAAATCAGTCAACTAGGCCCCATAAAAAGTGGATTGAGCCAAGAATAGGGTTTGAATGGTTTAGAATTCAATTTGGGCTCAAATAGGCTAAATGGGTCAATTTGGGTCAACCCTGCCTGACATGGTCAACCCAGTTGACCCAAGTCATGGGTTTGGGCTCAGCAGACTTGGCTTGACTCCACTGACCCATTGGGATGGGTCCTGGGGTCTAGCCTGATTAAATTTGATTAGTTCAACTCTTTGACCTAGTTTTGGGGAAAAAATAGGTCAACAAACGGACCCATAATAAGAGTGGCAAACAACTAGAGAATCGCTCGTGTTGGCGTTGACCAACAGATGCAAAGAAAGTAGAGTAAAGATCATGAGTATAAGGGTACCAAAAAGGTGAAAGAAAGTAGGAGACTTTTCTCACGACCTTACCATATAACGAGGGCAAAGCCTAAGAGAGAGTGAAGAGCAGCAGTGCATAAGTAAGGTATCACCAAAATGGTGAACCAGTAGTGGGGTCTTCTTCTACCCTTACCCTTTAAAAGGGGAAGAGCTGAGGAAAGAACCAAAGTAAAGATCACCTATAAGGGTGAAAACAAGGTAAAGGAGTTCTCCCCTAGCCTTGCCCCGTAGTAAGGGAAGAGCCAAAGGGAGAACTGAGAGTAACGATCACCATGAGGGTGAAACAGTAAGGGGGCTTCTCTTTCTTCCTTACCCTATGGTGGGGGTAGAGCTGAAGAGAGAATAAAAGGTAAAGTAGTAAAAGTAGACCGACTATCTTCTTGATTATATCGAATCAACAGAATAGAAGGTGAATGGGGCACCATCTCCTCCTGCTCATCACAGAACAGTGGATCGGGGTAACTCAGTATTTGCCTGACCAAATTGAGACAATAAATAAAGGAGTCACGAAATCTGGTGCCTGCCTGATCACAATAGGACACTTAGGTAAAAAGGTGGCGAGGAGTACCTGCCAAGTGCTCTGTCAGGCCCTCTCTACCATTTAAGTAATATCAGCTACCTGCCTGACCGTATCGAAACAGTAGGGTAGAAGGTGAAAGAATCATGTCTCCTCCTGCTCATCTCTGAATAGTGGATTGGGGTGACTCGATACTTCTGCCTGACCTCAGCAAAAGTAAAGAAGACATGAAATAGAAGTATGCCTAGTCTTTAACAAGACATCTGAAGTAAAGAGGCGTTGAAGAAGGCCCCCCAGGGACTCTGTTGGGCTTCCTCAACTAGGTAAGTAAAATCAACTACCAGTCTGACTATATCTGGACAGCGGGGTGAAAGGTGAAAAGGATCCCGCTCCTCCTACTCCTTTTAGAACAATGGATTGGGTGACTCACTACTTCTTCCTGACCTCAGTAAGAAGCTCATGAGCCATGAAACGGAAGTCTGCTTAGTCTTTAACAAGACATCCAGGGTAAAGGAGTGTTGAGGAATGCCTCCTAGAGACTCTATTGCGCTCGCTCAACGGGTAAGTAAAGCCAACTATCAATCTGACCGTATCTGGACAGCAGGGTAGAAGGTGAAAGGATCCCGCTCCTCCTGGTCCTTTCGGAATAGTGGATTAGGGTGACCCACTACTTCTACCTAACCTCAGCAAGAAGCTTATGAGCCATGAAATGGAAGCCTGCTTAGTCTTTAACAGGACATCCAGGGTAAAGGGATGTTGAGAACTACCCCCAGGGACTCTGTCTAGCTCGCTCAACGGGTAAGTAAAACCAACTACCAGTGTAACCATATCTGGTCAGCGGGGTAGAAGGTGAAAAGGATCCCGCTCCTCCTGATCCTTTCGGAATAATGGATTGGGATGACCCACTACTTCTGCCTGACCTTAGCAAGAAGCTCATGAACCATAAAATGGAAGTCTGGTTAGTCTTTAACAGGATATCCGGAGTAAAGAGAGGTGGTAAGGGACACCTTCCAGGTGCTCTGGCAAGGCTTCACTTTAACTAGGTAAGCTTCAACATCTGCTTGATCAGCTCGGCCTTGCAAATAAGGAAGGGCTCAATACCCACTCAATCATTTTAACTGAGTGAATAAAGAGTCAAGCTTTGATGCTTGCCTGATCACAACAGGACAATCATAAGGAAAAAAGAGTGATGAGGAGTACCTACCAGGTGCTCTGTCAGGCCCTCTCTACCAAGTAAGTAAAGCCAACTACCTGCCTGACTGTATCAAAATAGCAAGATAGAAGGTAAAAGCCACCTCAATATTAGCTTAATATGAATTTATGTAGGGATGTGAGGGAAAAAGGAGTAGGTAAATAGGATAATTTTAAGGGTAGAGCCACCTAGGTAACCCCTTCTAGCGCTTTGGTAACCACATGGTAGAGGATAAATTGTCGTGGCCATGAGTATCCAAATGGTATCAGGATCTCCTAAGGAACCCTAACCCTAAACAAAAGGGAATGAGGACATCAGAATGAAGTCTCCCAACCAAAGATAGAAAAGATACACCCTAAGTAGAGTGTGCAAAGGAGTAATCTCATTCCAAAGGAGTAAAAAGAATTAAAGTTGCGAGGGGGCACCTCTTCTATGAAAATTAGGCCTAAGCCTAGTAAAACAAAAAGCAACCATCTGGGAAGCTATAGTGGTAAACCTTTACTAATTGATGGTGACCCTGTAAGAAGTGGAAATAATATTAAAACATCAAGATGATCTCTCCAGCAGTTAGGAATCGGGTCTCAATGGGTTAGCAAGTGGTAAGAGGCACGGAAGAGCTGATTTTCTACTAGAAAATCTAAGCTCAAGAAAAAGGTGAAGGTGGAACCTAAGGCACGACGCCCATATCACCAAATAAGAGGAAAAGAACCAAAGTAGCGAGGGGGCATGCTCGCTACTAAGGAAAAAATTTTGAATAGGACAAAGCTCACAGCAGTTATACCCACACAAACTAGTGGGACCACGTGGGAAGTAAAAGTGACATCAACACATTCATAAGACCAATTTGACAACTGAGCCTAGTATATAAATGGTAAGACAAGTCACGAAAAGGATCAAGAGAACTAATCTTCTGCTAGAAGCTCAAGGCTCTCAAGGCAGTGATGTTAATATCTAAGATGAGATATACTACATCACACCTAGGAAGACAACTCTAGGTAGTAAGGGGACACACTCACTAACTATATTTAATAATCAAGAATAAGATTGATAAAATATCAGAGGGTCACAGAGGTAACACCTAACCTAATCGGGTAGGACCCTATGGTGAGTAAAAGCAACCAAATAACATTCATATGACTACTCTAGTAGCTAAGAGTAGAGCATGAATGGTGAAGTATGTTGGCGAAAGAAACCAAGGAGATGATCTTTTACTGGAAAATCAAGATTCCCGAGAATGTGATGTTAACATTTGAGACAAGATGTCCTACATCACAACTAAGAAATAACTCTGAGGTGATAAGAGAACACACCTGACACCTAGTATAGCGATCATGAATGAAATCCATGATCATCAGAAGGTCACAGTGATAACACCTACCCTAATCAGGTAGGATCCTGTGCGAAGTGAAAGTAATACTACCATATTCATAGGACCACTCTGGCAGCTCAGAGGAGTGCATGAATGGGAGAGTAGGCTGCCAAAAGAGGACAGCAAGGGGGTGGTCTTTTCTCAAAAAGATCTAAGCCTAGTGAAGAAGTGATGTTATCATTTGAGACTAGATGTACGACGTCACAACCAAAAACAAATAAAATCATAAAGGTTCATATCGAAATGAGTGTAGACACATCCTTGAAGCAACCATCAAAGTACTTCAAAGGAGAAGAAAGAAGAACTTTGGGGAATGTTCGCTCTTAGAGAGTTTTATCAGGTTCCTCCTGTGACAAAGGCAACTGATTTTGCTCTACTAAGAGCTTCCCTCTTTTATCACACACACACACATATATATATATATATATTTCCTTTATGCATTCACAATCATAGATTTAGACTATCCCATACTGTCGAAGGTAACACATAGTAGAGGGAACGTTTACTATATCCAAGAGTTACTCCTAGTATGAGAATATCTTCTAATGATTGGAATACAAAGAGAGGGAATTGTGATTTGTTTTGATATCCCAGACCATATTCGCCACCTGAACAAAATTGGGGAAAGAGATCTAACATGATCTTATAGAGAATCTAATCATTGGTTTTGATAACCCAGACCACATTCAACTCATGTGAATGAACTGGGTAGCACCATCATAGTGTATAATAAAAAGTCACAATCAGGATAGAGGATCAATATTATCACTCCTAGCTAGCATAGGATGGTATGAACCCAATATCTCATCTTAAATAGGGTCTAATCTAAAGACTATTACATCCTCGCTCACATTCAACTCATATGAATGGACTAAGGGTTACAACTATCAAACCAGGACTGATAGAAGGAAGAAACTCAAATAAGGATAACAGATCCCTATCACCACACCTGACTATCATAGAAGGGTGTGGACCCAGTATCACATCTTAAAAGTAGAATTGAGTGGTTTTGATCTCCCAGACCACACTTGGGGTGGCAAGTGAAACTGGGGGACTAAGTCCTACAAAAGAGGAGAGCAAAGTAAAAAAGAATTCTATGCTCTAGCACCAATATGATTGGTGCGCGCAGATAGAAGTACAAGACGTCCCTACGGCATATTAGCGTATCACCTTAAAAGATAACCTTATACTCTTCAAAGAGAACGTCGTGTGATAGAGGATAAATCATCGTGGCCACACAGACTACTAGAAAGTAAGAGGTATCCTTTTAGGAGCTACATATACAGAAGGATATCTACAGGCGGCAGGGAGGCTCTCCTGCGAAGTACTAGACTCAGGCATAGTACTTTTTCAAGTACTGCCCATTGATGACATGCATTGAATGAACGCCATTTGCATCAACAGGTAGGTATGCACCATTTTTATAAACTTGCTCTACAATGAAGAGGCCTTCCCAATAGGCTCAAACTTACCACCTCACCGACGATGCAAAATGATAGGCCTACGTAAAACTATAACTAGATCACCAACCCAGAAAGTGCGGGGGCTAACAAGGCGATCGTGGTGCCGGGCTATTCAGGCCTAGTATAGCTTAAGGCACTGATAACCTCGTAAACAAAGCTCATCTAAACCATCAAGCTCTTCCAATCTTAGTCGGGCATTATCTTCATCAGATAGGTTATAACTAACTCCCACACGCATTGAAAGGAGCTCGACTTCAATTGGGAGGATTACTTCAACCCCAAAGACTAAAGCATATGGTGTGGACTGAGTAGGAGTATGGTAGGTAGTCCTATAATCCCATAATACTTCAGGTAACTTATCGTGCAATTCTCTTTTATTTGCAACACGAATTTTTCTTATCAGTTCCACAAGGGTCTTATTGAATGCCTCTATCAAGTCATTGGCTTTGGGGTAATAAATCGAGGAGTATCGCCAATTGATGTTATGACGGCAGGAAAATCTAGCAATTTTGGTGCTTATAAAGGATGAGCCGTTATAAGAGATTATACGGAGCAGAACACCAAAGCGATAAACAATGTTATCGCAAAAGAAACGCATCACATCTTCTAATTTAACCTCCTTAAGTGAGACAGCTTCTGCTCATTTATAGAAGTAATCAGTGGCGACAAAAATAAACCTATGACCCTTAGAAGGAGGGTCTATAGGACCCACTACATCTATGCCCCAGCCCTCAAATGGTCAAGATAAAATAGAAGGGTGTAATGGATTAGGGGGTTGGTAAATCACTGTGCCAGAAATCTGGCACTGGTGGCACCTCTTAGCGTGCTCCATAGAATCGTGGATCATACTCGGCCAGTAGTAGTCAAGGCATTTAATTCTGCCTTTCATTTTATGTTCAAATTGATGTGCACCACAAAGCCCTCCATGTATCTTGCTCATGACTCTACTAGCCTCTTCTATATTGAGGCATATCAACCATATTTGGTGAAAAGAGCATCGATACAAGGTTTCATTTATATAGGCGAATGATAAAGCACTCTTCCTAATTTGGGCGGTAAGAGATCTATCATCTGGAAGCCTACCATGCTTTAAATATTCTATGAAGGGCTCTCTCCAATCTGACTCATCTTCAATAGTAAATACTGTGAGGGTTTGATCGGGAGAAGCCAAGTCTGCGGGGCGTAGGGCTTGACGATACGGGACAGAAATAGACACAGGGTTTTTAGTAGGGTCAGCTAATTTTTTTGCTAACTTGGTTAAGGCATGTACTTTTCCATTTTTAGATCTAGGAATATTGGCCAAAGTTACCTTTGGTATAAAACACAAGAGCTCTATGACTTTGTTATAATATGATAAGAGTTCAGGCTTAAGCACTTGGTAGACTCCAGCTACTTGATTTATTATTAGTTGGGAGTCTCCAAAGATTTTTACCTGCATAATACTCATCTGGATGGCCAAATCTAACCCCAAAATCAGAGCTTCGTACTCAGCTTCATTATTAGTATGAGGTTCTGATAAACTATAAGAGTATCGTAGAGTGTGACCTTCAGGGGACACAAAAATCAGGCCTAAACCTACCTTAACTATAGGAGTTTCATATGGCTCTAAAGATTTAATGGTTGATGCCCTGTCAAAGTAAAACTCCTAAGTAGGGGACTCTTGTTCATTCACACTCGAGATTAATTCATCAGGTAGATCATCATTGAGTGGTGAATCAGCAGGGAACGGGTAATCGGCTAGGAAGTCAGCTAGAGCCTATCCTTTGACAACTCGCTGAGGGATAAAGGTGATATCAAATTGCAGAAAGATCATAGACCATTGTGCTAGACAACCTGAGAGGGTCAGAAGGGTCATCAAGTACTGCAATAGGTTGACTCGAGAGATCAGATTGATCTTATATGATAGCATATAATACATAAGCTTCTGTACCACGAAGATCAAAGCTAAACATTGCTTTTCTATCGCTGGGTACTTAAGCTCTGCAGGTATTACTCTCCTGCTGAGGTAGTACAATGTGTTGTCCTTGCCTTCCTCATTCTTTTGAGCCAACAATGCACCTAAGGACTCATCTAGAGCCTTAGTATAGAGAATCAATGGCCTACCTGGGATAGGTGCAGCTAAAATAGGAGGGTTCATTAGGTAGCGCTTTATACTCTCAAAGACCTCCTGATAACTCTCATCACAGTGGAATCTGACATCCTTCTTTACTAGTGAAGAGAAAGGATGACACCTACCAAAAAGATTGGAGATAAATATTCACAAGAAAGTAAGTTTATCCAGAAAGGACCTCAACTAGGTAAGACTTTTTGGAGGCTTTAAATCTACTATGGATTTAAACATAGGGTCTATCTCAATGCCACGGTAGCGAAGTATAAACCCTAAGAACTTTCCTGTACTAACTCCAAATATGCATTTTAAAGTATTCATCTTTAAATAAAATTTACGCAGGCGTTCAAAAATGATTCGTAGATCTCGAAGGTGATCTCAATGAAACTTGCTCTTGACTACCAAATCATTCACATAGCATTCAATATGCTCGTGTATCATCTCATCAAAGATGACAATCATAGCATGTTGATAGGTGGCCCCAGCATTCTTGAGACTGAAGGGCATCACCTTGTAACAAAATACACTTATAAGTGTCCAAAATGCAGTAAACTTCTCATCCTTGGGGTCCATCTTTTTCTGATTGTAACCAGATGAATAATACATGAATGAGAATATGCTATGGGATGATAATATATCCACCATAAGCTCGGGGATAGGAAGAGGGAAATCATCCTTATGGAATGCATTATTCAAATCACAAAAGTCAATACAGACACGAATCTGTCCACTCTTCTTCCAAACTGGAATAATATTGGCAAGCCAAGTAGGGTACTTCTCTTCCCTAATGAAACCAACTTCTATAAGCTTCTTGGTTTCAATGATCACCTGTTATTCTATCTCTAACCTCATCCTATGAGGTGCTTGTTTAACAGGGACTGCATCAGGCTTAATGGCCAACTTATGGACTGCTACTTCTAGATTTAGTTCAGGTATCTCAGTGTAGTTCCAGGAAAAATAGTTTATAAACTTTGATAGTAACTTGATGTATTCTTGAACCTTTGAGTCAGATAGTAGGGCACTATAAAAAATAGGCCTAGGATCTGACTCAGTGCCTAAGTTTACCTGATACAGTTTGTCCATGACAGAAGTGACGCCATCTTCAAACTCTTATGGAGCGTCAAGTATTCTATCTTCACCATTATCCGGGTCTTCTTTATCGGTAAGAGAAACAACCAGATAAGAATGAAAAATAACCCAAATATTTTCATTATTAGACTGACTCAATCCCATATAACCTTCACCCTCTACGCTTCAAGGGAAGTCAGTTCAGCAAACATGGACTTGCTGTAGAGCTTGTTCATCGGGCCAGGTGGAATGAATGAGGTCCCGCTCAACAAAACACTCTACAACATGTGAAAAGTAATGTGAGGCACTCTTGACCTCAATATCCATAATGATTTCCTCTAGATCCTGGTTCACCAGACCCAGTGGTGTATCTATATTACGCGGAAAAGAGGGATACTCCTTAGATCGCGCTAGCCCAAATGTCTCGTACAAGTGACGTATAGGATTTTCGCTATTCCATATTGTACTATCTTCATCAACAGAGGGAGCATCCAAAGATCTTTGACCAGAATCCTCAACTCCTATCCCGCGTATCTGATGGGGAGAAGGTTGTCCAGTAGTGGTCTGACGTCGGAAGTCCTCTACCTTGTCTGAGCTACAGTCAACAACTAATCCACATTCAGGTATTAAATGGCTACTAAAGGTAGGTCGTGAATCATAACCAGTGGAATATGGAGGTGATGAAGTGACTGGATGATGAAGGATGCCAATCATGTCATCATTCGAAGAGTCGGACTCTATAGTCAAAGAAGAAGTGTGAAGGTGAGGGGGAGGAGGTGTACGAGTGTCGTGGTTCCATGGCTCGTGGATCAAAACTCTACCTCTACCTTAACCTCAACTTCCGCTACCTCTAATAGGAGGAACATCATGCCTCACTGCAAATTGAGAAGGATCTCTATCAGAATGTGCAGTTGAAACACCTTGCTCAATACTAACCTTTGATGGACCCTATTCTGGAAATTATATAGGACCCTATGTAGGTGACTACGTAGGACCTTATACAACACTAGAGGGTGTCACTGGTGACTGAGTAGGTGGAGATTTATGAGTCTTTTGAGGTACATAGTACTCGGCATCATTGTAAATAGAGACCTCATGCACTGAAAAAGGCTGGGTATCTTCAAGAATGGTATACTCAGTATCATTCCTCATATACTTCATACATTGGTGTATGGTAGAAGGCACTATTCCATACTCATGAATCCAAGGCCTTCCTAAGAGAGCCCAATATGAAGTATCAGCTTCGATTACATAAAATTTTTCCTAAGTTAGGAAATTTCAAAACTTCAAAGGCAGGGTGATAGCCCCTAGAGCTCATTGGCCTTGGTCATTGAAGCCTTTCAACATAATTTTATCAGAAGTGAGTTTTAAATGACTTAGGGAGAGACTCTTCAAAGTTTCATATGTAAGGATGTTTACTGAAGCCCCTTGGTCTATGAGGACTCTGTTCAACTCAGAACCATTGACTTTAGTAGTGACATACAAGGGACAATTATGCTAAGACGTCCCTAAGAGAGATCAAAACTAGAAAAGGTAATACATGGAATCTCTTTCAAATGGCATACATCACTAAGAGAATCAGAAGTAAAGAAAGCTTGATAGGATCGTCCTACTGGGTAATAATATTTTTATCTTTTGTATTTTTAATCAACCTTGGTGGAAGGACCTTCCCTGAGTGCAAATGAACTTTATGTATTGAGTCATCCTTAATAGGAGATTCCTTTGTTTCAATGGTTGTGGTTTGTGTTGGCTCTGAGGAAAGTGCCTAGAGTGGGTTCTCAGATTCATCTTTTGAATCCATGTAACAACCACCCTCTGAAATTACAAAAACTTGTTCTTCATCAGACTCAAATTCATCACCAGAATAATTAACATGTAAAATAGAAGAAGAGCGAGTGCTAGAAGAAATTAAAGTAGAAGTAAAAGTAAAAGGTATAGAAAACCAAAAGTAGCCAGAATCTCCTTTTTCTATTATTTCATCATCAATAGGAGGGAGAATAAAGTCCTTCAACGTATGTGCTGGAAGAAACCCTATCTTCCCTTATGAGGTTACAACAAACTTCTATCTTTCATACATTTTTCCAGTACAAGTAAAAGTAGAAAAAGCAGAAGAAGAAATGTGCTCATCTAGTACTACAATAGAAGAATAAGAAGGGGGAAGTGCTGGCGTAATAACTAAAGTGGCAACTATCGACTTGGTCAAGGGTGGCCTCCTCTCAACTGCCTCTGAACTCTGAACTCTGAATTGCATGATCGATCATCTTCCTAGTCTTCTTAGAGAGTGCTAACTGCCACTCTCCCTTAGAACTGCGGTGATCTGCCACTACTGGCCTAACTGTAACTCTGTTTGTCAATATGGCGAGAACTATGGCTGGAACTGTGAACGGGACTGGAGATCATCTAAACTGTCTGTGTGGACTTGCCCTTGGGCTGCACCAAGTCACTATGCTGGAAGTGTATATGTCATGTGGTCATCAACCTCTCAACTCTACCATTGAACACATAGCAGTCTTCTAACACATGTCCAATGTGTCTGTGGTAAGGATAATAGAGTGGGTGGTCTGTCTGTCCCTTCTCCTCCACTATTATTATTTGGAAATATCAAAATATTCTTCTTAGTAAGGAATTTAAAAATCTTTCTTACACTTTTCCTTTTGAAGGAATATTCTAAACTAAGCTTCTCTTGTAGGTACTGCTAACTCTCTGGAGTCCTACGAAAGGTCCTGGGCTGTACTGCTGACTGGCCAGAGGAGCGTGACTGCTTCTGCTACTATAATGTTGAGCTAGTTAAGGGCCTCTTGCCCTTATCTGATGGTCCATAGGTGTTGTGTACCTCCCCTCTCCTAGGGGGAGGTGTCCCCTGAAGACTCATACCATTGAGGTTTACTTGAAGGCTGACTCTCAACCTTATGAGGGACTGCATCGGGTATGCTATTCTATAAGCTAGTGACCTTGGTCAATAGTTTCTAAAAGGTTCAAACTGTGAAACCCCTTCAGATATGGAGTGATGGAACAATCTAAATTTTTTAGTAAAATCTCAACTGCATGAAGCTTCTGTAACTATGGCTCACACTACAAACTGAGATTTCTCCATCTGACTTTATAATCCGAGAGAGCCTCTCTAGGGCGCTGTCTAGTGACCACTAACTCTCCTACAGTTACCCAGTGATCTGTACTGACAAACTTCTATATGAACAATTGTTCTAGCTCTGCAAAGGTCTGAACCGAGTCGTTGGGGAGGTCGGTGTACCAAGCAAACGCCACCCCCACCAAGCTGCTGACAAAAAGCCTCAATATCAAGACATTATTCCCTCTTATATTGTAATATATAGCTCGATACTAAGCCACATGTTGCCTCGGGTTCCCAACCTCATCAAACACTCTAAATATAGGAGGAATGAAGCCAGGGGATAGGGCTCTTGCTCGTACGTAACTGGTTAAGGACGCCCTCTACTAACAGCCTCTCTAGCCTTCCTGGAGAAAATCGCCTGCTCTACCTTTTATGCAATCAGATCCTGAAGTTAATCTGCTGACAACTGAGCTGGCTGACTCTAGACTGGAGTAGTATAGTAGGCATTGGGGGTGGTAATGGGACTGCTCTCTAGACCCTATCTACTCCTACGGGGTCTAATGCAATAGGTGGTACTACTGGCTGGTCTCTGAAAATACTGGTAGTGACTACACCCGTCATCTAGGGCATCGCCCCCATTGCTACAACTGTGTAGTCATAGCCGCCATGGCTCTGGCCATCTCTATTATCTATGCCTAAAGGTTCAAAACTATACATCTATATCCACTGACATGGGAGATCCACCCACCTCAGGTTCTCCCTGCTCATCCTAGTCCTCGGGCTCTCTCTGCTCATTCGAGTGACCTCGATGAGTGATCACACATACTCGATGCACTGGTATATCCTCATCAGACTCATCTCATAATGTATCATCATTCTCTAAGAAAGATCGTCGAAGTGCCTCTATGTAGGGACTCATAGGAGAGGTGATCCTATGAGGGCTGGGAGCTAGCTCTATCTCATCCAGCTGTGGTGATCCATCAAGGGTAGGTACTAAATCATCATCATAATCCATCGAGACTGTCTCAGACTCAGAAGGAGCTACAATATCCATCTGATCAACTATGCCCACTGGCTGCTAAGTCTCTGCCAATGGTGCTGTCTCATTTGGCTGAACTAAGTTGACAGGGGTGCCCGCCTGCCGATGTTTTAAAACCCACCTCCTGTGGTGGGGCTCCGTATTGGTAATCGACTACTGAGGGGCTATCACTGCTGATATGATCTAGGGCCGAAGAGGCTCCCATTGTTGTCTCTATCCTTAACGATATGGGCATCATCCTACAACAGGAGTAACTATCGGTGATCTAACAGCATGAACTGTCTCTACTGACTATTGAGGTATCTGTCCTCTCTGCTAATTGTACAGCTACCTCGCAGTCTATCTTCTTAACTGAAAAGTAGCCTGAAATATCTGTCGGAGTAACGTATCTTGACTGATAGGCCATCTACCATACGCTAGTCGGATGATATTTTGATTCCTCTAAGTGAGAGCTCGAAAACCCTGGGGATCCTAGCCCGGGGTAAAGTAGTAGTGACAGGAGGAGCCACCGTAATACGAGCAACATTCTTTTCATCCCCACTATGTGTTAATGGAGAGAAGCATCCTCCCTGGATCGCTTATATCTCAAAATTTACCATAACATCCGTGGTGGACACAATTATAACTCGTCATGGTCTCTGCTGCTTGGGAGCCACTGTTCTCTGAACTAGCTCCTGGTGAGCTATCGCCTCAGCCATATGCTACCTCTCTACCTCTGACACAGCTAGAAAAAGTCTCCTGTTCTTATTCCTCCTATCCCTTCTCCCAAGGCTAGAGGTAGAAGAGGAGGGGACATTTGAACTCACTGGCTGGGTGGCAGGGGGAATAGGAACAACAGGAAGCTAGAGCCGGGATCTGCCCGGCGGTCTTAGGGCGAGAGAGCTGAGCAAAAATAGAAACCCGACTAGAAGAGGGCGAAGGAGCCTCGGTCTGGGCACCCCTCTTCCTAGTGGAAGTGGGAGGGGGAACCCTAACTCGAGGTACCTCCGCCGAAATGACAGGGATAATAATGGCAGCAGGCTGCTGGCATTAAGGGGCCGGAGCAACTTGTGCAATAGGAGTAGTGGACACTGGTCGCCTAATCGCAGGATGAACATGTGGAATCAGGAGTGTCCTAGGCATTGGTCACCTAGCCACGGGGCGCACTGGCTGTACAGGTATAGGAAAAGGACAAGCAGATGTCCGGGCTGTCCAACAAGAAGCTAGATGTCCGAAAGGGCACATGGTTGGACATCCTCTCTTCTGGGGAGAAGAGAATGCAACAGCCTTAGCCGAGGTCGGCCCGCCAAGAGTGATGAAGGCCGAGTCCGTGAAGGAACCAAAAGTGATCCTTCTAGTTGGTGGACTAGCGAGTAGGGACTCAGGAAGAGTTACTCGTGCGTCCGAGCGTAAACTGAAAGTCACGGAAGATACGAAGGAAGACATGGCACTGCTGCCAAGAAAAGAAATTCAAAGGAATCAGTTAATATTGAAATCAAGAAATAATACATGAATGAATTGATAAAGATGGTTAAGGATGGATAAAGGATGGAATAGCCTACAAGGCTGGAAAGAGGTAGAGTAGAAAGGAAACCTAGCTAAGAGGAAGGATGTTGCAAATTCAGGTTTATGAACTATGTTTTGATGATTGGAAAACACTATTACTTGTCTTAGATTTTCTTTTACTATTGACGTTTCAGGAATCAAAGATCGGACAGAAAAAATGGAGCTAGCTCAAGAATGGGTAGATTATGGTTGAGTCAGTCTGTAATTTTATTTTTTCTCTTTTTGAGTCAATTGTAATCTTTGATGTGACTGATGCAAAGTAACCCAACACACGCATACTTGAAAAACTTAAAATTTCTATTTTGACTCAAATCGGCCAGGATGATATTTACATTGTCTTGGACGATCGGGTTTAAAACAGAAAATCTAATCAGGGGTTCCTAATTAAGGAAACCATCATTAGCCAATCGGTATGGACGATACTTATATCGGCTAGGTCGATAGGCTCAAAACAGAAACAAAATTGCCTCCATAAACAATTAAGGTATTCTATACTTTTGGTAATCGGCCGGGACGATCTAGGATCGGCTTGGACGATATTCACAATTATGCCTTAATTGATCACATAATCAATGAGGTAATTAAGGATGATTGATACGATCATATCTTCATGGACGATCACAAGATTGGCCGTGATGATCTATTCTAAAATCCTTAGTTGCTCTTGGATGATAAATATCAGCCAGTACAAATTCAGGGTGATATGCTGGACGATCTGGATCGGACATCTTGAATTCAGGGTGATGCTTTGGACGATTTTCCTCTGTTTTGAACTGACCGGTCGGGATGATCGTGAGATCATCCTGGATGATCAAGCCAATTTTTAATCGTCCAGTTTGCATTCAGGGTGATGCTTTGGACGATCTCATGGGATTTGTACTCATCGGCCAGGATGATTTCCATATCGTCTTGGACGATATAGTCAGCAACTTGCAATTAATGAGCTCCTTTGAAGCTCTTCTATTTAAGAGCTCTTGTTCAACATTTTTAAACATCTTTGACTGCTATCTTGACCTGAGAAAACTAAAGAAGAGAGAGGGAGAGGAAGAGAGAGAGAGAGGGAGGATCTTATGAGGGGGAGCTTGTGAGGGGATTCCCAAGGTTTGCTCCAAGCATTATTCCACTTCTTCTTCCCTAGAGTCTCTTATCCTTGGAAGGGTTGGGAGAGGTAAGTTCCAGCAAGCGATCGAGGTTCTCTGCCTGCTTCAGGATGAAGCAAAAGGAAGAAGGTTCTCTGCCTTGCCGGGTGTGGCAAAAAGAGGTGTTTATAAAGGCTTCTCCGCCTAACTATGGGGGCTAAAGGAGAGTCACGATTGTAGTGCAATACTTAGAGGGCACCTCCAGGGAGTGGACATAGGTCGAGTTGACTGAATCACTATAAACTCTTATGTTCTTATTTTTTACTACTTCCGCATTTATTATCTTCCGCACATATTTTTTGTGATGATTTGGTTTATATTCGTGCTTTGCTTAGAGAATTTGTTTTTTAAATACCAATTCCCCCCCCCCCTCTTGGTTAGCCTTGGGCCAATTTTATAGGGCTTAACATCTCTAATGAACTTTCAAGTGATATCAGAGCGGGATTCATAAAAACTAAGTTTGAAAACTTTTTAAATTTTGATCCATGGTTAACTTTGGGAATCGTAATACACCAGAAGGGTACTCTATTACCCGACCACCTCTGTTTGATAATATCCCATTTGATTTTTAGAAAACTCGCATGTCTACATTTTTACAATCTACTGATTATCACATGTGGATGCTTGTTACGGATGGTTATACACCTCAAACAAGTAAACTTAATGGCATTACTGTTCCACTTCCTTTTACTGAATGGACTTTAGATGATAGGGATTTGGCTCAATTAAATTCAAAATGTCTTAATTATTTTTTTTGTGCTTTAAAAGCAGAAGACTACATGCGTGTATCCACTTGTAAAATTGGTAAAGAAATTTAGGATAAATTGTGTATCACTTATGAAGGCACTAATGAAGTTAAACAATCCCGTTTGAATATTCTCTTGCATGACTACAAACTTTTTTGTATGAAACCTCATGAATTAATTTCTGAAATGTATACGAGATTTACTCAGATTGTTACTTCTTTGCATGCCTTAGGAAGAGAACTTTCGAACTTTAAAAAAGTAAACAAGATTTTATGATGCTTGCCTTCCTCTTTTGATGCTAAAATCACTGCTATAACTGAATCTAAGGATTTGAACATGTATTTTATTGACAACTTACTTGTCTCACTCATTTCTTACGAGCAAGGGGTGGGGACAATCAAAGAAATCTTGATGCAGGTGAGAAAAGTAAAGAGAAAATGATGGCACTGAAGGCACACAAATCTTCCTCCGATTCTTCCGGGTCTGAGAGCGATGAAGTTGCCTTCATCTCAAGGCAATTTAGAAACTTTCTAAGGATGAAGCAAAAGCATCATTGGAGAAAATGTAAGGATAACAAATATTCGAAAGGATCTTTTGATGTTGTTTGTTATGAATGTAGGAAGCCTGGACATGTGAAAGACGATTGTCCTACACTTCAAGATCACTCAAGCAAAGGAAAGGGTGAGGAGAAACCCAAGTTTAGGAAGGACAAGAAAAGACTCCAAAAGGTATTTTGGGCGGATTCTACATCGGATTCATCAGAGACGGAACTAGAAGATGAGACAACAAAACTATTCTTGATGGCAGATGATCATCTTGATCAAGATGAGATATGTGAACTTTCCTACGATCAACTTCTTGAAATTTTTGAAAAAATTCATGCATCATATAGGAAACTCAAGAAAACGTATGCAAGCTTAAAATTGGAATTTTTGGAGTTACAAAAAGAGCATGCAATTATGACTAAAGATCACTCAACAATTGATTCAAATCATATGGCTTTACTTGATGAATTTGATGAGTTAAACAAAAAGCATTGTTAATTAATTGAAGAGCATGAGTCACTAAAAGTCACACACACCTCACTTGAATATAATTTTAAAAAGACTAAAAAGATAGAGAAAAATTTGAGGATTGATAATGATGCCCTAAAATTTACTAACTTGAAGATTCAAAATGAATTGGATACCATTAAGAAAACTAGGATGACACCAATACTTGATCAAAAGCCAAAACCTAAGAAGATGTATTACAACTCAAACCATTTAAGAAATACTTTTCCAGGTGTTAGATATTTTTCATGTGGCATGCTAAGACACATCTCACACACTTGCACTGTTCACCATAGTACACATTGGGTGTGGAGACCCAAGGTGCATGATTCACAGCATACCACACATGCATTGCATTCTACTTTTCATAAGAAGAAACCCAAACCTGCTTGGGTTCATAAATCTAACATTTGATAATTTTATAGGTGGGCTCTCACAAAAGGACTTGTAAGAGTATGTGGTACTTGGACAGTGGTTGCTCTCGACATATGACCGGTGATGCCAATCAATTTGTTTCGCTGGAGTCCAGGACTGGAGGCAAGGTTACTCTTGGAGACAACACCACCAAGAAGGTGGTAAGCGTAGGTATAATTGGTAATTCCAAGAATCTTATGATTGAAAATGTTTTGCTTGTAGATGAATTGAAGCACAACTTGCTCAGCATCAGTCAACTCTATGACAAAGGCATCATTGTGCAATTCTTTGCAAATTCATGTATTGTAAGTTTAAGTAACAACACTATTTTGCAGGAAAAGAGGATCAACAACGTCTACATGCTTGATTTAAATAACATTGAATGTAATGCTTCATTTTGCTTAAAAACAATGATTGATGATTCATGGTTGTGGCACCAGAGACTATGTCATGTAAGTATGAAAACCTTTAGAAAATTGACCCAAAAAGACCTAGTTAGAGGTGTCCCCAAACTTAAATTATCAAAAGACCACCTTTGTGATGCCTGTCAACTAGGAAAGAAAGTCCACTCCACCTTTCTGTTAGAATAGTTGCTATTCGAATGCCTTTACATTGTTTGCAACTTGAATAGTTTTGATGATTTCAAACATTATTGTTCAAATGTGTAATTTTCTCCTAACAATTTTAGAAGATTTATATTTGCTCTTGTGTGTACTAACATTTCAGGAAAATCAGACTCCAGACTACGATAACTTCAAATCAAATTCAACATTAGATAATTTGTAAATTTGAAGTTTGCATTTTTTCTTTGAATTAATTTTGAAAGGGAGTGATTGTAATTGAGTGAATAAAAAATATTCACACACACACATAAGGAGATCATAAAATTTTATACTGATCGTACTGGACGATATCCTATCGTACGGGACGATCAGACAGTTATCTCCTATAGGGCACATGGAACAAATAGGAATTTGCTCGAAAATTTTTTTCTAAGTCCTATTCGTCCAGGACGAAATTAATTATCGTACCAGACGATTGGTTCTCTGTAAAATTTTCGTCCAGATGAATTTTATTATTGTATGTGGCGACTGGTCCTCTGGAAAATTTTTGTCCAGATGAAATTAAATTATCGTCCAGGACGATCGGGTCTCTAGAAAATTTTCGTCCAGACGAAAATAAATTATCGTCCGTGGCGATTGGTCCTCTGAAATATTTTCGTCCAGACGAAGTAAATAATCATCCAGGATGATCGGGTCTCTGGAAAATTTTCGTCCAGACGAACATATTCTCGTCCAAACGATTAACCGACTTAGAATAGCTTTCAACAGTTTCTAGAACCGACCTTTTAATAACCGTTCGTACTGGATGAACTTAGTTCGTACAGGACGATCATCTGTACGAAGACATTTCGTACACATATTCAAATAAGGTCGTTTCAGATCGTTTAAGTAAAATCATCCAGGACGATCCAGGATCGTACAGGACGATCCACTGCGTACAGAATTTAAAACTTGCAGTTTTTAGGCGGTTTTTCTTGTCTTTTATATAAAAAGTCCAAATTAGACTGCCACCCAATCTTTTTGTCATTTGATCTTCGTGCCTCTTGAGAGAATAGCCAAGGAGAGAGTGGAAGAGAGCGTTCAAAGGATGATTCCTACCACTGGAGCGAGAAGGCTTCACTTGGATTTCAAAGGTGAGAATCTCTACTTGTGAATTTGGATTACTTCACTCTTTTCCTTCTTCCTTCTAGATTCTTGTGAGAAGATCAGTCAAGGAGATCCGGTTCTCTGCTGACACTTGGAGAGTGTGAACAGCCGAAAGGTTCTCTGCCTACACTTGGAGAGTGTGAACAGCCGAAAGGTTCTCTGCCTACTCTTGGAGAGTGTGAACAACCGTAGAGTTCTCTGCTCACACTAGGAGAGTAAAAAAGGACGACGGTTCTCTGCCAGCACTGTGGATTGTGTAAAAGGACGACGGTTCTCTGCCGCACCGAGTAGTGGTGAAAAGAGTGTGTTGTAAAGGCTTCTCCGCCTTGTTGTGGATGCTAAAGGAGAGTCACTATTTGTTTTAGTGCAATACTCAGAGGGTGCCTCTGAGGAGTGGATGTAGGTCTGGTTATAGACCGAACCACTATAAATCTGGTGTCATTTACTTTATTGTTTTTACATTTCTGCACTTTAAATTTCGGTTTTAACAACTCTGTGGTTGAAAAATATTTTTCTACAAACTTTAAAAGAAATTTTTATTTCGGTTCAACTTAATCTTCAAAGAGGGTTTAAAATTTTTAAACTACCAATTCACCCCCCTCTTGGTAGCTGTGGGATATTTACTTAGGCTTAACAACCTAATTAGTGGATTCAACACTTTCACCCCACTAAGGAAATTAACACCTCTAGACCTTTAGAAGTACTTCACATGGATTTGTTTGGACCCATTAGCACCTGGGAGGGAAAGTCTATAGTTTTGTTATTGTTGATGACTACTCAAGGTTCACTTGGACTAGATTTCTTACACATAAAAATGAGTCTTTTGATGAGTTTAAAATATTTTCTACTTGGATTCAGAAAAAGCTAGGTTGTGAGATCTTGACCATCTATAGTGATCATGGGGGAGAGTTTGAGAATGAACGATTTGGAGATTTTTGTGAGAATAAGAGGATTAGCCATAATTTCTCTGCTCCTAGGAACCCTCAGCAGAACGGGGTAGCTGAAAGGAAGAACCGGAACTTGGTGGAAGCCGCTAGAGCCATGCTTGCTGAGTATTCATTTCCAAAATACTTTTGGGCTGAAGCGGTTAATACAGTTTGTTATGTGTTGAATATGGTGAACGTTAGAGCCAAATTAGAAAAGACACCCTATGAGATCCTTAAGGGTAGGACACCCAATATTTTCCACCTTCATGTCTTTGGTTGTAAGATTTTCATTCACAATAATGGGAAGTCTCACTTGAGAAAATTTGATCCTAAATCTAATGAATGAGTGTTCTTAGGATATTCTAGTGTTGGGAAGTCTTTTAGGGTGTTTAACAAGAGAAATTTAGTGGTGGAAGAGATTATCCATGTAGTATTTGATGAGTCAGATCCTAAAAAGCATGGAGTTGAGGATGATGATGATATTGGAAAGATTACTAGTGGAGTAGAAAATTTGGAGAAGGAAGTAGGTCACCAAAACATATAAGGAGTAAGAGATGTTAACAAAGGAGTAGAAAATTTAGATCTAGAGGAAAGGGTTGGACCTTCTCAGACCTTACCTAGAGATTGGAGATACTCTACAAGTCACCCCAAGGATTTGATCTTAGGAGACCCTTCTAATGGAGTTACGACTAGACATGGACTTAGGAAGGAGGTGAATCACTCTGCCTTTATCTCAATGACTGAACCCACCAACATAAACCAAGCCCTTACTAATGAGTTTTGGATTTTAGCCATGCAGGAGAAGTTGAACTAATTTGTTATGAATGAAGTTTGGGAGCTTGTAGAAAGACCTAAGGGATAAAGTCTAGTTGGGACAAAGTGGGTCTTTAAGAACAAGGTGAATGATTCAAGAGTGGTGGTTAGAAATAAAGCAAGATTGGTGGCTAAGGGGTATAACCAAATAGAAGGGATAGATTTTGAGGAGACATTTTCCCCTATAGCTAGATTTGAAGCCATTAGAGTGTTATTAGCCTTTGCCTCTTATAAAAAATTTAAGCTTTATCAAATGGATATTCAAGAGTGCCTGTTTTAATGGGGAAATAAAAGAGGACGTGTTTGTAGAACAACCCCAAGGTTTTGAGAGTTCCTAATTTCCAAATCATATTTTTAAATTAAAAAAGGCTTTGTATGGTTTAAAGCAAGCACCAAGAGCATGCTATGAGAGGCTTAGCACATTTTTACTAGAAAAGGAGTTTGTTAAGGGGAGCGTAGACACCACCCTTTTTCTTAGAAAAATTGGAGATATTTACTCATTATTCAGATTTATATGGATGATATAATCTTTGGATCTCCTAATAAAAAACTTTGTGATGATTTCTCTAAAATAATGAGTAGAGAGTTTGAGATGAGTATGATGGGAGAGTTGTCCTATTTTTTGGGGTTTAGCATAAAACAATTGGGTGATCGAACCTTTCTTAATCAAACAAAATACATAAAGGACATTTTGAAGAAGTATGAGATGGATAAATCTAAGCCAATTAATACTCCCATGACTTTTAGTGTTCCATTGGATAAGGACCCATGTGGTAAGTATGTTGATCAGAAGACGTACAGAGGCATGATTGGATCTTTACTCTACTTGACTGTGAGCTGACCCGACATAATGTTTAGTGTTTTCCTTTGTGCTAGATTTTAAGCCGGACCTAAGAAATCTCACCTGACTGCTGTTAAGAGAATTTTTAGATATGTTTTGGGAACCCAAAGCTTCGAGATTTGGTATCCTAGAGAAAGCACATTTTTTGAGATTATTAGATTTTCTGACTCTGATTTTGCACGATGCAAGGTGGATAGAAAAAGTACTTCAGGGACTTGTCAATTCATAGGACAATCTTTAGTCTTATGGTCTAGTAGAAAGCAAAATTCTGTTGCACTTTCTACTGCTGAAGTTAAATATATTGCTCTTGGAAGTTGTGTGGCCCAAGTCCTTTGATTGAAACAACAGGTATTGGATTTAGGATTACCTGTAGGCACCATCTCAATCTTTTGTGACAACACTAGTGCCATATGCATCTCTAAAAATCCTATCCAACATTCAAGGACTAAGCACATTGACATTAGGCATCACTTCATTAGAGACCATGTGACTAAGGTGAAAGTTTGATGGGGATGTTAAGCCCTATGAACTTAGTCCCAAACTAACCAAGAGGGGGGGGGGGGGGGTGAATTGGTATTTTAAAAACTTCTTTTTAAACAAAGAAATAAAATCATATAAACCAAATCACACCACAAAAAAAGTGTGGAATTTAAAAGTGCGGAAGCAAGAAAAGGAACACAGAAATTTATAGTGGTTCGGTCGACTCGACCTACGTCCACTCCTTGGAGGCACCCTCCAAGTATTGCACTACAAAAAAGTGACTCTCCTTTAGCCCCCACGGCTAGGTGGAGAAACCCTCACAAGAACCTCCTTTTTGCCACCCCGGCAATACAGAGAACCTATCTCCTTTTGCTTCCTCCTGAAGCTGGCAGAGAATCAGAACCAAAAGCAAAACTCCTTACCTCTACCGACCCTTCCACGGATGAGAAACTCTAGACGAAGACGACGCAGAGAGATCCTTGAAGCAACCCTTGTGAAACCCCTCACAAGCTCCCCCTCACAAGATCCTCTCTCTCTCCTCTCTCTCTCTCTCTCTCCTCAAGGTCTTCTCAGGTCAAGACAGCAGCCAAAGGTGTTTAAAAACGTTGAACAAGTGCTCTTAAATAGAAGAGCTTCAAAAGAGCTCATTAATTGCAAGTTGCCGACAATATCGTCCAGGCCGATATTGACATCGACCTGGCCGATCAGTACAAATCAATGATGATCGGCCAGAGCATCGCCCTGGATGGAAAACAGGATGATTGAAAATTGGCTTGATCGTCCAGGCCGATCTCACGATCGTCCTGGCCGATCAGTTCAAATCAGAGGAAAATCGTCCTGACAATAGCCCTGGATACGGGCTGGCCGATATTGATCGTCCTGAAGTATCTTAAGGTTTTTGACTAAATCAGCCTGGCCGATCCTGCGATCGTCCAGGACGATATGATCGTATCAATCATCCTTAATTACTCCCTTGATTCCCTGAACAATTATGGCATAATTTGTGAATATCGTCCAGGCCGATCTGAGGATCGTCCTGGCCGATATTTTAAAGATACAGTATACCATACTTGACTATGACGGCTACTTCTTTCTATTTTGAGCTTATCGTCCTGGCCGATACACGTATCGTCCAGGACGATCTGTTAATGTCAGCTTCCTTTAATTAAGAATCCTTAATTAAACTTTATGTTGTAAGCTGATCGTCCAGGCCGATCCAAGAAATTGTCCTGGCCGATATGAGTAAAAATAGAAAATCTAAGTCTCTCAAGTGTGTGTGTGAAGGGTTACATAGCATCAGTCTCTTTGACTATTACAAGTGGACTCAAAAGGTAAAAAAACAAAAGTACAGACTGACTCAACCCTAAACCTACGCATTCCTGAACTTGGCTCCTTTTTGATTGTTCGATCTTCGATTCCTGAAAAGTTAGAAGCAACAAGCTGTCCAAGTGAAACAGTGTTTGTCAATCATCAAAACATAAGACATGAAAAATAGATTTGCAACAATCTCCCCCTTTTTGATGATGGCAAAACACAAGTAGGAAAAAAAAAGATTCATTAGAAAAACAAGGTTACAATATCAACTTTTTCCTACCACACCCTATCCTACTCCCCCTTTTTGTCATCACAAAAAGAGAGTCCAGAAACAGCAGAAAAAAACATCACGAAAGACTAACTACAAAAAGACAAGAAACAATAACTCAAAGCACAAACTAAAAGAACAAGGGATTCTGATCATCAGATGGAGGAGGTGGAGGTGGCTGCTGAAAGTAACTGGCAAGGGTGGTAAACTGAGCATTGAACCAGGCGATGTCCTGGTCATGCTGCTGCTGCTGGTGAGTAAGAAAACTGTCAAATCGAACTAAATCCTCAGCGCGGTGATGCTCGTAGCGGGCAATGTCCTCAGAGTGTTGCTGCTCCTGGGCAGCAACATACGCGTCAAACCGGGTCTCCCAACGATCAAATCTCTCAATCAACTGATCAACCGGTGAGTGTTGGTGGAGAGGAATAGGGTCAGGAAAGGGAGCTGGAGCGGGAGCCTCCTCCTCTCTTGCCCCCCGAGGTTCATCAGGGTGGAGACGAGTACTGTGAAGGGTGCTGAAGGAATTGTTTGAGTAGAAGAGAGTTGGGAAATCTGGTGGATTGGGATATTGAATTTGGTATTTAGTTTCAAGAACATAGGCTATGATGTGTCCTAAGGCTAGATTTGGCTTTCTTCTGTGGCCTGGATCGCGAATTATTGTTAGGTGATCAATGTAACAAAAAAATAGGTCCGCAGTGTTGAATTCCCTATGAGCCATAATGTAGAAGGTAGTGAGGGAAAGTAGAGGGGTAATGTGGACTCGGTCGCCGGCTTTTGGAATGACGGAGGTGCGAAGGACATGTTGGATTGTCCTAGCATCTCTGACTAAAGAGCTAGTCTCTCCAACATGGTAACGGACATTGGTCTGGCGAAGAAAGTGATTTGCCGTGGACCAGTCAAAATCAGGGTCAGGGGCAAATATATGCAGCTTATCTCCGGTGGTGGATAGCTGTAAAAGATCAACACAGTCCTGATATGTGATTTCGACAGGGCGTCGATTCACATAGGAGGACAGGGCTGTGAAGGTAGAGTTGATGCGAAGGTTTGCAAAAAATTCTAGAAGGAACTCAGAATTGAAAGGGAAAACAAGAGACAGAATGAAGCAAAGGGAAGTGTGAGCGAAGAGATCCATTACCGGGTAAGAGATGTGGGTCGGATTGATAATTCTGGAAACAGTAATTCCACATTCTTTATAACGATGATATGCAGGTTCATCTTCTGCTTCCCGGAAACGAGGGTCAACCCTTGCCCTCGAGGAACTTCCAGAGGTCTGACGGACGCATTTTCCACCAGCCATTTGAGAGAATTTAAGCAAAAACACAAAGGAGAAAGGATGAAGAGTGAAAAATCATGGCTGGATCGGCGTGAATTTAAAGAAACGACCATATCGTCCTGGCTGATCGCGGAATCGTCCAGGCCGATATGTGTCAATAATTACGTACAGGCCGATTGGTCAAAAAGGTGGTCCAATCGTCCGGGCCGATCAGATATCGGCCAGGCCGATTAGACACAGGCTATCGGCCCGAGGAGTCAGTTTCCGGACGACCGTTGAAAAAGCAGATCGTCCTGGCCGATTAGGTGTATCGTCCAGGACGATGCACAATAATTGATCGTACCGGCCGAAGTTAAAACGTTTTAAATGCTTGCCACGTGTATCGTCCAGGACGAACAGTGGATCGGCCCGGCCGATGGTCCAATAATGGATCGTCCGGGGCCGAATTTAAAGATAAAAACTTACTGACACGTGGATCGTCCGGGACGGTCCAGTGTATCAGCCAGGACGATGCACATAGAATGCATCGGCCAGACAAATATACTATCGGCCAGGACTATCATCATGAGTTCGATCAAATCGGCCAGGACGATAATGTATCGTCCAGGACGATGAATTGCAGTAAGCACAGAAAAAGGTCAGCAGATGGATTTTGGAAAGAATTTGTCATATCGGCCAGGACGATATAAATATCGGCCAGGCCGATCGGACTTGAATTTGAAATCAAGACAGAAAAGGTGATGATCAGGACTCTCAAAAAATAAAATAAAATAAAAGACAGTCAAAGACACAAAAATGACACAATGAAAACCAACCACCGAACATTTTTTTTTTAATTTTTCTATTTTTTTTTGTTTTATGGAGACATCATATGAGAATTCTTTTCATGAATTTAAACTTTTAAAGTTTTAGGAGATCAAGAGGTTTAACAAAATCCAATCAGAAGAAGATAGAAAAACTGATTCCATTTACCCTAGATCGGACATCCTTCAGGGTACAAAATTCTTTTAAAAACAACAGAGTCCTAACTCGGAATAACAAAAGAGGATAAGAAGATCCAATCAAGGCTTGTTAACAACAAAAATATCTCATAAATAATAAACCAAAATAATTTTTCTCAATCATGGAAATTGAAATCAAATCTTTGAAGGTATCACATAATCAATGAGTTTTCTAAGTTTTAAGAGTTTTACCAAAGAGATGATATCTTGCATTGGGCTGATTTTATGCCTCTTGTCACTTTTATTGGCTCTTTGAGCATCTTTTATTTTTGATACACTTTTGTGTATATAGTTTTCTTTTCAATTTGGCTTCATTGACCTCTTTCCTTTTTAACTTTTGCAAGCTAAAAATTCTTTAATATACCCTTAAAGAAATAATACTTAATTGTGAGTATATCCTCCAAATATTAGAGAATAGGAGCTCTCTCTCTAACATAGGGAAGAACAATCCACAACACAAAATCAAAATCACGTGATAACTGCAATGGTAAGATTTCAAAAGCTTGAATGATATCAAAGAATGTTGACTATTATGCATAAGATGATTTAATGTAGCAAGATTAGAAAGAGATCTTAAAAAGCCATTGGTTAAACTGAGTTTAGGCTTTTGTTTTATAGAAGAAAATCATGCCACTAAACAAAGTCAGAAGAAGGGAAAAACATCAACAGTTTACTCCCTTTAACCAATTTTAACAAGCTAAACCCTATCTCCAAAAACTCCAATATTTAAAAGCTTGAGAAGTTTCATCATATGGAAGCCAAAAAAAAAATAAAGACCAAAGTGAAAAAGCAAAAGCAAAAAAATTAAGCAAACTAAAAACAACACAAAGTGAACACAAAAACTAAAAATAAAAGACATACAAAAACTAAAGATTTCAAGCAAGTGATAAAGCAACGGTTTTAAGCAATTGAGCTGCAAGCCTCCTTATGTTCAGTTATCTTATGCTCCCACGAGGTCTTTGGTGAGAGCACTCCTGCAAAACTCAACAACAGTTAGTTTTAGGAACCCAAACAGATTTGGGCTCCTTCTTAGGAAATGTAGAGTGCAATGCAGATGTGGTATGCTTTGAATCATGCATCTTATGTCTCTACACCCAATGTGTACTGCGGTGAACTGTGCAAGTGTGTGAGATGTGTCCTAGCATGCCACAAGAAAAACATTGAACTCCAGGAAAAGGTTTTCTTAAATGGTTTGGGTAAAAATGCCTCTTCCTAGGTTCTGGCCTTTGATTAAAAGTTGGTGTCATCCTAGCTTTCTTACATGTTTCCAAATCATTTTGAATTCTCAAGTTAGTTCTTTTTAATGCATCATTCTCAATCCTCAAATTTTTCTCAATCTCTTTAGATTTCTTAAGATCATCGCTAAGTGAGGTGTGTGAAGCTTTTAATGCATTACTTTTATCAACTAATTCCAAATGCTTCTTGTTTAATTCATCAAATTCATCAAGGAGAGCCATGTGATTTGAATCAATCGTTGCATGATCTTTGAGAAAAACTTCATGCTCTTTTTGTAGATTTGAATGTTCTAATTTTAGGCTAGCATGAGTTTTCTTAACTTTTTTGTATGATGTATGGATTTTTTCACAAATTTCAAACAATTCATCATAGGTTGGTTTACATACCTCTTCCTCATCACTTTGATTTTCTCCCATGAAACACAAGTTTGTAGTCTCTTCCTCTGGTTCAGTCTCAGAGGAATCAGTACCAGATTCTGCCCAGAAGCCTCTTTGGATTTTCTTATTCTCCTTCCTAGACTTAGCTTTCTCCTCACCTTTTTCCTTTTCTTTGCTTGAATGATCTTGAAGTGTAGGACAATCGGCTCTTACATGTCCAGGTTTCCTGCATTCAAAACAAACAACATCAGAAGATCCTATAATATGTTTATGATCCTTACCTTTTCTCCAACTTTGATGATGCTTTTGTTTCTTCCTTAGAAAGCTTTTGAATTGCCTTGTGATGAAGGCAACTCCATCGCTTTCAGACCCGGAAGATTCAGAATCCGATTTGTGTGCCTTCAATGCAATTGTTTTCTCCTTTTTCTTCTCACCTGTATCAAGATTTCTTTGATTCACCCCTTGCTCGTAAGCAATGAGTGAGCCAAGCAAGTTATCAATAGAATAGGTGTTCAAATCTTTAGATTCAGTGATTGCAGTAATTTTTGCATCATAAGACGAAGGCAAGCATCTCAAAATCTTGTTAACTTTTTCATAGTTTCAAAGTTCTTTTCCTAGTGCATGCAATGAAGTAGCTATCTGAGTAAACCTAGTGTAGTCATGCAAGAGAATGTTTAAACAGGATTGTTTAACTTCATTAGTGCCTTCATAAGTAATGCACAATTTATCCCAAATTTCTTTACCAGTTTTGCAAGTTGAAACACGCATGTAATCCTCAGATTTTAAAGCACAGAAAAAACAATTCAAACATTTCGCATTTAATTGAGCTAAATCTCGTTCATCAAAAGTCCATTCGGTAAAAGCAACTTCAGTTTTAAAACCGTTAATTTCACGAGAAGGTGGAGAATAACCTTCTTGAATAAGCATCCACATGCGATAATCAGTAGATTGTAAAAAAGTTGACATGCGAGTTTTCCAAAAATCAAAAGGTAGGTTATCGAACAGAGGAGGTCGGGTAATAGAATACCCTTCCGTAGTGTTGCGATTCCCAAAGTTAGACATGGATCAAATTTAAAAAGTTTTCAAACTTCAATTTTTGAATCAGGCTCTGATACCACTTGAAAGTTCGATGGGGATGTTAAGCCCTATTAACTTAGTCCCAAACTAACCAAGAGGGGGGTGAATTGGTATTTTAAAAACTTCTTTTTAAACAAAGAAATAAAATCATATAAACCAAATCACACCACAAAAAAAGTGCGGAATTTAAAAGTGCGGAAGTAAGAAAAGGAACACAGAAATTTATAGTGGTTCGGTCGACTCGACCTACGTCCACTCCTTGGAGGCACCCTCCAAGTATTGCACTACAAAAAAGTGACTCTCCTTTAGCCCCCACGGCTAGGTGGAGAAACCCTCACAAGAACCTCCTTTTTGCCACCCCGGCAAGGCAGAGAACCTATCTCCTTTTGCTTCCTCCTGAAGCTGGCAGAGAACCAGAACCAAAAGCAAAACTCCTTACCTCTACCGACCCTTCCACGGACGAGAAACTCTAGACGAAGACGACGCAGAGAGATTCTTGAAGCAACCCTTGTGAAACCCCTCACAAGCTCCCCCTCACAAGATCCTCTCTCTCTCCTCTCTCTCTCTTTCTCTCCTCAAGGTCTTCTCATGTCAAGGCAGCAGCCAAAGGTGTTTAAAAACGTTGAACAAGAGATCTTAAATAGAAGAGCTTCAAAAGAGCTCATTAATTACAAGTTGCCGACAATATCGTCCAGGCCGATATTGACATCGGCCTGACCGATCAGTACAAATCAATGATGATCAGCCAGAGCATCGCCCTGGATGGAAAACAGGACGATTGAAAATTGGCTTGATCGTCCAGGCCGATCTCACGATCGTCCTGGCCGATCAGTTCAAATCAGAGGAAAATCATCCTGACAATAGCCCTGGATACGGGCTGGCCGATATTGATCGTCCTGAAGTATCTTAAGATTTTTTACTAGATCGGCCTGGCCGATCCTTCGATCGTCCAGGACGATATGATCGTATCAATCATCCTTAATTACTCCCTTGATTCCCTGAACAATTATGGCATAATTTGTGAATATGGTCCAGGCCGATCCGAGGATCGTCCTGGCTGATATTTTAAAGATACAGTATACCATACTTGACTATGGCGGCTATTTCTTTCTATTTTGAGCTTATCGTCCTGGCCGATATACGTATCGTCCAGGACGATCTGTTAATATCGGCTGCCTTAATTAAGAATCCTTAATTAGACTTTCTGTTGTAAGCTGATTGTCCAGGCCGATCCAAGAAAACGTCCTGGCCGATATGAGTAAAAACAGAAAATCTAAGTCTCTCAAGTGTGTGTGTGAAGGGTTACATAGCAACAGTCTCTTTGACTATTACAAGTGGACTCAAAAGGTAAAAAAACAAAAGTACAGACTGACTCAACCCTAAACCTACGCATTCCTGAACTTGGCTCCTTTTTTATTGTCCGGTCTTTGATTCCTGAAAAGTTAGAAGCAACAAGCTGTCCAAGTGAAACAGTGTTTGTCAATCATCAAAACATAAGACATGAAAAATAGATTTGCAACATAAGGGAGACATTGAGTTACACCATGTGACAACTAAAAATCAACTGGCTGACATCATCAAAAAGGGGGAGATTATTGCAAATTCAAGTCTATGAACTATATTTTCATGATTGGCAAACACACTTACTTGTCTTGGACTGTCTTTTACTACTGACGTTTTAGGAATCAAAGATCGGACCAAAAAAATGGAGCCAGCTTAAGAATGGGTAGATTAGGGTTGAGTTAGTCTGTAATTTTATTTTTTCTCTTCTTGAGTCAATTATAATATTTGGTGTGACGGATACAAACTAACCCTACACACACACACACACTTGATAGACTTAAAATTTTTGTTTTTAATCAAATCGGTCAGGATGATATTTACATCATCCTGGACAATCGGACTTAAAACAGAAAATCTCATCAGGGGTTCTTAATTAAGGCAACCGTCATAAATAATTAAGGTATTCTATATTTTTGGTAATTGGCCGGGACGATCTAGGATCGGCCTGGACGATATTCACAATTATGCCTTAATTGATCAGACAATCAAGGAGGTAATTGAGGATGGTTGATACGATCATATCATCCTAGACGATCGCAAGATCGGCCGGGATGATCTATTCTAAAATTCTTAGTTACTCATGGACGATAAATATCATATAGTACAAATTCAGGGTGATATGCTGGACGATCTGGATTGGACAGCTTGAATTCAGGGCGATGCTCTAGACAATTTTCCTCTGATTTGAACAGATCGGCTGGGATGATCGTGAGATCATCCTGGACGTTCAAGCAAATTTTTAATCATCCAGTTTGCATTCAGGGCGATGCTCTGGCCGATCTCATGGGATTTATTCTGATCGGCGAGGACAATTTCCATATCGTCCTAGACGATATAGTCGGCAACTTGCAATTAATGAGCTCCTTTGAAGCTCTTATATTCAAGAGCTCTTGTTCAACGTTTTTGAATATCGTTGGCTGCTGTCTTGACCTGAGAAAACCTAGAGGAGAGAGAGAGAGAGAGAGAGAGAGAGAGAGAGAGAGAGAGAGAGAGAGAGAGAGAGAGAGAGAGAGAGAGAGAGAGAGAGAGAGAGAGAGAGAGAGAGAGAGAGGATCTTATGAAGGGGAGCTTATTAGGAGATTCACAAGGGTTGCTCCAAGCATTGTTCCATTTCTTCTTCTCTAGAGTCTCTTATCCTTGGAAGGGTTGGGAGAGGTAAGTTCCAGCAAGCGATCAAGGTTCTCTTCCTACTTCAGGAGGAAGGTTCTCTACCTTGCCGGGTGTGGCAAAAAGAGGTGTTTGTAAAGGCTTCTCCGCTTAGCTGTGGGGGCTAAAGGAGAGTCATGATTATAGTGCAATACTCGGAGGGCGCCTTCGGGAAGTGGACATAGGTTGAGTTGACCGAACCACTATAAACCCTTATGTTCTTATTTTTTACTGCTTCCGCATTTATTATCTTCCACACTTATTTTTGTTATGGTGATTTGGTTTGTATTCGTGCTTTGCTTAGAGAAATTTTTTTTAATACCAATTCAGCCCCCCTCTTGGTTAGCCTTGGGCCAGTTCTATAGGGCTTAACATCCCTAATGAACTTTCAAAGGAATCCTAACTAAGAAAAGACCCTAATTAAGAGTGGGACGAACCTAATCTAAGGAGTACCATTCCCAGAGTACACACAAGAAAAGATAATATATGATCCAAAGATGGAGAGAGAAACTAGTTCCATCGTGGTCGCTAAAAACCTATGGACCTCCGAAAGAGCATCGCTCGTGAGGTTCAAACGCAAAGGGTACGAATGCACTATCCCGTAGGACAAAATGATCGTAGGCCTTTACACTCGACATGAATAGGCCAATTGGAAGAGACATATTAGATCGTGCATATGACTAACCATTGAGGATAGCGGCTCTCGCCAGCACACGCTGATGGGTAGTAATATATATGACCTGATCACAGTTATAGGTTTCCCCCACCCGATACATCAGATCGAATGTGGTTTTATTAGATGTGGAGCCAAGTTTCTCACGGGCACAAGCCCCCGTGGTTAATTACATCCCATGCTGGATCTCGAGAAGACTCTCGATTAAGGATCATACATTATCCTTCCCAAAATGGGATTGACATGAGGGTGTAGACTAAGAAGTCATACTCAATGGAAAAAAAGGTCCAAAGGGCGTGGTCCACATGCGGGGTTTAAACCAGCTTTCGGAGGCTCTAGGGAACTAAGGAGAAATTAGAGAAAATAAAAGAACAAACATCCAATCATATACGTGAGAGAACGATTGAAGTGGCATCATCCATGTGACGTAGATAAGCAGGATTTATAGTCTCTGAAGAGAAAGGATCTACCTACTATTTTAGACATACTACGAGACCGAATGTAGTAGCATTGAATCCTAAATTTATATTAGGTTTAGTATTCTACACACACTAACACCCATGTCCTAGCTAATGCAATGCAAAACTTGGACTTACCCCAGCCTAAATTGGGGAGGTAACTAATCACCTAATCGCTTTAAAACCATAATGTCAGGTCATTTATGAAAGATGGGTGGGTGGTATATTTTTTTTGGAAGTTAAGGCCGACTTCTAGAGTGTTTCCAAATTGGCATTGTACTTATGTGGGAGAATACTCCTAGCTAATGCAATTAAATTTTAATTAAATAAGTTTCTAATGCAATGCATGCTAGTTGAAGCTTCCAAATCATATATGCTTGAGATTTTAAAAAATAGGCTTATATAAAATAATTTTTAGAAAAGACTGGGCCTCCTTAGGACTGGGACTTCATCCTCATAGGCCAGATTATCCGGACTCTATCCGCAGGCGGGGAGGTGTCTTATTAGAAGGACAGAGAGAGATGCAGCATTATATATGCGATCCCGGACGAATCTGGCAATTTTTAGGTTCGTTAAATTTCTATGTTATTTAAACTTTAAAATTTTAAGTATTAATAATGAGTAGAAAAAGTATTTTTTAATCCTTAAAGAGCTTAACGATCTACAGGCTAAAACAAAAGCGACATGCAAGAAATAAACTTAGAAAAACTAGGTAATTTCTACTGAGCAAATAAAGTAAACACATCAATATAAATTAATAAATAAACTAAATGGTCATAGGCAAACTGCCCTTAATTACAACCCAGGGTCTGTAGAAAATAAAGTGGCCAGGCACCACTGCCAATATCCCAAATTACTAAGCCTATGATAGATGCAAATGAGTTTAAGTGGGATATTGGGTCTTCAAATTTTCAACTATTCAGTCTTCTTCTCCTTGGACTCCTTGAAACTCTTCTCTTTGGACTCCTTGGATCTATCTTCCTTAGACTCCTTGGGTTTCTCCTCCTTAGACTCCTCGGCTTCGTCGTGGCTTGCATATCCAAATGAAGAGACAATTCCCCCATTATGGGGTATTGCCTTTTCACTTTGGATATCTAAAGCCATTCAACTCGATCTTCCAAATGAAAGAAGGCTCTCCCCTATGGGGATGCCTTCTTCTTTTGGAATCCGAGTTGGATAAGAATATGCACACTCAAGAACACTTTCAAAACTCTTAACAATTATTACAAATTTTATATAAATTAGAAATACAGTAAATCTAAAATCACCTGCAAGGTTATCCTAATAAACATCCCAAGCAAATATAATCATCACAGATAGTTATACGTAAAAAAAATAAATGCACATCACAGCCAAGCTTGGCCATGCTCTTAATCATGAGGGCTAAGCAGTCCACCTGTAGCACCAGCAGCAGTTATAATTTAATGATTTTTATTTTAGCCCTCATTTGTTTAGGGGGCTGAGCAAACACCTGCATAAGATATTATTAGAAATCATGACAGTGCCCCCCCCCCCCCCTTCAGCATTGCATAAGCATGGCCACCTTCAAGAAGAATAATATATATATATATATCATTCCTATCCTAGGGGTAGATCTAATACTCATGTCATCAATCCACATTAATATAGAAAAAGTAAGCAAACACATCAACAATTTCATCACACCATGCAATGAAAACTCAGAAAACCCGGCACATAGTAGAAAAATAAACACCGGCCTAGCCTAGATCTATAAGTGGTGCCATAGCAAATAATTCTATGTGTGTGTAAGGCCTATGTGGTTTGGATAGATTCTAAGTTGGGTAGTTAGTTAGAGTTGCCTAGAGTTCAAGTTTGATGAAGGCAAGAAAAAGAAACTTTAGTTAAAGTCAAAGTATTAATGAATTAGGGTCCATTTTAAGTAATTTAGTTTGTTGATCACTTTTTAATACTTAGGGTACTAATATTTAAAGTTGAAGTTACAATAGCCAATTTTGAAAAGTCCTAGGTCCTCCTATGTACTAGGCTAAGAGGGTCAAAAAGGTTACTGGGAAATGAGCTAGGTTTAGGATTCCTAATATTTTAGGAAAATACTAGACCCTAAGGTGAGTAGTTAGACAGGTAGTTTGCTGGATTTGGAGTTTCTTAGCCAAAGATATGAATTTTCCAAGTTTTGGGCCTTAGATTATAGGCTGAGCTTGACCGAAAAGTTGACTTTCTAATTTAAGTTAGTTTCTGGAATCCTAATATTTTTAATAAATACTAGACTGTAATTGGAGTTTAATGCAAGTGAGTTTGTCTGATTTATAATTTTCTATAATTAGTTATGAGTTTCTAAAGATTGGGCAATTAAGGGAATTATCTAAATTATCTAATTAAGAGGTGATTTTATGGTTTTGATTCAAACCATCTCCAAACTGATGGAATCACCCCCAAAGGTCAGGAATAACATGAGAAGGTGTTTCCAAGTGTTTGGGGATAATTTGAAAATTTTAATAATTTTTAATGATTTATTAGAGGCAAAAAGGAAAATTTTAATTAAGGCTAAGTTAACGGACAGACTAGGGTCAAACTAAGGAACCCTATTTATCTCAGGTTTAGAACTAAACTCTAAGTAATTTAGGCTATTATGGGTATTTTTTGAGTTTAAATGGATTTATTGGAATTTTTAGAAGGCGTCGGGCCCTATTTATCGGCTAAATTAAGGTTGATTATTTAAGGGACCTAGAAGCTCCTAAAAATTCTTAAAAAATTTTGGGATGTTCAAAATGTTAATAAGTTTAAATTTAAAAGATTTCATATCGATCAGGGTTCTATCCTAGCTCATAGAATTTTTCTAAGTTCGCTAGATGAGTCTTTAGTTATTATCCTTAGGGTGTCACTACATTATAGGAGTTTGAAGTGAAGTTTTATCTAACTCTCAGGGTAACAATGCATAGATTATACAAACAAAATAAACACACCATGTCTTTAGATCTATAAGAGTCTAAACTAAGTGGTGGTACATCATACACATGCAAACTACGATAAAGAAAACTAAATGCACCTAATGAAGGGATTAGTGAATGATTGCGACTCAACCATTCACTAATCCACTCCCCCATGATTTCTCTTCATATTAATAACCTATGTTTAAAATTTCATGAATAGTGGATCTGCCTGGATAATCATATAGGAGTATAAGATAGAAATCTGCCAGTAATAACAAATTTATTTTCTAGAAATACTTTTAAATGAAAATACAGATTTTTCTGAAAAATTCAAGGGGTCGTACACTAAAATCCGATTTAAAATGAAAAAAGATATGATTTTTTTTAAGTTTACAAACCATTAGGATTAATTTTAAAATAAGTTAAAATAATGATTATTTAAAAATAATCACTAAGTTAAATAAAAAATAAATCTTAAACCCTTCTGAAATTTAATGAAATAAGTATAGTAATAGTTTCAAAATAATAGTAATAATAATCATATTAAGAACAATAATTATAATAGTTTAAAACAAATAATAATAGTAATAACAATGAAATAATTTAAAATACTAATTAATATAGATAATCATAAGTAAAACAAAGAAAATAATAGTAATAATATATTAAAGTAATTGTGACATCATGACAATGAAAATAATACTTAATATAAAGTAATATCAATAATAACAAATGGGAAAAAACAAAAATAGTAAAGATGAGTCATTAATAATAATGGTATACTTAAAATAGAATAATAATAATAATAATAATAATAATAATAATAATAATAATAAAATAATAAGAATAATAGTGATAGTAGTTTAATAATAATAATAATAATAATTATTATTATTATTATTATTACTATTATAGAAACAATATAATCATAAACAGTATAAATAATATTAAAATAATAATAACAATTAATATTATAATTAAAATACTAATAATAATAATAATATAATAATTATAAAAATAATATAAAATGTATTTTTAATATTTTTTAAATAATTAAATAAATATATATTATTTTTAAATAAAATTAATTTTAAATTAAAGGAAATAAATTCTGAAAATTTTGACATATTATATGCAATTTTTGGACAAATAAATATTTTTAAATCAATTTTAAAAGGAAACTAAATTTAAAATAGGTTTAAAAATAATTATATTATTTAATTAAACAAAAACTGGCGGTGGCTACTCCCGGGCTGATGCGTGGGGAGCGTGAAAGGTGGCGATGACGGTAGTGGGACACGCGGCCGCTTCCGATTCGCTCCATGGTTCCGGGAGTGATTACCAATCATTGGCGGGACCCACGCGCTAACTTAACATAGTCAACAAAGATCTCAACCCTCGATCCCGCGCGGTATGAGATCAAGGGCTCAGATTGTGCTAGACGATGGTTCAATCCCACAAATATACGGCCGCGATTAAACGGAGAATGAGATGGTAGAATACTGACCGTCGATCATAAGATCAACGGTCAATATTTTAAACGCCTCGAGTTAGGGCAAATTCGAGAGCCCATAACATTTTTGGTCTCGTTCTCTCAAACTACATAACCAAATCCGATGAAATTTTATACACAAGTCATGCTAGTGCAGAGCAATTATAGGGGATAAAATTTGAGTTCTGAAAATCACTGTATGAAAATCTATTTAGATCTATGTGCATTATATGAAAGTTTGAGATATACCTCAATCCACACGGTGGATTCGGTCGATCCGGTCGATCTTGGGCTTGTTGCACTTGTAGACTGTCCTCATATAATTCTTTAGTTGATCTCGAGCTCCGAATCATCCTCGATCGAACAAAAATCAACTTTGAAGGGTTTAGCCATCGGTCTCACCGGAATCTCAACGCCAGCGGGTGGTCAATGGTGGATCTTTGTCAGGAGGAGTGAGAGGAACCTCTAGGAGTCATCACATGAAATCCCAGAGCTTTTCCTCATCTAGGGCAGAAGGAGAGCAAAAAGATCCCTAAAAAAACCTAATTCCTTCTATTTAGACACCCTAACCCGATCACCAACGGTTGGAATCAAATCTAGAGCTTAATATGAGGGAAATAGGATGATTCCCCTGGGATTTGAATGAGGGGAGCCTTAATATGGATTTAAAGGCATTAAAAGGGCCTTTAATGGGCCTTAATGGGTCATATTGACCCATTAGGAGCTGGAGTTGACCAAGTCAATGCTTGACTTGGTCAAATCAGTTAATTAAGCCCCATAAAAAAGTGGATTGAGCCAAGAATAGGGTTTGAATGGATTAGAACTCAATTTGGGCTCAAATAGGCTAAAGGGGTCAATATTGGTCAACCCTGGTTGACCTAGTCAACCGGGTTGACCCAGGACCTAGGTCTGCGCTCAACAGGCTTGGCTTATCTCACTGGACCCATTGGGATGGGTCCTGAGGTCTAGCCTTATCAAATTTGACCAAGTCAACTCTTTGACCTTGTTTTGGGGAAAAAACAGGTCAACATCAGAGTTAGCCATGGATTGGAATTCATAAGTTTTCAAAACACATTTTTATGAATTTCACTTTGATACCACTTAAAAGTTTGTTAGGGATGTTAAGCCCTTATGAACTAGCCCAAGCTAACCAAGAGGGGGGGGGGGGGATGAATTGGTATTTTAAAAAATCTTTTAATAAAAAACAAAATCTTAACCAAACCAAAATTCACCACAAAGAAATTCAACGTACAAAAATTAAATGTGGAAAAAATAATAGAAAAGAAACACAAAAATTTATAGTGATTTGGTCAACTCGACCTACGTCCACTCCCTAGAGGCGCCCTCTGAGTATTGCACTAAACTTAGTGACTCTCATTTTACTCCCACAGCAAGGCGAAGAAGCCTTTACAAAACCTCCTTTCCATCGATAACGGTGTGGCAAAGAACCCAACTCTTTTTGCTTCCTCCTGAAGCAGGCAGAGAACCTTGATCAATTGCTAAAGTGAACCCCTCTCGAACCTCCAAGAACAAGGGATGACGATTGGAGAAGACAACTTGGATCCTTGCTTGGAGCAACCTTTATAAAACCCCTCATAAACTCCCCCTCACAAGATCCTCTCTCTTTTTCTCCCTCTCTCTCCCTCTCCTCTTGGCTCTCTCAGGTCAAGATAGTAGCAAAAGATGATTGATCTTGGGTAGAACAAGAGCTCTTAAATAGAAGAAATTCAGAATAACTCTTAATTTATACAAACTGACTTTATCGTCCAGGACGATATAAATATCATCATGGACGATCAGCATAGATTTTGCTCAATCAGTTTAGATGGTTTGGGATGATTAGAAGATTTTTATTCATATTGTCCAGGATGATAGGATATCGTCATGTATGATCAGTACAAATTCTTAAATATCGTCCAGACAATCGCATTGAATGGATTTTCCCGGACGATTAGTTCAAATCCATGAAAATCGTCCAGGCCATTGTCCTAAAGGTAGCTGGCCCATGTAGATCGTCTAGGAACAACTAAGGTTTTTTTAACAGATCATCCCGGTCGATCCTGCGATCATCCAAGATGATTTGATTAAGTAATCAAAACCTTAATTACTTTCCTTAATAACCAGATTAATTTAGGAATAATTGCATTTCATCATCCAGGATGATTTTTAAAAATAAATAATACCTAAATAGATCTAGCGGCTAATTCTTTTTTATTTGAGCCTTTCATCCTGGCCGATACAAATATTGTTAAGGATTATGTGCTTAATTATAGCTGCCTTAACCAGGATGCCCTAATTAGGGTTTCTAGTTTTAACAAATCGTCCAAGTTGATCTATGTATCGTCCCAGACGATGTGACAAAAAATAGAGAACTTTAAAAATAGACAAAAAATTTTCCCCCATGTGTGTGTGTAAGGTTATTTAGCATCAGGAATCACAACGTTTACAATAGACTCAAGAAAGGGAATAATTTATAAACTGACTCAGACCTAGTCTACCCAATCTTGAGCTGGTTCAAATTGCAGTTTGATCTTGTGGACATGAAATGTTATTAGTCAAGGCAGTCATAGAGAAACAAAAGTGTTTGCTATCATCAAAATTATACTTCCTGAAAGAAGGTTTACAACATATAACACTTTTGAGCTTCTACATCTAGCAAAGGTCATTAACAAGAACTCCATCTAATTTAATATGGATAGGGTTTTCCTTTTGATAATATCATGTGTAGAAGTGGCAAACAAAAATAAAATCATGAACACTTACTTTGAATATGAGATTGTTAAAATCCTATAGTTTGCTATTATGTATTGCATTAGCTCCAGATTTTTCATGTTTGATTCTACAATAATTGAAATCACCCAAAAGGAAAAAGGCAAAGAAATATTACAAGTATAACATAAAATACATTGCCAAAGAAGAAGTCGTTCAATGTGTGAGTTGGAAGCATATACCATAGTGATTAGGTAATAGGGGTTATTCCTAGAAAAAAGAGTTCCAAGAATTAATTGGTTGGAAGAAAAAATGTTTAAATGTAACATTTGAAGAATTCCATTTAAGCCATATTCTGCCTGGGTCAAAGGCATCAAAGTTATTGAAATAAGCTTCATTATCAAAAAAATTATGAGAGGCATCAAACCAGAGGTCAGCAGCTATTGAGCTATGGACTTTAACTTCAACAATACATAACATGAAAAGCTTAAGGGAACAAATAAATGCATTGCAATTAAGGATTTTTGTAGGGAGATTAGACCTTAACATTTATTAAGCAATGTTAGGAAAGGCCATTGGGATTTTGTGTTGGGGAGGCTACGTTCTTAACATTCTTTGATCTAGTGGACTTGGAGTTTTAGTTATGGGGTTGTAGGTTTTGAGGAGCAATGACTTTGGTTGGAGGCTTGAGTGTGATCAGGCTAAGCTGTGACACTTTTGTTTCAAACACTAATAACTTGTTATGAATGGTTAGATTGTTAGCTTGTTGAGAAAGAAGAAGGATAGTTGGTTCTGGTTGAGGTAGAGGGTTAGCTTGACCTTCTAAAAGGTTAGGGACATCAGAAGGGGAGTTTAGGTTAGGAAGTAGTTCTTTGCCTCAACTGGTTAAAGCTTCATAATGCTATAATGAAACCATACTAGAAGGAATCCCTTCCACAGCTGAGGTTATTGATGGATCATTGGTAACTAGTGGGTGGCAGGAAGGAATTTGACCATATGAATAAAGAAGTAAGGTAATGGTTTATGGGGCTTACAGATAATACTTCTTCCATGAGTTTTTCTACATTGGTAGGGGGATTTGAAGAGGGTTTGATGTGGCAGAGATTGGAAGGATGTACCTTAGATCCACAACTCAAGTAAGTGGTGGGTTTCCTATCATATTGTACTCTCAAGTTTAAAAAAAATTTCGACAACAAAAATATAAATTTCATTCATCATGGGAGAGGAGTTTTGGACCTAAACATAGACCCTCAAAAAGGTTAATTAAGTTTTCTCTACCGTTGGAGAGTCAACAATAAGAGGAGAACTAATACATTATGATTTTAGAAATGCCCTTGATATGAGAGTGAGCAAGCATTTAGCATCCAAGTTTTAAGGATATCAGAACATAGAGCCCCATAGTAAGGCCTAATACCTATAGAGTATACAAGGGATTTCCCCCACTTTTTGGAACCATCAATGATTTCTTCTTATATAAAATGAATGAACCTATCCTGAGGAAGAATGAAGGTGAGTGGAAAGTATTTAAAGTAAGCATTATGAGCTAAAAGGAGACCATTCTAGTTGAGCAAGAGAGATTCAATAAAGGGCAAGGAGGAAGGGATATCACGAGGGAAAAAGAGGATTTTGGGTGGCCACCGAGGGGGGTGAGTATGGCTAGTGGTGAACATCTTTAGGCAAGGTGGAAAGGGAGCATGGGGAGGAGAAAAATGGAGGGGAGGAGACGAGGGAAAAATCATCAATGTGGCTAGGGTTCTCAAGAAAACATGGCAGATCCAATAATAGTTTTTTTTATATAACATATCATACTTATAGGTGTAAATGAATTAACGTTGGATTAGGGGCTTCTTTGTTTGTTCTTGATTGGATTATTATCAAAGTGAATAGAGATATTATACGTTTACTATGGTTACTTGTCCTAACATATCAGAAAAGAGGACCTTATGACTCCCAATGCCTAGCGTATGTCAAATATTAAAAAACATGGGATCTCATGACTCCCTTTGCATTTAACACCAAAATAAAACTTCCCATACACATTAGAACTCCTCAAAATCACACAATTCAAGAAGACAAGCACAAATATCATTATAATTTAGTGCATGAAATATAAATAAATCAATTGGTAGAAATTCACTTTGTGTTACATCAGTGGACTAATATATCACCAATTAAGTAGAAATTTAACATTTTAATAATTTGTCAGATTACCAAGGATTATTTAGAATATTATTTTGAAGCTTTCATTATACTACAATATTATTTTATGGGGTTACAATCATTTTGTAGATAAATAAAATAGCATACCTTTAGAACTACCCAACAAAAAATTTTCACAAAAAAAAATTTAAATGTCCAAAATTATCATATCTACAACATATAGAAAGTTAAGCGATGAATGGTACGTAAGTACCAAACTTTACCAATTTTCCTTAATAAAATTACAAATTAAATTAGGAAAATCAAAAAATATTTATATTTTTAAAAATTGAGATAAGTAGAATATAACCTATCATGAGCCAAACAACTTTCAGAATTGGGTTAATAGTTGAAAGTAGATCAAAGTCACACAACCATAACTTTTTCTCACTAGATCCTCCTCTATCTCTCTATCTAAACATCCGTCTTGAAATGAGAAAATGGATTAAAATGGTGGAAAAGGATATTATATTATAAACTTGAGCCTGGCGCTTTGGTGCCTGATTATGTGCACTGAAACACTCACCTTATAGGAGAACGATGATGTAGTGCCGCCACCAGTTCCATAACACCCGAATTAATTTGGCCAAAAGACAGAGAGTTCAAAGTCATGATGTAATGCCAAACCCAACATTGTGAAGACCAAAGGGAAACATTTTATATTATCCAAACGCGCATACAGACCCTTGGAACCTGCTTCAAATAAGATACAAACACACACACATACAAAACACTTATAGACACATACAAGAGGTGATAAACACTAAATTATTTTAGTTTACTTTACCATATCAGATTAAAATAGGTGCAACTATACACATATTCAACTTGTGTTATAATTCTCTCATTCTTAGAAGAATATTATCTTCAATATTTCAAAACTTAGATAAATGAAATAGATCAAGGTATATCTTTCTCATCTCAAACTCCTCCCAAGTAGCTTTTCTTCACATTCTTTGTTTGAAATGTACTTTAATAATTAGAATATATTTATCCCTTGATCTTTTAACATCATATACAATAATCTTTTTTGGTTCCTCTCTATAACTCAAATTCAAATGGATTTTAAATTTATCGACTGATATTTGATTTCTAGACTTAGATACCCACTTTTTCAGACATGACACATAGAATGTATTATGAACATTACACATATGCTATGGCAACTATAACCTATAATTATATTTTCTAATTCTTCAATTATTTCAAAATGGTCCCAAATACCTTGGACTCAACTTTTCTTCTTATCCCAACCTATTAATGCCTTTTATTAGTCTGATTTTTACTTATAAAAAAATTACCAACTTGAAATTCTATTGCTTAATACTTGGAATTGTAGTACTATTTATATCTATCCTACATGACTTTTATGTTATTCCCGATCATATGAATATTTTTAGTAGCTTAATCGACTAAAGCTGACCCAATCAAACTCCTTTTTCCTACTTTATCCACGATAAAGGGGTTTTGCACTTCCTGCCATATAGAGCTTCATATTTAGCTATACTCATGCTTGATTGAAAATTATTATTGTAGGAAAATTCAATCAAGGGTGTAGATCCTAGATCCTCCCAACTATCACCATGTTCAAAACAGATAACCTCAGAAGGTCTTCTAATACCAAAATAATCCTCCCTAACTGTCCATCAATCTATGGATGAAAAATTGTATTTAAATGCAGTTTTATGCCTAGAACTTACTAAATACATTTTCACAATTTGAAAGTAAACCTTCAATCTCTATAAAAAAATATCACTTTTGGTACTCCATAAAGTTTGATGATCTCTCACACATAAACCTGCGCTAATTCATCTACATAATTATATTACTGCATCAAAATGAAATGTGAAGACTTCATCAAATGATCTACTACAACCTATATAATATTGCATCATTTTTTGATATGGGAAATCATATAACAAAATCTATTATCACTTCCTCCCATTTTCATTTTAAAATCAATAGTGGTTATAGATAACCTCCTAATTGTTGTTGCTATATTTTCACCAACTAATTATCTTCATATTTTCAAACAAAATTTGCAAGATTCTTCTTTTATATAGAGCACCAGAACATCCTATCAAATTATTATATATTTTATGACTTCTTGGATGAATATTGTTACCTAAATAGTGTGTATCATTCATAATCTCTCATTTCAAACCTCCTAAACTAGGAACCCTTAACTGATCCTTATAGAACGTAACTCCTAAAGCAAATAAGCATAGTTCATATTTCTTACTAGACTTGATTTGATCAATCAGTTTTAGATGCTTTGTATTTGACTTTTAAGTTTTATGAATCATCATATGATCCAAAAAAACTAGAATTGCAATCAATAAAAGTAATCATCTCCAACTATAGTATTTTCATATCTAGATCAAATGATCATTAGAAGCAATCAAAAGATTGGATATTCCAGAAGATTTCTAACTCAGAGCACCTACTATAACATTCATTTACATGGATGATATTGAATAATGAGATCTTAATCTTTACTATGTTCTAGACACCTTCTCTATCTCAATTTTAGATCCTTTTGAGTGATTATATACTTCAAGCTCTACTAATTAGTGTATATATCACACCTGACTCCATACAATTAATGCCTCAAGATCTTTAGAATAAATACAATAGCAATAAGTTCTAAATATTTTTTCGATAGTTCCTCTCATGCAATTTCAACTGTTTGGAAGCATACTATATAATCTTCCTATACTATATTAGAACACAGACTATTCCTCTTAGTGAATCATCACTAAATACCTAAAATCCCTCCATAATTAATAGAATAGTCAAAATTAGAGCATATTGCTTGGAACTACACCGAGATGCTTGGTATAAACCTAGAAGTGGTAGTTCATAAGTTAGCCACTAAGCCTAATGCAGTCCTATTAAACAAGCACCTCGCAGAATCAAGTTAGAGATTGAACAACAGATGATCGTTGAGACCAAAAAGCTTATAGAAGCTAGTTTCATCAGAGAAGAGAAGTACCATATCTGGCTTGCCAATATTATTCTAGTCCGAAAGAAGAGTGGATAGATACGTGTCTGTATCGACTTCTATGATTTGAATAAGGTATGCCCTAAGGATGATTTTATTCCTGCTATCCCTGAGCTTATGGTGGATATAACATCATCCCATAGCATTTTTTTCATTTATGGATGGTTTATCTAGTTACAATCAGATAAAGATGGACCTTGATGATGAGAAGTTCACTATATTTCGTACACCAATAGGTGTATTTTGTTACAAGGTGATGCTCTTTGGCCTCAAGAATATCAGGGCTACCTATCAACGTGCTATGACTGTTATTTTTGATGAGATGATACACGAGCAAGTTGAGTGCTATGTGAATGATTTGGTAGTTAAAAGCAAGGTCTGTGGAGACACCTCCAAGATCTATGAATCTTTTTTGAATGTCTGTGTAAGTTTAATTTGAAAATGAATCCTTTAAAATGCACATTTGGAGTTAGTGCAGGAAAGTTTTTAGGGCTTATAGTTTGCTACTGTGCCATTGAGATAGAACCTTCTATGATCAAAGCTATAATAGATTTAAAATCCCCTAAAAGTCTTACCCAGTTGAGATCCTTTCAGGATAAACTTACTTTTTTGCAGAGATTTATCTCCAACCTTTCTGGTAGGTGTCATCCTTTCTTTGCCCTAGTAAAAAAGGATGCCCGATTCCACTAGGATGAGCATTATCAAGAGGCCTTTGAGAATATAAAATGCTACCTGATGAACCCCCCTATTTTAGTTGTACCTATCCCAAGTAGGTCGTTGATTCTCTACACTACGGCTTTGGATGAGTCCCTAGGTGTATTGTTGGCTCAAGAGAATGAGAAAGGTAAGGAGAATGCCTTATACTATCTTAGCAGATGATTAATATCTATAGAGCTTAAGTACCCAGCAATGGAAAAGTAATGTTTAGCCTTGATCTTTGCGGTACAAAAGCTTAGGCATTATATGCTATCACATAAGATCAATTTGATCTCTCAAGTTAAAAACTTGCAGTATTTAATAACCCGTTTGACCCTCTTAGGTCATCAAGCACAGTGGTCCATGGTTTTATTGCTGTTAACATTACTTTATTCCTCAGCAGACTGTCAAAGGACAGGCTCTAGCTGACTTTCTGGCTAATCACCCAATCCCTGCTGATTCCCCACTCAATGATGATCTACGTGATGAACTAATCATGGGTGTGGACGAGCAGGAGTTGCCTACTTGGGAGTTTTAATTTGACGGTGCGTCATCTGTTAAAGCCTTAAATCCATATAAAACTCCTACAGTTAGGGTAGGTTTAGGCCCAATTTTTGTATCCCCTGAAGGTCATACTCTACGGTACTTCTATATTTTATCAGAACCTCATACTAACAATGAAGCTCAGTATGAAGTTTTGATTTTGGGACTTGAGTTGACAATTCAGATAAACATTATGCGGGTAAAAATATTTGGAGACTCCCAACTAATAATAAATCAAATAGTTGGAGTCTATAAAGTACTTAAGTCTGAACTCTTCTTCTATCATAATAAAGTAATGGAGCTCTTATACTTAATACCAGAAGTAACTTTGGCCAAGATCCCTAGGTCTAAAAATGGAAAAGTAGATGCCTTGGCCAAGTTAGCAAAAGAATTAGCTAACCCTACTAGAAATCCCGTATCTATTATTGTCCAGTATCATCAAGCTCTGTGCCTCACAAACTTATCTTCTCTTGATCAGACCCTCATAGTATTTGTTGTGGATGAGGAGTCAAATTGGAGAGTGCCCTTCATAGAATACTTAAAGCATGATAGGCTTCCAGATGATAGATCTCTCTCCGCTCAAATTAGAAAGAGAGCCCTATCAATCACCTATATAAATGATATCTTGTACTGACACTCTTTTGACCAAATGTGGCTAAGATACCTTAATAAAGAAGAGGCTCATAAAGTCATAGGTGATATACATGAAGGGATTTGTGGTGCCCATCAATCCGGACCCAAAATGAAAGGCAAAATTAAATGCCTTGGCTAGTACTGGCCAACCATGATCCGTGATTATATGGAGCATGCTAGAAGGTGCCACCAATGCAGATTCATAGCACGGTGATTCACCAACCCCCTAATCTGTTGCACCCACTATATCATCTTGGCCATTTGAGTGCTGGGGCACAGATGTAGTGGGTCCTATAGACCCTCCTTCTTCTAAGGGTCATAGGTTCATTTTATCCGCCACTGATTACTTCTCTAAATGGGTAGAAGTTGTCCCATTTATTAAAGTTAAATTAGAAGATGTGATGCACTTCTTTCACGATAATATTTTTTATCACTTTGGTGTTCTACGTCGTATAATTTCTGATAACTACCTGTCATTTAGAAGCACCAAAATTATCAGATTTGCCAGCCTCCATAACATTAATTGGCGTTGCTCTTCATTTTACTATCCTAAAGCCAATGGCTTGTCTGAGACATTTAATAAAACTCTTGTGCAACTAATGTTTTGATTGAAAAAATATATTTTGAAAAGTATTAATTTTCTTTGGGAAAGTTAGAAAGTTGAATTTTAGTTTTGGAATCGAACACAATATTAAGAACGATATATCACCTCAAAAGGAGAGAATATCATTCACTAATTGGTTCAGATCAAAAAACTTTAACTTTATCCTTATTATCGTAGTCAAACTCAAGAAAGAATCACATTTGACCCCGAAGGATCAAAATGGAATTTAATCGAGTGTTTGACTATGCTAATATGGATTAAAGATCATTAATTTCTTAATCAAAACCACGATAATAATTGTTATATCTCTTCAAAAAGGGAAGATATCAATCATTATCGATCGTCTGAAAATGATGATAATGATCATCGGGTTTGATTTTCCCAAAGAGAATTAATTGAGGTTTTGAAAAATTAATTTTGAAAATTAGGTCTGGGTTTCTAAATCACCTAGGAGCGCAAGCCCTCGTAGTTAATTACATCATAGGGAAACCGGAGTTTTCCTACGAATACTCTCGATGAAAATAGCGGTAGAAATTTTATTTAGGATTTTCAAAGATCGATTTCAAAGGAGATAAAGGTTGGAATTTTCAGTTGGGATTGGGTCAAATTTTAACATTTATTTCTGGAGTCAAAGGAAGAAGTGTAGGGAGTGTTTTTAAGATTATGAAATAATTCAAAAAACACTCCAACCTATCCTATGTGTTGGGCTTGAATCTGATTGAAAGGGATTTTTAGTTTGAGTGATCAATTTTATTAAAAAGTCGGGATTCAATTCCTGAAGGGTGAGATCTTATGGCTCAAGCCAGCCTCGGAACCTAAGTCTAAATTGTGCACTAAAAAGTGACCCGAACCTAGCTAATGTAGTGCAAATCTGGACTTACACCGGCCTGGATTGGGGAGCCAGCTAACCACCTAATCGATTTAAAATAGATGAATCCAATTTTTTATAAAAGAGTGGTAGGGACATTTTATTTAAAGTTTTGGAGAGTTGGGGCCGACATCTAGAGATTTTTTAATTTTCTCCTTTGACTTATGCTGGGTGCAAAATGCTAAAAACTAATACAATTAAAATTTTAACTCGTTAAATCTGTTTCTAATGCAATACATGCTAGTTAATAACCTCAAATCAAGTATGCTTGATAGTTTAAAAATAGGCTTATAAAATAATTTTTTTATAAGACTGGACTTCCCTAGGTCCAGCACCTCGTCCTCATAGGTCAGACTATCCGGACTCTACTCGTAGGTGGGGAAGAGTCTAAAGCATGGAGAGAAGAAGTGCAGAAATATGCATGAGACCCCGAGGTCGATCCCCAGCTAATTTTCTAAATTCGTTATCTTTCTATGTTGTTCAGACTCGCTAAATCTTAAACTTTAAAGTTATGAGTATAAAAATTTTCACACCCTCATGATTCTCACGAGTCCAGGAAGCGGCATACAAATGCCAAAAAATTATGAAAAGTAGGTAGTTCTATACACAATCACATCAAACATCAAATATAAATGAATAAATTAATAAATGTCCATAGTCAAAGTTGCCTTGCTTATTACAAATCAGGGTCTGCTGAAAGTAAAGTGGCCGGGTACCACTGACAACAACCCGGGTTCTAAACCTAGAACTCAAGTGACTTTAAGATTTGGGATTCTTCTCGTTATCTACTTCTTTATCTTCTCATGAGCATCTTGATTCGTTCGTTCCAGATATCCAAACGAAAAGAAACTCCCCTTGAACGGGGTGTTATCTTTCCTCTTTAGATATTTGAAGAGCATCCAAACTTGATCTTCCAAATGGATGAAAACTCTCCCCTTTAGAGATGTCTTCTCCTCTTTGGAGTTCAAGTTGGATCTAAACATTCCAACTAAAATCACTTTAAATACAACTCAAATTATATCAAATTACATTAATCAAAATTGAAAACTCTAGACTCAATCCTGCAGGGTTATCCTAATAATCAGCAGTTATATATCATCCCAAGCAATTATAATTGATCTCAAGCAGTTGATATATTTGAAATTTAAATGCTCAACAGAGTGCAGTAAACAAATAAACAGACAGTCAATCAATTCTAAGTTAACAACCAGCATGTAGTGAAATCTCAAAAATCTGGCACACAGTAGAAAAGTAAATACCGGCCTATCCTAAAACTAGAGTTGGTTGTCCTAGCAAACCATCTAAAGTGTGTGAGGTAGGCTATGTGGTTTGGATATATCCTATGGAGGGCAATTTATTAAAATTGTTTGAAGTTCTGGTTGGTTGAAAGACTTAAGGGAAGATTTAAATTTGAGTTTAAGTATTAATAATTTGAAATTGATTTTAAGGTTGATTAATGATTTCTGTAGTTTTAAGACAATTTTCAAATTTTAGAAATTTTCTGGATTATTTTAATCATTTAATTAAGGGATCAAAAGTTAACTTTTTGATTAAAAGTGTTTTCTAGAAAATTAGCATTTTATTAAAATACTAGACCTTAATAGAATCAGTTAGACTATAAGTACGCTAAAATTAGATTTTTCTACATTTAGTTACGAATGTTTGAAGTTTTGAACTGATTTTGACTTAAGTTTGACCAAAAAGATGACTTTTTGAATTTAATGCTTTTCTAGAATTTAGATATTTTTAATAAAAATTAGACATCATTATGAGTTTAATGCAAGTGAGTTTGGTCAATTTGGATTTATCTAAATTTAGTAATGAAATTTTGAAATTTGAAGTATTTATTGAATTTTTGAAATAGTTTAATTAGAAAGGTTTTCTAGATTTTGCTCAAAATGAATTTCCAACTCCTTGAAATCAACTTCAAAGGTCAGGAATAACCTAAGGAGAGATTCTCAAGTGTTTGGGAATTTTTTGGAATTTTTAATTATTATTAATTAATTAAATTAATTAAATATTCAATTTGACTTAAAATTAGATTAAGATCAGATTTGATGTCAAATTTAATTGGTTATAATTTTTATTGATTAACGGTTGGTTTCTGGTCAGTTCAAGGTATTATTTGTACTTTTTAGATTTAAAAATGATTTATTATAATTTTTGGAAGTTTCAAAGTCCTTAATGAGGCTAATTTTTTATTTACTTAATTTTCTAACTTAATGACCTCAAAATTAGTTGAAATTTCAACCTACGGTTTAAAATGTCGCTATGTTTACTGTGTGCAAGTTTCACCCCTATTGGGTGTGTGTACAATGCCCTAGAAATTTTTTTAAGTTTTCTAGATATTTTCTTAAATATTTTTCCTATGTGTATCTACTATTCATATTGGCCTGAAATTTGGTTTTTCTAACCCTGGTCCACATGCATTTACACCACAGAAATTTTACAGCAAAACATTAAGAATTTAGAGAGTTATAAATTTTCAAAATTTAGGGTCCAAAATAGACCCTTTACCTTGAAAATTCATATCACAAAAATCCATTAGGTATCTGACCCTAGCAAAATCAGTGAATATGCCTAAGATACCCAATAATCTTCCACCAAAATGTGGACTCCAGTTAACAACTGGATTGTGAGAAAATTGCAAAAAACATGTTTTAAACAAATGTAAATATCTCACAATACAGAGGACAAATCAACTTAACTTTAATTTTAATAAAAACTACATTGAATTCCCTTTCCAACGAGCTCAAGAACATCCAATTTGGTGAAAACTTCGATTGTCTATGAATTTGGAAGATCTGGGCATTTTTTGAATTTTTTTAATTTTTTTTGGTCAAGTTGACCGCAGAAACCAATGATTGGCGCTGGATCGGCAGCGCCCAATAGGAAAGTGCCATGTGGAAGGTTGGGGCCCGCCACTTAACCACGTTAGACGGCTAGATCAGCCGTCCAATCGACCGCGGGTGGAATGGACGGTCCATATTGTGCCACGTCATCACCCGCAGTCCGAAACAGCGCGAGTTCAAATCCAGGGGAAGACGCCGCGTTCAGGGAGAGGCCACATGGCCGTTTCTGGACTGTCCGATCACGCTAAAGGCGCGATCGGATGGCTCTGAATGAACTAGAGTCAAAATTTTTCAAACATCCATAACTTTCAAAATACTTAATGAAATTGCATGAAATTTGAACTGTAGTTAGAGGACAACATGATCTAACAATGCCTAGAGTTTGGAGGCTCCATGCATTGTAGATTTGTCATAGTTTCAAATTGAAATTGAAACTTCAAATGAGCATAACTTACAATCCAACTGTCGGATTTTCTTGTTCTTGAGCTTGTTGGAAAGCCGCTTAGATCCTCTTCAACTTTGTAGAAGACTTCAGGTGCTAGATCTAGCTGGATTTGAAGTTATTCTAGAATTTTCTGATTCTCTCTCTAAACTATCTCTCATCTCCAATTTAAGTTTTGGAGGCCAAGATATGGTGGGGGAAGGCTTGGGAAGGCTAGAGAAAAGCTTGGAGAAGGTTTTTGAGGGTTTTGGAGGCTGGGATAGCTCTTGGATGAGAGGAATTTTTTGTGAGAGAGGCTTAAGGTTCATATTGGCTTAATTAAGATATTTTTTCCTAATCAAGCCATCTTGATCATTTGGATGGTTGAGATTAAATGGCTGAGCTCCTAGATGGTTGCCAAGTGTCCATGGAGTTGGTGGGAGCAGGGAATCAAACAACATGCCATGATGGAAAATGTCCTTTGTCCTTATGCAAGCATGTATAATTGATAGGGATCATTAGATCTCCATCTAAGGGCTGGGAATGGCTCAAGAAGACTCTAGAAAGATTCTAAGAAGCTGGAGATATTTAAATTAGAGTATAAAAGATTTTAAAGTGGTCATTTTAGCCATTTAATGGTCATTTGACCAGTCATTGACTGGTTTGACCAGTCAATGGCCCATGAGAGCTGAGGTGGCAGGTGAGAGGGGTTAATGAGCTGGGTTGGAAAGGGTTCAAAGCTATAGGTTAAAAGTTTAAATGAAATAACCCATGTATAGGAAAGTTTGACCATGTATTTTTAAGTTGACTAAGTTAGCATGACATATGGTCCATGATTAGAAAATATTTGAGCCATGGTTTGGAGTTGATTTGAAGCTTAAAAGGGGTTAAATGGTTTGAATTGGTTAAAATAACCTATTTAAATATTAAAGGAAATTTAGGTCAACCTAGGTTGACTTGGTCAACCAGGTTGGCCCAGGACCCAAATTTGGGCTCAACAAGCTTGGTTTGATGTTTTAATTCTAATGGAGGTGGTTCTATGGTTTGGAAAGGTATATTTGGTCAAATTGCCTGTTTTGACCTTAAAGAGCCTATTTTGGCCAACCTAGGTTGACTTGATCAACTAGGATGACCCAGGGTCTAGAAATGGGCTCAATCAATTTAAAATGACATTTGGAGACTATTGGAGGTGGTCTCCAGGTCTGGAGAAGTCAAATCAGTTAAAATGTCTATTTTGGCCCTTAAGGGCCTGGTTGGTCAACCTAGGTTGACTTGGTTAACCAGGTTAACCCAGGATATGGGTTTGGGTCCGACTGGTTTCTTTTGACATTTAAAACTTGCTGGAAGTGGTTGCAATATATTTGGAGTTTATTTGATCCAAAATGACTATTCACACCCGAAAGGGTATTTTGGTCATTTTGACCTCAAGTCCACTAGGGGCTGAAATGAATCCAACAAAATGCAGTTTAATGCTCAATGAGTCAGAATTAAGGGTTTGGAAGTGATTAGAGGCTTTGTAGAAAGCTCTAAGGTCAGATCCACTAGGTGGCAAGTCTAGTGGCATAGATTATAAATATTTGAAGGTTTTATAGCCTTTGGATTTTGATTCGATTTATAGGGTTAGAGACCTCAGAATGGACTCAAATTTGAAGGGCTATCTCTAGAGAAATGTCTTATCACTGTGCAAGTGCTAGACTCTAAATTGGAGGTCATTTGACTGGGTTTTGATGTGTTTGAAAAATTATTGAAAAAGGATTTCAAGACTTGGACCTTTGGCCTTGAGTTTGAGTTTGGATTGATCTAATATCTAAAGAGATCCTAAGGTCTGGAGTCTAGAAGGATTCTTGAGTCTAGATTTGCCTGGAAGAATCCTTGGGTCTAAGATAGATCCTAAGGTCTGGATTGATTTGGAGTTTGGAAGGGTCCTTACTGACCTCATACAAAAATGAGGTCAACAACTGATAAGGAAAATTATTATTACAAATAAAAGAGAGTGGCATGATAAGTTATATGAAGCATTATGGGCCTATAGGACTACCTATCATACTCCTACCCAGTCCACCCCATATGCTTTAGCTTTTGGGGTCGAAGCAATCCTCCCACTTGAGGTCGAGCTCCCATCACTGCGTGTAGTAGTTAATCATAATCTATCTGATTAAAATAATGCCCGACTAAGGTTGGAGAAGCTTGATGGTTTAGAGGAGCTTCGATTATAAGCTTATCAGAACCTTAAGACATACCAATCCTAGATGGCCCGATCCCATGATCGCCTTGTTAGACCCAATGCTTGTTGGGTAGGCGAGTTAGTTCTTATTTTGCATAGGCCTATCATTTCACATTGGCATCGAAGTGGTAAGTTTGAGCCTATTTAGGAAGGCCCCGTTGTTGTAGAGCAAGTATATGAAGGTGGTGTCTACCTACTCATTGATGCAAATGGGGTTCACCCCATGCCTATCATCAATAGGCAAGACCTAAAAAAGTATTATGCTTGAGTTTTGCACGTAACAGGAGAACCCCCCCCCCCCCCCCCCACCTCCTACAAATATCCCACTATATATGTAGCTCATAAAAAGATCTCTCTTACTTTTTGACAGTCTGTGTGGCCATGACGACTTATCCTCTACCACACGATGTTCTCCTTGAAATATATAAGGTCATCTTTGAAGGTGATACGCTAATACGTCGTAGGGATATTAGTGCTTATATTTGTACTTCCTAGTTTCACTTACCCCAAGTATGGTCTTGGATATTAAAACCAGTATATTCAAAACCTCTTATTGAGATGTGATACTGGGTCCACACCTACCTATGTCAGTTAGATGTGATGATAGTGATCCACTATTTCTATATGAATCTCTTCTTCCTATCAGCCCTGCTCTGATAGATGTAGCCCTCAGTCCATTCATATGAGTTGAATATGATCGGGGATGTCGTAGTCTCTAGTTTAGACCCTTTGAAGATAGGGTACTGGGTCCATACCATCCTATATTAGTTAGGAATGGTAATGATTGATCCTCTATCTTAAGTTTAATTTTAGTTGTACATCAATTTTGTTATGATTGTGCTCCCTAGTTTATTTACATGAGTTGAATGTGGTTTGGGTTATCAAAACCAATAGTTCTTTTCCTTACCAGATCATGTTACATCTATTTTCCCAGTTTTGTTCATGTGGAGAACATAGCCTGGGTTATCAAAGCCATTCACTGTTCCATCTCTTCTAAAAAAAATACATATGATAAAAAAGAGGGAAGCTCTTAGTAGAGCAAAACTGGTTTCCCTTATCACAGGAGGAACCTGATAATACTCTCTAAGTGCACAAGTTTCCCAAAGTTCTTTTTCTTCCCTCTCCTTGAGGCACCTTAGTGTCTACCTCAAGGATGAAGGCATACCTATCTATGTATGATTTTTCACAGCTTTAATTATCTTTATTAGTGGTGTAGTACATTGTGTCCAAGATGTGGCATCACTGCTTTATGGGCTTGGGTCTTTCTGAGAAAAGATCAATCCCCTTATGCCCTCTTTTGGCAGCCTACTCTCCCATTCATACATTACTTTGAGCTGTCAGGGTGTTCCTATGAATGTGGTAATGTCACTTTTACTCCTCATAGGGTCCTACCTAGTTAGGGTAGGTATTACCACTGTTACCTTTTGATGATCATTGATCTCACTCATAATTACTATCCTCATGTGGTGAGTGTGTCCCCTTTGCCACCTAGAGTCATTTCTTTAGTTATAATGTAGTACATCCTATCTCAGATGTTAGCATCACATCCTCAAGGGCCTTAATTTTTTAGTAGAAGATTAGCCCCTTTGTTTCTTTACTGACCTACTTCACTATTTATACCCTACTATTAGCTGCTATAGTAGTTTTATGCATGTAGTAGTGTTTCTTTTACTCCCCATAGGGTCCTACCTGGTTAGGGTAGGTGTTACCCCATTGACCCTTTGAGCTTTATTCAATCTTATTCATGATTACTATTCTCATGTAGTAAGTGTGTCCCCTTATTACCTAGAGATATTTTCCTGACTGTGATGTAGTATATCTTGTCTTGGATGTTAATATCACAACTTTGAGAACTTTGATTTTCTAGCAGAATATCAGTTCTCCTGCTTCTTTTTCATGACTTATCCTACCATTCATACACAAGGCTCAGTCCCCAGAATAGTCTTATGAGTGTGTCGGGGTCACTTTCCCTTCCCATAGGGCCCCACTAGTTTATGTGGGTGTTACACTATCAGCTTCAGATGATTATTTGTTCTATTCAGAGTTATTTTCTTTAGTGGAGAGTGGTCTCCTTGCTACTACAACCCTCTCTTTCCCAGTCTGTGATATGGAGCATCATACCCTAGGTGCTACTGTCACCTCTTCTTGAGTTTTAATTTTCTAGAAGAAAGTCAGCTCTATTTTAATTCTTGGCTCAATCCCCCACTCCTTTGGGCCCAATGGACTAGGTTGACCAAGTAAACCTTTCATTGGTCAACCCAAGTATTAATGGGTCAAAATTAACCCATAAGGCCCATTGAAAGCTCTTTAATGCATTTAATCCCTCTTAATGCATTGGAATTCAAAACCACGGTCCCCCAAGCCAAGCCCTCCTAATTAACCCTAGATCTAATCCTAGTCGTCCATCTTAAGTCTAAGGGTTTAAATAGCAAAAAAATAGGTTGTTTAGAGGTTTTTTTGCTCAGAACTTTCTCCCCAATTACTGCCAAGTCGTGAGACTTTGGGTGAGAGCTCCCATATTCCTTTTCCATCTTTTCCAATCAAATCCAGCCACCATAACCTTGCCGGCGATGAGTTTTTTTGCCAACCGAGAGCAAGGGCATTCCAAGAGGATTTCCATTCAATCCAAGATGAATCTAAGCTCACGCTCAATTAGGAAAGGATTCGTGGACAGTCTATAAGTGCAACAAGCCCAATATCTCTTGAATCCACCATGTAGATTAGGTAAAAACTCAAACCTCATACTAGATCTCTTATATTTAAATAACTTAATGTACAACACATTATAGACCGAGATATTATTCCCCCAAATTTTTTGTTCAAGTGTATGCTTTAGGTTTAAAATTTCATAAGGTTTCCTTGTCCCAATCGCGAGAATGAGATGAAAAACCTATTGGACCCTCAGTTTCGCCCTAACCGGATGTGTACATTTTTTGGACCGCTGATCATGCGATCAACGGTTCAGATCTCTCTGTTCGCGGCTCCGTCCACGGCTCCGTCCGACTGCGGATCTAAGCCCGCGATCATTTGCTTCTTTTGGCGAGATCAGGGCCACCCATTTCCAAACCGTGCCAATCCAACAGCCATGGGTGAGCGCTGATGTGGTTAAAAGGTGGTCCCGTCCGCGGCAGTCATTGCCGCATTCATGCGATAATCATTGCCGGCGGTGAAATCATTGCGCCTCTAGGCAATGATTTCCCATGGATGGTAGATCCAATTCGACTGCGCCACACGTCGACTAACGGTTGTTTTAAAGTTAAATTGATTTAAAATAGTTTTTTAACCCATTTTTCTTCAAAACAATCATTGAAAAATATTTATTTATCCAAAAAATGCGTATAATATATCGAATCGTTTAGATTTTTATTATCTTTAATTTAAAATTAAAATTATTTCAAAATTATAATTATATTTTTAAATATTGATAAAACAGAAAAAAAATACTTTTTTTAAATAAATATATTATTATTTTATTTTTAATAATTGCTATTATTATATTATATTATCATTATTTTAATTATAATTATTTATAATCATTACTATTTTAACTATTTTTTTTGTTTTATTACTATTATTATTATTATTATTATTATTATTATTATTATTATTTTCTTTGACTATTACTTTAAAAACAATTATGTTTATTATTATAATTATTGTTATTATCATTATAATTATTTTAATTATTATTTTAAAATTTATTTATTCATTATTATTACAATTATTATTTAAATTACTCTGTTATTCTAAACTTTATTTATTATTACTTCTATTTTCTTATTTCGATTACTATTATTGTTATTATTATTGCCATTATTTTTAGTATTATTTTAAAAATATTAATATTATTATTTTAATAATTTGCTTTGAAATTTTAGAAACTTTTAGATTTATTTTTCATATTTATTTAGTGATTATTTTTTTAAGTATTTATTATTTTAAATTATTTCAAAATTATTTTAATGCATTAAACTTCGATAATTCATAACTTTCTTGTTTTAAATCCGTTTTTGACGTGCGACCCCTCGTTCTTTTTAGAAAATTATGAATTTTGATTTAAAATTATTTTCAGAAACTAGTTTTTATTGTTTTGACAGATTTCTATTTTACTTAACTATTTTGAGTATTTTTATATTATTTAAATGGTTAGTATAATAATTATTTTTAAATTATAAATTATTTTCAAACCCTTTTTGAACCCTTATTAGGGTGGCCAGTGGATCTTCCCTATATATATTTTTTACAAATTGATTTATTTTTAATTACATTATTTTTTAAAATATATATAAGTATTTTCAAATTATTTTTAAACTACTTATAATTAAATCCTTATTTTGGGAGATCCACTATTTATGAAAATTTAAACATATGTTGTGCATGTGAAGAGAAATCATAGGGGAGTGGATTAGTGAATGGTTGAGTCTTAATCATTCAATAATCATTTTATTAAAAGGATTTACTTTCCTTTTATCGTACTTTACATGTGTAGGATGCATGCATACTTAGCTTAGGCTCTCTTAGATCTAATGACATGGTGTGTTTACTATTTTTGTGTACTCTATACATTATTACCTTGAGGGTTAGTTCAAAACACCATTTAAACCCATTCAATATAGCGACACCTTAAGGACAAAAATTAAGGACCCATCTAGCAAACTTAGAAAATTTTTAGGAGCTAAGATAGATCAATGATAGGCATGAAAACTTCAAATTTTAAACTTAGTGACACCCTAAACATTCTAGAATTTTTTAGGAATTTTTGGGAGCTTTTAGACCCCGTAATCAACCAACCCTAATTTACTCGATAAATAGAGCTCGGTAACTTTTAAAAATTATAATAAATACATTTTAGATCAAAAAAATACCCATAATAGTTTGCATTGTTCAGAATTCTATCCTTAACCTTAGATAAATATGGCACCTTAGGTTGATCTCAATATGACCCTTAATTTCAAATTTAATCAAAATTACAATTTTATCCCTATTAGATAATAAAAAATTATTAAAAATTCCATATTTTCCCTAAATGCTTGGGACCACTTTCTTAGGTCCTTTTTGACCTTTGGGGGTGATTCTAATTAGTTTAGAGCTGATTTGAATCAAAACTATAAAATCAACCCTAATTAGGCAGTTTTAATAATTCCCTTAGTTGCCCAGAACTTCTAAAATTCATAACTTTGCATAGCAAACTTCAAATCCTGCAAACTCAAAGCCTAACTACTTATATTAAGATATAGTATTTACGTAAAATGTTAAAAATCCAAAACCTATCCTATTTCCAATAGTGACCTTTTGGACTCCCTCAGCCTAGCACTTGGAAGTACCCGGGACTTTCCAAAATTGGATAATACAATTTAAACTTTAAATATCATTACCCTAAGCATTAAAAATGAATCAAAAAATTAAATTGACTAAAATGAACCCTAATTCACTAATATTTAAACTTTAATTAAAATTTTCTTTTTCGGCCTTCAACAAAGTCTAACATTAGGCAATTTAAACTAATCATTCTTGTTAGGATCTATCCTAGCCACACAGGCCTTTATATACCCATAGAATTATTTGTTAGGGCACCACTTCTAGATTTAGGTTAGGCCGGTGTTTCTTTTTCTGCTTTGTGCCAATTTTTTTTGATGATTTCATTGCATGTTGTAAAAAATTACTGTGTTTGCTTACTTTCATTGCACTCTGGGAATTGATGTAGATATGCGTTAGAGTTAGCCCTAGGCTAGAGATGATATATATATTGCTTCTCTTGTAGGTGTCCATGCTCATTCAATGCTAGATAAAAGGAAGATAAATGTCATAATTTTTAATAATGTTTTATACAAGCGCTTTCGAATTTCTCAGCCCCCCTAAATAAATAATAATAACTGCTATATGTGCTCCAAAAACTGCTTAGCCCTCAATAATTAAGACCATGACCAATTATGTCGTTGTGATGTGTACTTTCATTTTCATATAAATTGCTTTGATTATAAACTGCTTGGGATTTCTATTAGAATAACCTTGCAGGTGAGTTTAGATTTATATGCTTTCAATTAATATAATGTTTGTGATAATTTGTGAGAGTTGTGAAAATGCAACTTTGAGTTGGGATATTCTTATCCATCTCAAATTCCAAAAGAAGAAGACATCCTCAAAAGGGAGAGTCTTCTTCCATTTGGAAGATCGAGTTTGGATTACTTTTAGATACCCAAAGAGAATAGGTGATACCCTCCCAAGGGGGGAATTATCTCTTCATTTGGATATTCAAGCCATGACGAATCCAAGGACTCCAAGGAGGAGAGATCTAAGGAGTCCAAGGAGGAGAGATCCAAGGAGTGTAAGGAGGAGAGATCCAAAGAATCCAAGAAAGAGAGATCCAAGGAGTCTAAGGAAAAGAAGAGAAGATAGAAGAGCTGAAGACCTAATATCCCCACTCAAAGTCATTTGCGTCAGTCATAGGCTTAGAAATTCAGGTTGTTGCCAATGGTGCTCGGCTATTTTACTTTTCTACAGACCCTGATTTATAATTAAGGGCATTTGACCTATGAAAATTTATTTAATTAGTTTGATTATTTTTTATATGTTTTATATATGCTGTGTGCCTCTAGGGTTGCCAGATTTTCTTAGTTTACTGGCGATTTGCATGCCACTTTTATTTTAGCCTGGAATTCGTTAAGTCTAGTCTCCTTCTAAAAATTATTTTTAAAATAAGCATATTTTTAAAATATGAAGCATTCATGATTTCAACCTTCAACTAGCATGCATTACATTATAGACAAATTTAATTAAAATTTTAATTGCATTAGCTAGGAGCATTCACCAAACATAAGTATAAGGCTAATTAGGAAACTCTCTAGACGTCAACCTTAACTTCCAAAAACTAAACCACCCACCCATCTTTCATAAAATGACCGGATAGCATGGTTTTAAATCGATTAGGTGGTTAGCTGGCTCCCCAATCCAGGCTGAGATAAGTCCAAGTTTTGTACTGCATTAGTTAGGACACGGTGTTAGTGTGCATAGAACACCAAACCTAACTTAGATTCAGGATTCGATGCTACTACACTCAGTATTGTAGTACGCCTAAATGGTAGGTAAACCTCCTTCTCTTCTAGAGTTATGAACCCTACCCATCCGCGTCACATGATGACACCACCTCCATCCTTCTCTCATGTATGTGTTGATTGCTTGATTTCTTTTCTCCAGTTTCTTCTCACTACCTTAGTCCCTCCGGATGATAGTATGAACCATTCATGTTGACTAAGCCCTTTGCACTATTTCTTTCCTTTTGAGTAGGACTTCCTAGTTTCAGCCTTATTTGCCAAACTCATTTTGGAAAGGATAATGTATGATCCTTAATTGAGAGTTTACTCAGGCTCTGGCCTGAGATGTAATTAACCACGGGGGCTTGCGCTCATGGGAAACTGAATTCCACATCTACTAAATCCCACTCGACCTGATGCATCGGGTAGGGGAAACCCATGATTATGATCAGGTCGCGTATATTACTACCCATTGGGGTACACTAGAGAGAGAGCCGCTATCCTTAATAGTTAGTCGTATGCACGATCTAATCTTCCCTTCTATCGACCCATTTTTGATGAGCACGGAGGCCTGCGATCGTCTCTATCCCTCGGGGTAAGTGTAGTCGTACACCCCTTCGCAATCCTATACCCGTGGCGGTGTCCTTTTGGAGGTCCACAAAGTACAAAGGTATGAAAAATTATAACGTCTATATATTATATTATTAATTTAATTTAAATTTAGTTTATTATTTACTAATTTATTTCAGTTTATATTTAATAATTTAAATTTTATCAAATTCATTCGTAACGTTGTCATAACGAGCATGAGGACCCAAGGCCTTCTTAAGACATATAGCCCCATAACTCGAAGTAGTCCAACCTAAAAAGTTCATTAATATAAATGTTGGTAATTTATTTAATGTTTTTTACTGATTTAATTTCATTGGATTAGTAATTTACTAAAGTTTTAATTATTTATTATTATTCCCTATTTTAATGATTATTTTAATGCATTAAACAAAGGGTCCATTTCTTCACTTTCTGATTTATATTAACTTCTAAAAAATTTATATTTTTTATAAATACTATATCCTGAGATGAATCTAATGCCTTTGGGTTTACTTAATTTGATTTTTTCTAGAATTAGTTATAAAATTTTGGTGCATTTTATGAACTAAGTTTGACTACATTGTTGAATTTTTTATTTATAGAGAACTCTAGAGATTTTATAATTTTTATAAATACTGGACCTAGAGATGAGTATAATGCTTTTGACATTTCTAAATTTAAAGTTTTCTATAATTAGTTATGATTTTTACAAGTTTGGTGATTTAATAGATTTATTTAATTGTTTAATTATGGTGTTTTTCTTATTTTTGTACGAAACCAACTCCAAACCTCTTGAAATATTCACCAAATTTCAGAGATAATCTCTAGGGATGATTTAAGTGTTTAAAATTGTTTTGGTCATTTATATATATATTTTTAAATATTTATTTTAATTAATAAGTAAATTTATTAATTTTTAAAATTAATTTTATTTTTGGATGAATATAATGGGTATTTTATTTGTTATCTATTATGCTTTTAATTATGTGCAATTTGATATATTTTTTTTTTTTTTTTTTTTGGAGTTAAAATAAATTTTTTTATCAATTTTCAAAGATCCTAAGTCAATTATGTGCATGAAATTTGGGTTCACTAAATGAGTGACCAAATAACATACAAATATAGTGAAATTTGAAACATAGGTATATGCATATATATCCTTTAAACCAACTGAATTTGGGCTCATGAAAATCCTCCTTGGTTGATATATCAATCACCAAATTTAAGTGTATCTATAAGTTTGGTCATTTGTTTTAGGAGCTACACTTACTAGAATTGGGTAAAATCAATGACAAACTAACCCTTGCATAAACATAAAAACACCACACAAAAAAATATAATTCTAAGTGCATAAAGAGCTGTGTGTTTTCAAAGTTTTGGGTCCAAAATGGACCCATGAACTTGAAAATTCAATTCACATAAAATCTAGTCAGATCAAGATCCATGAAAATTAGGTTAGGTCAAGGATACATCCTAATGTATATGATCCAAAATTGAGATCATTTTACCCATTAGATCTTGAGAAAATAAAAAAATAGAAATAATTCTTCTCTATTTTCTTTAAATCTAATAGTAAAAAATAGAAATAATTATCTATTTTCACAATTAAAAAAAAAAATAAGTAGTGGTCAAGAGCTTTTAAGCCCAAGAATACTCAATTTGGATGAAAAATGAATTTTTGTAAAGTTTGGAAGTTATAAGCATTTATTTGAATTTTTAATTCAATTTTAATATAATAAAATGGCAAGCACCATTCTGGAGCTGATGCATTTCCCATATACACATTGAAATAAAACCATATGATGCAGTTTCACTTAACCACATCAACATGCCGCGATGCCATTAGATCATGCATGACTTGAACAAAGGGCTTTGATGCAACAACGTCACCCCGTTTAACAGCCACACAACACACATTCAAGCCTCAAGGCAATCTCCATGTTTTCATTTGGGTAAAATGGCCAATCTAAGTCATTTGATTGCAATGAATGCACAATCGAACAACTTTAATGGATTTAGAGCTTATTTAGTTCAAATTTGAACTAAAATCTCAAATGCTTATAACCTTTGATCCAACCATTCAAATTTGATGAAATTTGAAACATATGATCATGGCATCTTAATCTTTGAATCCATGGAGGTTTAAAACTCTGTGCACTAAGATTTAAGAGAACTAAAGGTTTGATCATAAAAAATCAAATTAAGATAACTTTTAACCTATGGTTGGATTTTCTTGATCTTGGACTTGCTTGAAAGGTCTTGAGATCCTCTTCAACTCTCTAGAAGATTCCAAGAGCTGATTCTAATGGGATCAAAAGATAGATTACAATTATTTTTTCTCTTCTCTCTCTCTCTCTCTCTCTCTCTCTCTCTCTCTCTCTCTCTCTCTCTCTCTCTCTCTCTCTCTCTCTCTCTCTCTCTCTCTCTCTCTCTCAATGGTTTGGAATTTCTTGAACTGGAGGTGGATAGGAAAGTCTTGGAGGAGGTAAGGGAGGATGATAGGGCTCTAGTGAAATCTATTAATCAACCCTTGAACCTTTGAAAGAGTGTCTATTTATAGAAGAGATAAAATGAAACTACCCATTAAGTAGGCCGCATTCATGTCATGTCATTGATCCAAGGCACCATGGAACTAATCATTAAGAGCTAATGGATCATTCCAGAGCTCATTGATCCAAGTGGTAATGAAGTTATACTTAATCTAATCCTAGGAGTGAGAAAATCTGAATGAAGGGTTCAGTTCATGCCACCTAAGCCATGACAAGTAGTCATTTCAGTTGGGGACTAACCAATGGGATCCAAGGGAAGATTCTGGAGAGTTTGAAAGTACATGGTTGGTTATTTAGGGAGTTAGGCTTGAACTAATCATTGGAGAATGATTATTTTGGGGAATCTTGCCACCTCAGCTATTTAGGTGGCAAGGGCTTAATGTGGGTTACTATAATGAAGCTTCTAGAGTCTACCCATGTTTTGGCTAAAGCTAAATTTGGCTAGGTTGGGCTAGAGCTCCATTTATTTGGTTTTTGGAGGCTTGGTTCAACCCATACTTTTGACCTAGGTCAAACTATGGTTCAAACTCAATGGGCATGAGCTCCATTTAATGGGTTTTACAAGGGGTTAATAAATACCTAATACAATAATTTTCAAAATTTATTTTTATAAGGGAAGATATTTAGATCAAGAAACCCCCATTTTTAATACTTGGTTCAACTCAACTGGTCAAACCATGTGAGCCCATGGCATAGAAATTTTTTAGGAGACTCAAGTTGACCTTATGAGTAGTATCTATGTGTTTGGTTCAATGATTTAGTCAAAATCATGAGAAATGAATTGTTTTTAAGTATATGCAGTGATTTTGGTCAAATAGGGTTGACCTAATCAACCAAGTTTGACCAGAGGTCAATGATGGGTCCAACTCATTCCAAATGATGTTTTGGACATATTGAAAGTGGTCCCATGCATTTGTGAGGTCATTTTGTGCAAAGGGCATGTTTAAGGGATTAAAGGACCATTTAGCCAACCATGTTTGACTTGTTCAACCAAAATTGACTAAGGGTTGAAACTTGGCTCAATCCATTCTAAATGATGTTTAGGGTTTAATGGAGGTAGTCCCATGGCTTGGAAGGTTCCATATAAATAATATAGTTTAAAGGGTGAACATGTAATTTGGTTAACCTAGATTAACATTGTCAACCAAGGTTGACTAGGGCTTGGGGTTTGGTTCTATAGATGTCAAATGATGTTTTAAACATATTTGTAAAAGGTTTCATGGCTTGGCCTAACTGAGCCATGCTGAGATTTTAAGGAAAATTAAGTTATAAAGATTTAGGGTTTTAGAATTTTGTGGTCAACTAAGGTTCAATGTTGATTTAATGAATCATATTTAGATTAATGGTGATGTTAAATGAGTTTGGTGATGCTTCTAAGATCAAATTTCATAATATGGTATGTTCAGTGGCATGAGCTATAAATATTTAAAAGTGTTGAAGCCTATGGAAATGCTTTTAGTTTGTGAAGTTAGGGGTCTTGAAATGCTGACAAATTTATGTGGTTAACTTTAGGTACATGCCTAATCAATATGCAAGTGATAGATCAGGAATTCAAGGTCATTTGGTCAAGTTTTAGGGCAATGAAAATTTCTCTAAAAATATGTTACGGGCTAAGGGTTTTGGGTTTGATTCTTAATTTGAATTTTGGAGTTATTAGTTTGTAATAGGTTTGTTCAATGAGTTTGGTTTAGATTTGATTTAATCAATAATTTAGAAGGAATTAGGGGTTGTAATTCTCATATCATTGACAATCATCGATAATTATCAATGATTGAACAAGTAGTCAGCTAACTATCACAGGGGACAATCAACTGATGGATTTAGTACTTAAATTAGATTTAAGTTTTGAATTGATCAATGAAGATCAAAGATTGAGAAAATTTTAGTTATAATGATCATATCACTGACAATAACTTGATGATAGTTAGGTGATAGATATGATAATCACATGATTGTCTTGGGTAATAGTCAAGTGATAATTATATATATCAATGATCAAGGCACTATGCCAATGCATAGTATAAAGTTTGACTTAAGATTTAAAGTATGATTTAATGAATGGTACCAAAAGATCAGTGTTTATTATAAGAAAACTGACCTCATTCAAAAATGAGGTGAACAAGCACAGATTCAGGTTTAAAATAAATTTGATGAAATTCACATTTTATTTCAATTCAATAAGAAAATCATTTATCTACACCGATAAGATTAGTTAACAAACTCCATCATTTCTCTCTCTCTCTCTCTCTCTCTCTCTCTCTCTCTCTCTCTCTCTCTCTCTCTCTCTCTCTCTCTCTCTCTCTCTCTCTCTCTCTCTCTCTCTCTCTCTCTCTCCCTATAGGGGTGTCAATTTCGGGTCACGGGTCAGGTTCAGGTCAAACCCGAAACTGACCTGGCACTATACGGGTCAACCTGAACCCAACCCATTTTTGCATACAGGTCAATTTTATGGACTAAAACCCGACCCGCTTCAGGTTCAACAATGGCATGTGCCGTGTATTTTGGGTTCAACAATGTCCGGCAACAACACAGGCAACAGGCATTCGATAGCAGCAACCGGCAGCGGTGACGAGCAGCACGGACAACGACCATACAGGGTGAACTCGAATGCGGGTCAGCGATGACCACGATATCGGTTCGTGCCTCTCGGGCCTCACTAGGCAGACCGCAGACACGAATCCGGGCATATGGTGCTGTGTCAGTCGCATGACAAGTCGATGATGTGACGCCACATCACGCGTGGCACTGCAGCAGCGGCTCGATGTAGGTGGGTAGAATGACATGGGCAGAGTGGGCATCTGGGTAATTTCTGGGTTCCCAGGTCAACCCGAATCCGACCTAGTTAGGGTTCGGGTCAAACCAAACCCAAAATTTTTGGGTTGAGTTTTCAAGTCGGGTCAAATATTGACACCCCTCCCTCGCTCCCTCCCTCCCTCTCTCTCTTTCTCTCTCTCTCTCTCTCTCTCTCTCTCTCTCTCTCTCTCTCTCTCTCTCTCTCTCTCTCTCTCTCTCTCTCTCTCTCTCTCTCTCTCTAAGTGTTTAGTGTGAGAAGCGCTAGCATGGTGGGAGGTGACCTTGGGACTTGGTTCACCTCCTCCCTCTAAGGTGTTCAACGGTGAAGGTAAGATGAGAGCAAAAGGGCTGATAGGAGTTAACGGGCAAAGTCGACAATGCCATAAAGTTAAATTGATGACATTATGGCCTGCAAAATTGAGTGGATCCATCCTCAAGCTTCAAAACTATTTATCTAATAGCAAGAAGGACGATATGGCTTCCGAGTTTCATTTCCTTCAGACGGATTACGAGCTTGCTTAGAATTATTCTATGGCTTTAAAGGAACATGATGGATTAGAGCTGCTGCTCGATGAGGACCTCGAGCATCAAGAAGAGCCTTTTAATCACCAATTTGATAATGGTTTTATGTAAGTGGATAGTTCAAACCTCGGGGCCTCAATTGCTACCACCATTACGAACGAATTTCATTCATCCCCTCCTATCCTTGTAGCCAAATTGAGCCTCCAATCAGTCCAACCAAAGCTTTGATTTGATGAAGAACGGAGCCTATTTTGGGTCTGATACCAGTATGGATGAACTCCATGGTCACGATCCTTCTATCATTCGATCCTTAGAGGCTGGAGCCCTTTAATTTTGTCAAAAGCTCAATTGGCAGTAGCTGCTGTGGTGATGAGTAAGGTATGCAATGCTGCTCTCAATTCAATGGATGTTGGCTCAAGTGTGGAGGAAAATTTTAATGAAAAGATAGAATTGAATTCTCCCATGGATATAAATATTGATTATGGGATTACAAACATATGAGTAATTCCTTTAGGTGTAGCGATCAATGATACACCTACTTTAGCAAAATACATTCCAATTGCAATGCCTCAATCAGTTCTGTCGGCTAGAATGCTTTTGCAACCTCACAGAAACAGGCCCATTTAAGCTTATTTCCTTCCCATAAGGCTCGCTGCACATCCACAGCTTGGAATAGATCAGAAAGAATTCAACCTTAACGTATTTTGCAAGGAGGATTGTAATTTGATGACCTTAAATGTTGAAGCAATGCATGCCAATATATCAAGGCTTGAGAGGGGTCTTGTTGGCATGCTCCGTGGGAAACGATTGCCTTATTTTGCACTAAACAATGAACTGAACCACAAATGGTCACATGGGAGATTTTCAGCTTCTCACCATTTCCCCGGATTGTTTCATTTGCCTCTTTGAAAGTACTGAGGCACGTGATGTTATTCTCTTGAAAGTACTGAGGCATGTGATTCTATTCTCATGAGGGATAGTGGGTTGGCCTTGCAATTAATTGGAATGGATCATTAATTACCATCTTTCTCTCCACACTCAATGGATGGCTTCTCATCTCCTGTTTGGATACGCTTATTGCACTTGCCGTTAATAGATTGGGATAACACCAACCTTGCTTAAATTGCTTCATTATTTGGCCACCCACTTTGGGTAGATGCCCAAACAAACTCTTGGGGAAGAAATTTATTTTCTTGTATTTGTGTTTGGATGGTGATGTGAGGATATCATCGTTGGATCGTTGGAAGAAGATGATGCTTAGAGGATTTTCAAGAACAATAGGACAAACCAAGCTCAAAGGCTTCAATTCATATAGCATTCGTCAATATCTCAACTCTTCTTACATCATACTATATATAATAATTAGATAGAAAACTAAAGAAAATTAGAAAGTTCTAGAATCCTATAAAAAGCTTGTAACAAACTAGATAACATATGTCTAAGAAATGATTTAAGCTACAATGCTCCACATCATATAGATCCTGCTGCCAAGCCGCCTACCAGAGTTTGGATCATTGGACTCCAAGTAAAATTCCTCCAAAAGCTTCAGTATGAGGGAATCTCCCAACTTTGTTTCAAATGTGATTGTGGGCTCCAAAATTCGGTCCCGGCCTCCGCCTGCTGATTCTGTTGCGGATCTATGATTTTGATGATAGCAAACATTCCTTATTTCTCTACGATTGCCTTATGTGCTAACTTTTCAGGTCCACACGATCAGACTGCAATCTGGAACCAGCTCAAGATTGGGTAGACTAGGTCTGTGTCAGTTTGTAATCTTTTTCCTTTCTTGAGTCTGTTGTATTTGGTGTGGTATCTGATAATTTGTAACTTGGAAGATTTTCTGTTGTGCCCTAAAAGATTTCTATTTTTGGTAACATCGTCCTGGATGATATTTATATCGTCCTGGACGATCTGACAAAAGTAAAAACCCTAATTAGGGCATCCTCATTAAAGCAGCCGTCTTTTTGCAAAACACATCGTCCTGGACGATTTTGTATCGGCCAGGACGATCGGCTCAATTCAGCAAGAATCTGCCGCCATATCTACTTAGGAAAATCTTATTTTTGGATATCGTCCTGGTATATCGGCCTGGACTATAAAATATCATCCTGGCCGATTCAGGTCAATTTTTCCAAAATTTCTTAGGCAGTTTTGGAAAGCAATTAATGGGGATTTCGTCCAGGCTGATCTCAAGATCGTCCGGGACGATTAGACATCATCTAGCTTCATTTTAGGGCGATATTCAGGATGATTTTCCTCATATTTGAACTAATCGGCCATGACGATTTGGCTATCGTCCTGGACGATAATGGCGACAACTTGCATTAAAGAGCTCGTTTTGAGAGCTTCTTTTTAAGCTATGGCAAGGCATTTTGTAAGTGTCTTTGGCAGCCATTATAGCTTCATTCTTGTGGGGAAAACTTGAAGAGAGAGCTTGAAAGGGAGAGAGGAAAGGGTGGAGTTTGAGAGGGAGAAGATCCTGTGAGGGGGAGGAACTCAAGGGAGTGTGGTGGGGGATCCACACAGTTGCTCCGGCGAACTCGCACCTTAGTACCATCGGATTCAAGGCTTGTCTCAAGGTAAGTTCACCAAAGAAGAAGATCTCTTTGGTGTCAAAGGACTCGGTGACTCCGCCGCACCGGGGAAGGTGAAAGTGATTTTGTAAGGGCTTCTCCGCCTAGCTGTGGGGGCTAAAGGAGAGTCACGTTTTTAGTGCAATACTTGGAGGGTGCCTCCAAGGAGTGGACGTAGGTCAAGGTTTGACCGAACCACTATAAATCCGGTGTGTTCTTTCTTTATTACTTCCGCACTTTAATTTCCGCATCGTTGGTTTTCTATGTGGTGATATTGGTTTTAGTTTTATCTTTGGTTTTAAAGTTTTTCAATTCACCTCTCTCTTTTAAATTAGCTTTGGGCCAGTTCTATAGGACTTAACATCCCTAACGAACTTTCAAGTGCCATCTGAGCACTTTCAAGTGGTATCAGAGCTCTTTCAAGTGGTATCAGAGTGATTTTCATAAAATAAGTTTTTAAAAACTTTTGAATTTCGATCCATGGCTAATATTTCTAATCGTATTTTTGCGGAAGGATATTCAATCACTAGACCACCATTGTTTGAAAATATTACATTTGATTTTTGGAAAATTTCGCATGTCTACTTTTTTGCAATCAATTGATTTTCGCATGTAGCATATGATTTTAACTGGTTATTCATCACCATCACGTATTGTTAATGGAATTAAAACTAATATTCCTTTTAATCAATGGAATAGGGATGAACGAATGGATGCTCAATTAAATGCAAAATCTTTAAATTATTTTTTCAGTGCTTTAAATTCTGATGATGTTTTGTTAATTTCCACGTGCACTACTGGTAAAGAAGTTTGGGATAAATTTCACACCATATACGAAGGCTCTAATGAAATCAAGCAATCAAAGTTGAATATTTTAATGCATGATTTTGAAATGTTTTCTATGAAACCTTTTGAAACAATTTTAGACATGTATACAAGGTTTATTCAAATTACTACATTATTGCATGCATTAGGAAAAGATTTTTCAAATTTTGAAAAAGTTAACAAAATTCTTCGTTGTTTACTTGAAAAATTTGATGCTAAAGTTGTTGCTATTTTTGAATCAAAAGATTTGAATGATTATTCTATTGATAATTTGATTGGCTCACTCATTGCCTACGAGCAAGGGTTGGGTCAAAGACTTTTGGATGCAGGTGAAACGATCGTTCTAAAAGCTGAAGATACAGAAAGAGGAAGCTTAGTTGGTGACGATAACAATGAATTGTCAAGCAAATCACAAAGCTCACCAATGCATAAGCAAAAGTGGAAGAAAGGTAAAAGTGGTAAGGATGTCCATATTTCCTCTAACATTGTTTGCTTTTGATATAGGAAACCTGGACATATGAAGAATACGTGCCCTAATGTAAGAATTCTCCCTGCAAAAAAAAGGGCAAATCAAAGCTAAAGTTTAATTGGAAAAATAATGAAAAACACAAAATCTCATGGGCAGACATGGTGTCTGAAGAATCGGACCAGGAAAGAGATAATGGTTAAAAAGGGCTATTTGTTTTTTTTTTTTTTTTTTTTTTTTTTTGTTTTTTTTTTTTTTTGTTTTCTTTTTCTTTTTAATTATTCCTTTTTATTATTCTTATTTTTCTTTGATCCAACATAAACACTCACTTTTCTAAAAATGAAAAATCTACTTCCTATTTTTATTTAAAATCTTTGGTAAATTTTGTTTGACTTCTCTAAATAGTCAAAGGAAGGAAACTCATTATTTTCTTTTCTCAATCTCTATTTCCTAAAAGTGGTTATCCTACTTTTGATTTAAAATCTATTTCATCTTTTTAAATTAGTTTTTGAAATAAATTTTTTTTCTCCCTACGTTTTATTTATCGCATAGGAATCTTTTGCAAGTTGTTGAATCTAACTCATTATTTTTTTAATCAAGAAATTCACTTTGTCACTAAGATGGGTTTTCCTTTGTTTTTAAGATTTAAGAAAGGAAGCATTTAAGAAAAAAATTGGCCAATGATGCCAAAAATAAAAGATGCGCAAAGCGCCAAATTGAAAAATATAGAATACACAAAGTGTATCAAAACATACGCAGTGCGCCAACCAATTATCAAGAGGAATAAAATGAGCCCACAAAGTTAATGCTTACCATTCTTGTACTTCTTAAAAAGCTTAAGAAAACCCTTGATACTTTCGATATTTTACTTTGAAAATTTTGATTCTTGATTCAACAATTCGTGCATTGATCTTTTATTAGATATATTTTATGGAAGGAGTTTTTGAAAAATGATTGTTTCTTTCTCTAATTTATTTTATGATTTAGATATTGAATTAAAAAGTTTTTTAGCCTTTTTAAAGAACTTGAGTTTGGATTATCGGATTTTGAATTTCTAACCTTTACTGGGATATGCGTTGTCAATTCAATTCTACTAAAGTTTTTGATTAAAACTAAGAGGTAACTTTCTCATTTTAAGAATATTTTTATTTTTTCACTTGATTAGGGAACGTTTTTTGTTCATTTTATTTTTTGTTTGTGCCTCCTCTTTTTTTGATAATGTCAAAGGGGGAGAACGTATTGTTGAATTTTTGTACTGTTTTGTATTTGTATCTTAAAATTAAAAACAACAAAAAAAAAATTTTTATCTCCCCTGTTTTTTTTTAAAGGATTTATTCTAGTAAGGGGGAGATTAGGAGGATTTACTTTTATGAAAATTCAAATTGAAATATTTTGTCATCATCAAAAAGGGGAAGATTATTGCAGATTTATGATTTTGATGATAGCAAACATTCCTTATTTCTCTACGATTGCCTTATGTGCTAACTTTTTAGGTCCACACGATCAGACTGCAATCTGGAACCAACTCAAGATTGGGTAAACTAGGTCTGTGTCAGTTTGTAATCTTTTTCCTTTCTTGAGTATGTTGTATTTGGTGTGATATCTAATGATTTGTAACTTGGAAGATTTTCTGTTGTGCCCTAAAAGATTTCTATTTTTGATAACATCATCCGGGATGATATTTATATCGTCCTGGACGATCTGACAAAAGTAGAAACCCTAATTAGGGCATCCTCATTAAAGCAGCCGTCTTTTTGCAAAACACATCATCTTGGACGATTTTGTATCGGCCAGGACGATCGGCTCAATTCAGCAAGAATCTGCCGCCATATCTACTTAGGAAAATCTTATTTTTGGATAATGTCCTGGTATATCGGCCTGGACTATAAAATATCGTCCTGGCCGATCCAGGTCAATTTTTCCAAAATTTCTCAGGCAGTTTTGGAAAGCAATTAATGGGGATTTCATCCAGGCCGATCTCAAGATCGTTCGGGATGATTAGACATTGTCCAGCTTCATTTCAGGGCGATATTCAGAATGATTTTCCTCATATTTGAACTAATCGGCCAGAACGATTTAGCTATCGTCTTGGACGATAATGGCGACAACTTGCATTAAAGAGCTCGTTTTGAGAGCTTCTTTTTAATCTATGGCAATGCACTTTGTAAGTGTCTTTGGCAGCCATTGTAGCTTCGTTCTTGTGGGGGAAACTTGAAGAGAGAGCTTGAAAGGGAGAGAGGAAAGGGTGGAGTTTGAGAGGGAGAAGATCCTATGAGGGGGAGGAACTCAAGGGAGTGTGGTGGGGGATCCACACGGTTGCTCCGGCAAACTCGCACCTTAGTACCATCGAATTTAAGGCTTGTCTCGAGGTAAGTTCACCAAAGAATAAGATCTCTTTGGTGTCAAAGGACCCGGTGACTCCGCCGCACCGGGGAAGGTGAAAGTGATTTTGTAAGGGCTTCTCCGCCTAGCTGTGGGGGCTAAAGGAGAGTCACGTTTTTAGTGCAATACTTGGAGGGTGCCTCCAAGGAGTGAACGTAGGTCAAGGTTTGACCGAACCACTATAAATCTGGTGTGTTCTTTCTTTATTACTTCCGCACTTTAATTTTCGCATCGTTGGTTTTCTATGTGGTGATATTGGTTTTAGTTTTATCTTTTGTTTTAAAGTTTTCCAATTCACCTCTCTCTTTTAAATTAGCTTTGGGCCAATTCTATAGGGCTTAACATCCCTAACGAACTTTTAAGTTCCATCTGAGCACTTTCAGATTCATTTTCTCTATTTTTTTTTATGAGGGAGTTTTAAGGGATTTAATTTTAGGGTAAATTTTGGAAAGCAGATGGGTTTGTAGATAAGACACTACCCAGATATTTCTCCCTCATTTTGTGAGGACTTTATGATATGAGTTCTGGTTTCCTATAGGAACAAGCCTCTATAGTTAATTACCCCTCCCGATAATGAGAGAGAACTTTTGATTAAGGCTAGTCATCAATTAGATATGTAGAGATACACAATATCTGGCACATAGTAGTAGCATGGGCTTAGGTATTTGAAATTTAGAAATTTGAAGGTTGTAAGATTGATATTTAAAAAACTTGAAATTTCACCATCTTGCACTTAAAGCGGATGGTGGGGGAATGGGTCATGGACCTGATCGAGATCCCATGATTCTATCATCCAAGTCCAACGTGGTCCCTGGTTTACTTAGTCAGAGGAGGTAGTCGACCCAACCTGACAGAAGGATCCTTGTCAGCAGCCATGGGTTGCTTCATCCAAGGAGACCTTATAGACCTAGAGTGAATGTTTTTCTAAAGGGACAAATTTGAGTTCACCTTAGCTAACAGAGGCTTTGTGTCCTATCAATCATATCCTATTGATTCATATCTCAAGGATTTGAATCCATTAAGGAACACATTGGCCTTGGCCATAATCGGTATTTTGTGGTGCCTTTTGGCGGCAAAACCACTAAGTTCAACGGGCCCTGGGTCATAACCGTTTATCCTGCGATGCCATTTGGCGGCAAAATCACTGTTTAGAGGACACTTACCACATCCTTACTGGTAGGAGATTCTTTAAAAATGGATCATAGTGATATTTTCAACCAGGCATTTAGCTCTATGTGAGCTGAAGTTATATTCAAATTTGTCCAACCTGGAAAACTCTTGTGGAGGGTGGATGTACTTTGTTATAAGTAGTTTGATGGTTGATTTCAAATTTAAATATATAATTTTTGGAGATTTTTGAATGACATTTTTGGAGTTTTAAAATTTTGGATCTTCGGATATTTGGGATGACATTTAAATAGTTGGAATGGACCCCTCCAGTTGAGATTTTTGTTTAATACGGCCATCATCGGGGTATTTGGGATCATTTCCATTTGATTAAACCATATCAACCTTATTAATTTATTGATATGGGATCGTATTTCATAGGTTTCGTGCATTTATTAGTGAATTCATATTATTATAGGCCTTGAAGGCCTAATATGAATATATTAAGATAAATATATCGATTGTCACAGACGTATATTTGTTTGATAGTTCAAACCCTTTTGACTCTTATTGATCTACATAAAAGGATCGGGTTTGAACCTGAATTCATTTATTGACCCATGTAGCATCCCTATACATCACGTGTGTACAAATAACACGCTCGTCGGGGCCCATGTGGGTGTTTGGGGGCATTTTATGATTACTTGTAGAACCTTATCAACTCTTATCTACCTGCTTAGAAGGATTGTGATCAAATTTATTGACCCGTACAGCATCCTTAGATGTCATGTGTGTACCAATAATACGGTCGTTGGGGCCCACACTGATGTTTGATTATATTTACCCTTTTTATGTACATATGTGTATACAAATTACAGTGCATGTGTGAGGGTATTTATTTTATACTTTGTTGACGCCTTCTATCTACTTGTACGAATGTTGCAGATCCGGTGGTATGTTGTTGCAGCTTCTAGATTGAGTTGTTTGCTGCTTTGTACAGGCAGATTGTCGTGTACTACTCATTGCTTTATGTAGGTGGATTGTAGTGCACTAACGAATCTACTTCTTTCAGTTGATAGATGTTGTCATTTGCTGCATCTCCCTTATATCTTTCTTGTGGATGACATGTTAAGTGTGTAGCGAGTTTCCTATAGAAGCTCATAGGAACTTGCATTTGTCACATTCTTTATGCATTTTGTTGTGATCTTTAGTCTTTTTAGTATATTCGCTACTGCTGCATGTAGGTAGGTAGATGTATTCATTTATGAGCTGAAATTGACTACATTATACTGTATTTATTAAAGTCCTATATCTACCCATGGGTGGCATGTTATATATATATATATATATTCGTAGAGAAATTATATGTATTGCAGATCTTCTTGTGTTATATAAGAGCTCTTGCATTTATCACAGTTCTTCAATATTTGTCTGTAGATAGTGTATTGCATATATGAAGAGTCTTCTACAATGACTTGAAGAAGTTTGCATTTGTTATATTTCTCACCATCTATTTCTTCATATGTGTTGGTTATTATCATTTAAGGGAGTCTAGTGTATTTGTTTACACTTGAGTGACATCAATTGTGTATGAGCTTTGGTGTTCTATCCATGAACACACTAATACACTATTATAATCAAGTTGTTTCCCCTTAATGTTTGCAAGCATGCTGCATTTATTGTGTATAACAAATAGCAAATTATTATGCCTATTATATTTCTAGAAGGCTTATGACATGAATAACAACATTACCATTATTTCCACTTAACATCAGCATCTGGATTGGCATATTCATCGTGGACAGATTGTATCATTCATTGGGGGCTTCTTTCATTAAATGCTATCCAATTTCTTTGAATGAACTTGTGGATCCACTAACATGGGCATTAGGCCACATATTGCTTATGTGTAAGTTGAAGTTCCTTTATAACAACATTCCTTTAAAAATAGTTCATGGTCTACATAATAATTTGTCAATTGATATTTGCTTGCAATCGTTCATATACACCTTCCAACTTTCATTTCCTATGGATTTCAACTTATTTGTATGCTTGCAAGATTGATACAAGTGTTACATGTTGATCACTAACACTTGTATATGATTTGCAACGATAGTTGGAATATTCTTATCCATTTATTTGCAACCATTTTATATCTCTTTATTGATTATTATCTACAAGCAAATCATATACTTCTTTTGAGAGCATCGTATCATGAAGTTTGATTAGGTTGTCTACAATTCTCCGCTTCTTGTAAACAAGTAGTATTTGTAAGTCTCTCATTCATCACAACCTTCATATATATTCTTTTGTATTCAAGTTGAAACTTATTATTTTTGTAAACTATATCATTTTCATATGATTCAATTTGTATATTCAACTTAAGTCCTCTATGATCCTCTTGAATTTAGGTCTTCTACAATCGAGCTTGAGTTCAAGTCTAAGTCTTATGTAAACATCAAGTATTCTTCTTGAGTTCAAACACAATTCAAGTTAAAGTTCCACTATTCAGTTCAAGTTCGAGTTCAAGTGCAGTCTAGCTTGAATCCAACTCAAATCTTACACAAGTCCTTTATATTCATTCAAGTCCATATTAAATTCGTTGTAGTTCATTTTTAATTTGCCTTTAGTTTAAATCCAAGTTCAATATGAATTTTGAATTTGAGTTCATGTTCTTTGTGTTTGAATAAATCCAAATCAAGTCCAAGTACGTTCTTACATTTATCTGAAATTTTGGCAGCCTCCCGACGTCTCCCTCATTTAGGGGCAAACTAAGGGAAACTTGGCCTTCCCACCACGCAAAGAAAATCATGTATGGTAGGTTTCCTTGAATGAAGATACTGTGGCCGTATTTATTTTTGTCCCCCACCACGCAACAAAAAGCATGTATGGGTCTTCGGTACCTGTTGCAAAAGAAAAGCAATTATTTTCCCGCAAGCGGGTACTTATGGATATCCCCACTTCATCGTACACGTCATACCGGGTTCCCATCTTAGAACACTAAGAAAAGCGTGTATATGATTTTTTGGTGCACCACAAACTCTGTAGAAGGGACTTTAGGTGATCACCCGATTCATTGAGAGCACCGCGACAAACTTCCTCCCGCCACGCTAAGAAAAGTGTGTATAGGTGTTCATTTTGTCATGTTGCAAGTGTTGAAAGAGGGTTCTCAAAGTTTTAGGGTTTAGGAACTTATACCTTAGCATTTAGGTGATGTCGGCGGGGTGGAGGGAACAAAAATCATACATCTCTTTTTTTTCCTTTTTTTTAAATCCTTTTTCTTTTTTGACTTTCTTTCTTTTTTGTTCTTTTTGTTTTCCTCTCTCTCTTTCTCTCTCTCTCTCTCTCTCTCTCTCTCTCTCTCTCTCTCTCTCTCTCTCTCTCTCTCTCTCTCTCTCTCTCTCTCTCTCTCTCTCTCTCTCTCTCTCTCTCTCTCACACACACACACACACACACACACACACACACACACACACACACACACACACACATATAACAATAATTAAAATACCAATAATATTTAATAATAACAAAAAACTAAAAACAAAATGAAAGAAATATACCTAATTATCTAAGGGAGATCGAGCAGGCCTTAGGTTTATTTAGAGCAGGTTATTGAGTGGAGTGGGTCGAATAGGGATCTTATATGGGTTCAACTTGGATGTGAGTAGAAGGAAGATAAGTTTGGGATAGAGGAAGTCTCGGGTATGTAGGTCGACGGACTAAGGGCTAGGATCGGAGGAGGACGGGGAGTCGAGCAAGAGGTTTGGAGATGAGAGCTCTAGCTTACGACTTTGAAAGCTTCGTCGAATAGAGGTTTGATAGAGAGTAAGAGGAAAGGATTTATCTCTCTCTCTCTCTCTCTCTCTCTCTCTCTCTCTCTCTCTCTCTCTCTCTCTCTCTCTCTCTCTCTCTCTCTCTCTCTCTCTCTCTCTCTCTCTCTCTCTCTCTCACACACACACACACAGCTTGCATGGGAAGTCGGCAAAGGCAGAGGCTTGCAACTATATGGAGATCGGGATCAGAGTTTAGTGTCGCAGGATTGGCCTCGGCGGGATGGGGTTTAGCTGTGGAGGCATCAAAGTCTTGCGACTTCTCTAGATCGATAGAAGATGAAGAATAACGGGAGTAGAGATTGCTGGGTTCAGTGAAGGAGATGGAATGGTAGATGTATGTTACTGAGGAAGAGGCAGAGGAGTTTGAACTTCAAAGGAAATCGGGAAGGACATCGAGAGAGCTCAGATGGTCGTAGCTTGTGAGAGAGAGAGATGGGGGAAGAGGAACAGAGTTTCAGCTCTATGGAAGAATTGGCAAAGAGAAGCCACTCCCTCTTCATTTTATTGATGTGAGTGGAGACCATAGGTTGAGGCTACGTACAAGAATCGTGAGATTTGTGCAAAATTCTTGAGCAACGATGTAGACAGCACCGAATTCAGCAGGATTTAAGATGGATTTCTACAAAACTCATGGATCCGATGGATACTGTATGATTTTGGGACTCTTATTTTTTCATTTGGTATGATATGGAGGTCAATAAATGTCCCCAACCAAATATAGTTTGCGTCTAGAGCGAACCACGTTTGTTGCATGTTGTTTGATCTTGTGGATCTCCAGATATTATCTCTATATGTCACACAGAGGATTTTATTTAGTGGGTCTCTAAAAAACTTGTTTGGATGTCTCACTAGGGTCTTCATTTAGTGGATCTCCAAAAGTTTGCTTGGATGTCGCACTAAAATTTTTATTTTGTGGATCTCCAAGTGTTTACGTGGATGTCACACTAAAATTTTCATTTAGTGAATCTCCAAAAGTTTTCTTGGATGTCACACTAAAATTTTCATTTCAAAGATCTCCATGAGTCCATCTATGTGCCTTTGTGGATCTTTAGATGCATTTGTAATCTTCAGTATAATTGATATATTTGCTCTTATTTAATTAGAGATCCCTGGAGTGTTACTTTGTAGATTGATAGTAGTATCTAACATCTCCACTTTATGTTCTTCCTTTGTCACTTCTATCTCATTAGTTTCTAGCAATTTTATAACTGCTCGCATCTTTCTCTATCGCAGTCATATATAAATTCAATAATTCTTATATACAAATATAAGTTTTATTCAGATTTTGCCCGAGCTTTGCAGATTTACTAGTTTGTAGGACTCTTGCTGCTTCAGGTTTTCTACAATTACTTTTGGGCTCAGGTATGCTTTCTTCCCTTCTTCTTAGTTTTGCTTTTGTGCTCATACTGACAATGCTTTGTATTTTGTGCAGTTACTATGGGAACAGGATCCAAGCTCCAGCCAGTTTACTGCCATAGGAGGCTTCAGTTTTGGTACGTTTTTACTTTGTTTGTGCAGTTCATTTTTTTTTCTTGAGCTGCTTACTGACATTTTTATTGTTTTACACATGTTTTGAGAGGAGCAGGATACTTGTTTGTGAGCTACCTTGGGAGACGCTTGTTTTAGGTATGACTTTTCTTTTGTAGCTTTACATATATCTGCATAATCTTTCCCTTTCTTACTGACACTTTAATGCTTTGTGTAGGTTCAAGAAGTACATAATACTTGATCTTTGGAAGGAGTAGAGCAAAGATGTTGACTTCCTTTTAAGGCGTAGTTTAGTAAATAGCTTGTAGTCCTCTATGAAGGACATTGTACTTTTCTTCCTCTTTTTTTTTTATATAAACTTATAAAAGGATGAGATTTGTAAACTTGAATATGAATTTCAAATGAATAAAATAAAGTAATTTTATAAATTCAGTTGTTGATGAGCTATATTTTTACTGCTCATAAGACTTATGTGGTTGTACTCTAACTTGTGTTCATGATATTATAAATAATTTTAAATATTTATTTGGGATCTCAGCATGCAGTGCGATGTCGACCCAAATAAATATTTAAAATGCCCCCAGACTTTTAATGATACTTATATATATAATTTGGGTTACTTCTTTTCGTAGTTTTAAATTGAGTCCTGAGATTTTGATCTCTTCTATCATGTGCTTTGTGTTGCAGACATTAATGGAGAATTACCTAATTTTTCTTTAATAACTTGTTAGGTGATTTTTTTTTGTACCTTCGGCTCTATGCATCTTGCTTTAACAGGCTTGATGAAGGAGCGGATGCTAGTGACCTAAACCCTTTAGGTTTATACTAGGTCGATGGCAAGAAGTCATCTGTCCAGAGCTTTATGCATAGCAAACTTGTTAATGATGGAATCCTCTTAGTTCAGTCTTGAGCTTTTTGTGAATTTTAGGATAGTTTATTCGGTCCTTTGCTTTGTGCTTTGAGGGACTTATTGAAGAAAAATTCTTTCGATCCTTACTTTGTGCTTTACGAATTTGTTGAAGGATTTGCATGTTTTGGATTTGAATGATAGTACCAAATGTGGGTAGTATCTTAATCCTTAACCACTTGAGGAGATTTTAATTTGAATCACTTGAGTTCATCAGAATGAGAGAGCAAGGATTTGATAACTCTTCATCCTCGAGTTGTTGAGATGGTGGTTCCTCTACTATAGCCTTTCTTATGACGTTTTGAGTAGATGGAGCTGCCAGTGATCTGGTCATATTTTGGCATGTTAGATTTGATCTTTTAGACCCATTTAGGATCAAACTTGAGCTATGGGAAATGATCTTCCCAATATTGATTTTGCTGAAGTTGGTAGATTTTGAGTCGTCCTTTGTGATTGAAGATTTAGAGCCTACGTGCATTCGATGGTTATTCGAGACTCATCTTCCCATTGGAATTTTGATTCTCCAATCATTTGGGAGAATTTGGTGGACTACGATCACTTGAATTGGTTGAGTCATCCCAAGAGTGTTACTTTGTGGATTGATAGTAGTATCTAACATCTCCACTTTTTTGTTCTTCCTTCATCACTGCTGTCACATTAGTTTCTAAAAATTTTATAACTCTTTGCATCTTTCTCTACCGCAATTATATATGAATTCAATAATTCTTATATACATATGTAGGTTTCATTCAGATTTTGCCCGAGCTTTGCAAATTTACTAGTTTTTAGGACTCTTGCTGCTTCAGGTTTTCTACAATTACTTTTGGGCTCATGTATGCTTTCTTCCCTTCTTCTTAGTTTTGATTTTGTGCTCGTACTGACAATGCTTTGTATTTTGTGCAACTACTACGGGAAGAGGATCCAAGCTCCAGCAAGTTTACTACCACAGGAGAATTCAGTCTTGGTACGTTTTTACTTTTTTATGCAGTTCATTTTCTTTCTTTAGCTGCTTACTGACATTTTTTTTTTACACAGGTTTTGAGAGGAACGGGATACTTGTTCTTGAGCTACCTTGGGAGACGCCTATTTCAGGTATGACTTTTCTTTTGTAGCTTTACATATATCTGTATAATTTTTCCCTTTCTTATTGACACTTTTAATGCTTTGTGTAGGTTCAAGAAGTACATAATACCTGATCTTTGGAAGGAGTAGAGCAAAGATGTTGACTTCCTTTTCAGGCGTAGTTTAGGAAATAGCTTGTAGTCCTCTACGAAGGACATTGTACTTTTCTTTCTCTTTTTTTTTTTTTTTTTTTGATATAAACTTGTAAAAGGATGAGATTTGTAAACTTGAATATGAATTTGAATGAATAAAATAAAGTAATTTTATAAATTCAGTTGTTGACGAGCTCTCTTTTTACTGCTCTTAAGATTTCTGTGGTTGTAGTCTAACTTGTGCTCGTTATATCGTAAATAATTTTAAATATTTATTTGAGAATCTCGGCATACAGTGCGATGTCAACCCAAATAAATATTTAAAATGCCCCCAGTCTTTTAATTATACTTGTAGATATAATTTGGGTTGCTTCTTTCGTAGCTTTAGATTGAGTCCTGAGATTTTGATCTCTTCTATCATGTGCTTTGTGTTGCAGACATTAATGGAGAATTACCTGATTTATCTTTACTAACTTGTTAAGTTTTGTTTTTGTACCTTCGGCCCTATGCATCTTGCTTTGGCGGGCTTGATGAAGGAGCAGATGCTAGTGACCTAAACCCTTTAGGTTTATATTAGGTCGATGACGAGAAGTCATCGGTCCAGAGCTTTGTGTAAAGCGAACTTGTTGATGATGGAACTTTCTTAGTTCAGTCTTAAGCTTTTTGTGAAGTTTAGGATGGTTTCTTTGGTCCTTTGCTTTGTGCTTTGATTGACTTATTGAAGAAAAATTTCTTCGATCCTTAATTTATGCTTTATAGATTTATTGAAGGATTTGCAGGTTTTGGATTCGATTGATAATACCAAATGTGGGTAGTATCTTAATCCTTAACCACTTGAGGAGATTTTAATCTGAATCACTTGAGTTCATCATATCGGGAGAGCAGGGATTTAATAACTCTTCATCCTCTGGTTGCTGAGATGGTGGTTCCTTTACTACGGCCTTCTTATGGCGTGTTGAGTAGATGGAGCTGCCAGTGATTCGGTCATATTTGGGCATGTTGGATTCGAACTTTTACACTCATTTAGGATTCATACTTGAGCTATCGGAAATGAGCTTCCCAATATTGATTTTGTTGAAGTTGGTAGATTTGGAATCCCAATAGGCTTGCATATCATCTCATTTGTATTCGTAGAGAAATTATATGTATTACAGATCTTATGGTGTTATATAAGGGCTCTTGCATTTATTACAGTTCTTCAATATTTTTCTATAGATAGTGTATTGCGTATATGAAGAGACTTCTACAATGACTTGAAAGAGTTTGCATTTGTTGTATTTCTCACCATCTATTTCTTCATATGTGTTGGTTATTATCATTTGAGGGAGTCTAGTGTATTTGTTTACACTTGAGTGGCATCAATTATGTATGAGCTTTGGTGTTCTATTCATGAACACACTAATACACTATTGTAACCAAGTTGTTTCCCCTCAATGTTTGCAAGCATGCTGCTTTTATTGTGTATAACAAATAACAAATTACTATGCCTATTATATTTCTTGAAGGCTTATGACATGAATAATTATTATCATTATTTCCACTTAACATCAGCATCTGGATTGGCATAATCATCGTGGACAGATTATATCATTCATTGGGGGCTTCTTTCGTTAAATGCTATCCAACTTCTTTAAATGAACTTGTGGATCCACTGACATGGACATTAGGCCACACATTGCTTATGCATAAGTTGAAGATCCTTTATAACAACATGCCTTTAAAAATAGTTCATGGTCTACATAATAATTTGTTCATTGATATTTGCTTGCAATCGTTCGTATACACCTTCCAATATTCATTTCCTATTGATTTTCACTTATTTGTATGCTTGCAAGATTGATACAAGTGTCACATGTTGATCACTAACACTTGTATATGATTTGCAATGATCGTTGGAATATTATTGTCCATTTATTTGCAAACATTTTATATCTCTTTATTGATTATTGTCTGCAAGCAAATCATATATTTCCTTTGAGAGCATCATATCATGAAATTTGATTAGGTTGTCTACAATTTTTCTCTTCTTGTAAACAAGTAGTATTTGTAAGTCTCTCATTCATCACAAGCTTCATATATTTGTATTCAAGTTGAAACTTATTATTTTATAAACCATATCATTTTCATATGATTCAATTTGTATATTCAACTTAAGTCCTCTATGGTCCTCTTGAAATTAGGTCTTCTGCAATCGAGCTTGAGTTCAAGTCTGGATCTTCTGTAAACTTCAAGTGTTCTTCTTGAGTTCAAACTCAATTCAAGTTAAAGTTCCACTGTTCAGTTCAAGTTTGAGTTCAATTGTAGTACAGCTTGAGTCCAACTCAAATCTTACACAAGTCATTTATTGTTGAGTCTAGTAATTAGGTTGTTAAGCCTAAGTAAATGTCCCACGGCTACCAAGAGGGGGGTGAATTGGTAGTTTTAAAAAAATTTTAAACCCTCTTAAAATTAAAGTTGAACCGAAATGAAATTTTCTTTTAAAGTTTGTAGAAAAATGTTTTTCAACCACAGAGTTGTTAAAACTGAAATTTAAAATGCGGAAACGTAAAAGCAATAAAGTAAATGACACCAGATTTATAGTGGTTCGGTCTATAACCAGACCTACATCCACTCCTCAGAGGCACCCTCTGAGTATTGCACTAATACCACAAAGTGACTCTCCTTTAGCACCCACAGCAAGGCGGAGAAGCCTGTACAAAACCCTCTTTTCACCACTCCCCGGTGCGGCAGAGAACCGTCGTCCTTTTACACAATCCACAGTGCTGGCAGAGAACCGTCGTCCTTTCACACTCTCCTAGTGTGGGCAGAGAACCGTCGTCCTTTCACACTCTCCTAGTGTGGGCAGAGAACCGTCGTCCTTTCACACTCTCCTAGTGTGGGCAGAGAACCCTACGGCTGTTCACACTTTCCAAGTGTAGGCAGAGAACCTCCTTCCTTTTACACTCTCCTAGTGTAGGCAGAGAACCCACGTCTGTTCACACTCTCCAAGTGTCGGCAGTGAACCGGACCTTCTTGAATGATCTTCTCACAAGAATCTAGAAGGAAGAAAAGAAAAGAGTGAAGAAATCCAATTTCACAAGTAGAGATTCTTACCTTTGCAATCCAAGTGAAGCCTTCTCGCTCCAATGGTAGGAATCCTCCTTTGAATGCTCTCTTCCACTCTCCCCTTAGCTATTCTCTCAATAGGCACGAAGATCAAATGACAAAAAGATTGGGTGGCAGTCTAATTTGAAGTATTTATACAAAAGACATGAAAAACCGCCCAAAAAACTGCAAATTTTCAATTCTGTACGCAGTGGATCGTCCCGTACGATCCAGGATCGTCCTGGACGATTTTACTTAAACGATCTGAAACGACCCAATTTGTATATGTGTACGAAATGACTTCGTACAGCTGATCGTCCTGTACGAACTAGGTTCGTCCAGTACGAACGGTTATTACAAGGTCGGTTCTAGAAACTGCTGAAAACTGTCCTAAGTCGGTTTATCGTTTGGACGAAAATATGTTCGTCTGGACGAAAATTTTCCAGAGAGCCGATCGTCCTGGACGATTATTTATTTCGTCTGGACGAAAATTTTCCAGAGCGCCCATCGCCGGGGACGATAATTTGGTTTCGTCTGGACGAAAATTTTCCAGAGAGCTGTTCGTCCGGTACGATATTTATTTTCGTCTGGACGAAAATTTTCCAGAGCGCCCATCGCCGGGGACGATAATTTGGTTTCGTCTGGACGAAAATTTTCCAGAGAGCTGTTCGTCCGGTACGATATTTATTTTCGTCTGGACGAAAATTTTCCAGAGCGCCCATCGCCGGGGACGATATAAAAATTCGTCCTGGACGAATAGGACTTAGAAAAATTTTTCGAAGCAAGTTCCTATTCGTTCCAAATGCTCTATAGGAGATAACTGACAGATCGTCCAGTACGATATATATCATCCTGTACGATCCGTATAGAATTTCAAGATCTCCTTAGTTTGTGTGTGTGAGATTTTATTCACTCAATTACAATCACTCCCTTTCAAAATTAATTCAAAGAAAAGACAAACTTCAAATAAACAAAATTTCTCATGTTGAATTTGATTTGAAGTTTTCGTAGTCTGGAGTCTGATTTTCCTGAAATGTTAGTACACACAAGAGCAAGTGCAAATCTTCTAAATTGTTAGGAGATAACTATACATCTGAACAATAATGTTTGGAATCATCAAAACTACATAAGTTGCACAAATATAAATCATTCAAATAGCAACTATTCAAACAATCTCCCCCTTTTTGATGATGGCAAAACAATTATTATTAGTATGGTTTCAAGTTAAAACAAAATCTCTTATCTCCTAAACTCCCCCTGAATTTATGAGTACATTAAAATAAGGAGGCATTAAAGAACAAAATTTTTGTTTTTCAAAAATTTTAACAGAAAACACAAATCTCAAAAACAAAAACAACAAAAACAATATTTGTGTTTTTAACAGAAAACACAAATCACAAAACAAAAACACAAACACAAACATAAACATAATAATTTCTCCCCCTTTTTTACAGCAACAAAAAGTGAAGAAGAAAAAGACTAAAAATGTAAATAATAATATGAAATTCATTGTTAAAATTTAATCTAAATTGTGATTTGACATAGGGTATGTAATTTAAAACTAAAGATATTAGGTCAATCATAGAAATTCATAGAATTTATGAAATGATATAACATGTAAGTAAGAAGAATTTATCAAATACATGATTCGATTTAGACATTTTGATTATTGAAAATCATTACAAGTGAGATGTAAAAAAAAATTCTATATTTCAAAATTCAATAGAATATAAATGAACAGTAGATCAACTTGAATTAAGAGATTAAACGAATTTGGAAAGAAGAGAATTACCTCATGTGGTGCTTTGCACATCTTTTCAAAGTTTTGGAGCACATTTTTGTGCATTTGTCTTTGGTTGGGCTTATTTTGTGCCTCTTTTTCACTTTGCAAATTTTTGCGAATCTCTTTTGATTTTTGTACATTTGTACAATTTTCAAGAGTAATTTGACCAATTCTTTCCAAAATCTATAATCTAACATTTCAAATATTTCTAGGTGCATAAATATCATTTGAGCATAGAAATACAAAATAAGATAACATCAAAATTGCAATAACAATATTAAATTTTATGTAGTCTAAATGAATAGACATGAATTTAAAAATTCTAAATACAACAAGTTATAGACAAATTATAAATTTAGAAAGTCTAGATTTTCTTAATATAGATAATCTCACATTACAATCGAATTTAAGCACAATGTAGATTAAAAACAATATTAATGAAATTCATAAAGATTAGCCACATTTCAAAATAAATCTAAGACAAACAAACTTTCATTGATTAAAAAGAAAATTACATCAAAACATTGAACTTAAACAAAAACACAACAACAATCACAATAACACATATTTGATAAAAAAAAACAAAACAACAAAACAAAAAGTACAACAGACACACATAAAAAAAAACTTCTACTGTTCTGGAGGAGGAGGAGGAGGAATGCCGCCAAAGAGATTGAAGTAGGAGGCCATAGTTGATTTGATGTAGAAAGGGATTGAAAAAGATGTTTGAAAGTGTGATTGTCAAGTTTGAAAGCCCTCATATTTAAAGAAAAACGATATATTCGTCCTGGACGAAAATATTCGTCCTGGACAAAGAATTATCGTTCGTCTGGACGAAGTAATTTCGTACAGACGATCCAATTCGTCCAAAATGTAACGGCTTTTCGTATTCAACACAACTTACGATGTGTCCCTTCGTACAGGCTTTTTGACTTGACCGATCGTACATACGAAAATATTTCGTACAGACGATCAGAAAGCGTTTCGTTTTAATGACTCTTGAAAACCGTCCCCTACAATGAATCGACACATGTTCGTACAGACGAAAAAATATTTCGTACAGACGAAGTTCGTATTAAAAACTGTCTTATCCACTCAACCGCTGCATTCAATCGTCCCGACATTTGAGAAAAAGGAAAAATTCGTACTGGACGATCACAGATCGTACAGACGATCCAATTAAAAAAACTGCTCTCAAAACGGTTTAAATTCGCGCAAACTGTTTCTTAACACATCGTCCCGTACGAAAATATTTCGTCCTGGACGATTTCCTCCAAAAAAAAATTTTTGATTTTAAATTTTTTTAACAAAAATAACTAAAACAATCAAAAACACAGAAAACATAAGACAAAAATCATAAATCCAAAAACAATTCATACAAAAACACACAAAATTCACAAAATCACAAAAACAAAACACAACAAGTATCAATGTTGCAAAGACATTTTGGTTAAGCATTCAAATCAATAACACCAAGCCTTGTTCTTAAAGTACTGAAGGTATCAAAGGCTAAAGGTTTTGTAAAAATATCTGCAAGTTGATTTTCAGTTGAAACATGTATGAGTTCAATTTCTCCTTTGGATACATGATCCCTTATGAAATGATGCCTTATATCAATGTGTTTGGTTCTAGAATGTTGAATAGGATTTTTGGAAATGCAAATAGCACTAGTATTGTCACAATAAATTGGAATAGTGCCTATAGTTAATCCTAAGTCAATCAACTGTTGCTTTAACCAAAGTACTTGTGCCACACAACTTCCTAATGCAATGTATTCTGCTTCTGCAGTAGATAGTGCCACTGAATTTTGTTTTCTACTAGACCATGAAACTAATGAATTTCCAATGAATTGACATGTTCCAGAAGTGCTTTTCCTATCCACTCTACACCCTGCAAAGTCAGAATCTGAATAACCAATAATTTCAAATGAAGAGCTAAACTTAGGATACCAAATTCCTAAGTTTTGAGTTCCTAGTAGATATCTTAAAATCTTTTTCACTGCTGTCAAATGTGATTCTTTTGGATCTGATTGAAATCTTGCACATAAGCAAACACTAAACATAATATCTGGTCGGCTAGCAGTCAAGTAAAGTAAAGATCCAATTATCCCTCTAAATTTCTTTTGATCAACAGATTTTCCCTTAAGGTCTTTATCTAACTGAACTGAAGAACTCATTGGTGTACTAACAGGTTTAGCATTGTCCATTTCATATTTTTTGAGGATGTCCTTAATATATTTGGTTTGACTAAGAAAAGTACCTTCCTCAAGTTGCTTAATGCTAAATCCTAGAAAGTAATTTAAATCTCCCATTAGACTCATTTCGAATTCACTACTCATTGTTTTAGAAAAATCATCACAAAGATGTTTATTTGAAGATCCAAAGATGATGTCATCCACATAAATTTGAACAATAAGTATATCCTTTCCAATTTTCCTTAAAAAGAGAGTTGTATCCACACTTCCTTTTTCAAAAGATCTTTCAAGTAGGAAGGTGCTTAACCTCTCATACCAAGCCCTAGGTGCCTGTTTCAATCCATATAATGCCTTTTTTAATTTGAAAACATGATTTGGAAATTTAGAGTTTTCAAAACCTGGAGGTTGTTCTACAAAAATATCTTCTTCAATTACTCCATTTAAAAAGGCACTTTTGACATCCATTTGAAACAATTTAAAACCTTTAAAGCAGGCAAAGGCTAGTAAAACCCTAATTGCTTCAAGTCTAGCTACAGGAGCAAAAGTTTCCTCAAAATCAATTCCTTCAATTTGATTATACCCCTTAGCTACTAATCTAGCCTTATTTCTTATGACTACTCCTGAGTCATTCATTTTATTTTTGAACACCCACTTGGTTCCAACAACACTTTGATCTTTTGGCCTTGTAGTTAGTTCCCAAACTTTATTTCTTACAAATTGATTCAACTCTTCTTGCATGGCCAATATCCAAAATTCATCTGAAAGTGCTTGATCAATGTTAGTGGGTTCAACAGTAGAAATAAAGGCTGAATGATTGACTTCCTTGTTTAATCCACGCCTAGTTCTAACACCCTCACTTGGTTCACCTATGATTAATTCCTTTGGGTGGTTTTTAGAAAATCTCAAATCTCTAGGCAAAGGGTCTTCTCTTTCTAAATTTTCTTCCACATTTTCTTCCAAATTTAATCTATCTATCTTTTGGGAGTTTTCTTCAATTTCTTCTTCAACAACTTTTGGCTCTTTCATGTTTCCATTTTCATCAAAAACAACATGTGTGGTTTCTTCAATGACTAAAGTTCTTTTGTTGAATACTCTATAAGATTTTCCAACACTTGAATATCCAACAAAAATTCCTTCATCTGATTTTGGATCAAATTTTCCTAAGGCAGATTTTCCATTATTATGTATGAACACCTTGCAACCAAATACATGCAAATGAGACAAATTTGGTGTTCTACCTTTTAGCAACTCATAGGGTGTTTTATTCAAATTAGATCTCACATTCACCATATTCAGAACATAGCATGCAGTGCTAACCGCCTCAGCCCAAAAATACCTAGGAAGAGAGTATTCTGCTAACATTGCTCGGGCGGCTTCTATTAATGTTCTGTTCTTTCTTTCAACTACTCCATTTTGTTGAGGAGTTCTAGGTGCAAAAAAATTGTGATCAATCCCCTTTTCTTTACAGAAATCTTCAAATCTTTCATTTTCAAATTCTCCTCCATGATCACTTTGTATAGAAATTATTTCACATCCTAGTTTTCTTTGTATCCAAGTTGAAAAATTTCTGAATTCCTCAAATGATTCACTCTTATGAAAAAGAAATTTAACCCAGGTGAATCTTGAAAAATCATCTACTATAACAAATCCATATACCTTTCCTCCTAGACTAACAGTGCTTACTGGTCCAAAAAGATCCATGTGTAGAATTTCTAAAGGTTTACTGGTCCTAAGATCTTTAATGGACTTAAATGAGGACCTCACTTGTTTTCCTAATTGACATGCATCACACAGATGGTCCTTAGTAAAGTCTAGTTTAGGTATTCCTCTCACCAAATTCTTTTGGGTAATTTTTCTAAGATTTTTCATACTAGAATGACAAAGTCTCCTATGCCAAAGCCACGATTCATCAGAAACAGTTTTCAAACAAAAAGCAGTAGGAGATTGAATACAATTTAAATCTAGCATGTAAACATTGTTCACCCTTTTTCCATTTAAAACAATTTTCCCATTTAGGCTAATTATGCAGCTAGTAGGTAAAAATTTTACATTATAGCCCTTATCACATAGCTGACTTATGCTAAGCAAATTATGTTTCAAGCCTTCAACTAATAAAACATTATCTATGAAAAAGTTTTTCAAATTTCCAATCATACCTGATCCAACCACTTTCTTTGTGGTATTATCTCCAAGTGTAACCTTGCCTCCACTCCTGGCTTCCAGCGTTATGAATTGAGCAGTATCTCCAGTCATGTGCTTAGAACATCCGCTGTCCAGGTACCATATACTCTCACGAGGTCTTGTGTGAGAGTATACCTGCAAAATTCTCAAATGTTAGACCTGGGAACCCAAACTAGTTTGGGTTCTCCTTTATGAAATTTATAATCAGATGCATGTATGATATGTCTAGGTTTATGCATCTTAGTTCTCCACACCAAATTAGGTTTCATCTTTAAAGTGCAGGTGTGAGATATATGTCCCAAAAATCCACAATTATTACATTTAACATTAGGAAAAATATTCCTATGTTTTCTCTCATATGATTGTCTTCTAAGGGATTTCATAAATTTAGGATAATACTTAGGATTTGTAAAATCTTCATGTTTAGGGGGGTTCCTATTATCCTCGAGAGCACTTATAGTAAGTTTATAAAATGAATTCATTTTTTCAAGATTCGATTTGTATAATTGACTCTATATGTCTTGTGCTCAGATTCATCCTTAAATTTCTCAAATTCTTTTTCAAGTTCAGCATAGGATGATTTTAAATTCTCAAAATTTTTATTCAAGTCATCATATTCATCAAGTAGTTTCATGTGGTTGCTATCAATTAAAGCATGATCTTTCCTAAGGATTTCGTGTTCCTTATTAAGCTCTTCCAATTCTAAAACTAAACTAGCATGCATCTTTTTAGTTTTCCTATATGCATCATGCATGTGTTCAGAAACTTCAAACAATTCATTATAAGTTAAATCACATACCTCTTCTTGATCTGATTGTTCAGCTTTATCTGCCATCAAGCAAAGGTTGGTGACTTCTTCTTCTTTATCAGTCTCAGATGAGTCTGAAGCTGAGTCCGCCCAAAAAGCCTTTTGAAACTTCTTCTTTCCCTTCTTTACCATTGGTTTCTCCTCTACCTTCTCCTTGCTAGGAGAGGCTTTGAGTTTTGGACAATCAGTCTTTATATGACCTGGTTTCCTGCATTCATAACAAATCACTTCATTAGAAACCTTGTCATTTCTATTATACTTACCTCTATTCCATTGCTGGCGTCTCTTCTGCTTCCTCTTTAAAAAGCTTTTGAATTGTCTAGTCATCAGTGCTATATCATCTTCATCCTCAGGTTGTGAGTGTTCACTTTCTGACTCTTCCACATTTAGTGCAATATTCTTGTCCTTTCTTGGCTCACCTGCATCAATCTTTCTTTGACTTACTCCTTGCTCATAAGCAATGAGTGAACCAAGAAGATTGTCAATAGAATAAATGTTCAGATCTTTTGACTCTGTAATTGCAGTAATTTTAGCATCGTATGCAGTAGGTAAACAACGAAGAATCTTATTAACCATTTCAGCATTAGTTAATTCCCTACCAAGTGCATGCAAAGAGGTGACAATTTGAGTGAATCTTGTGTACATGTCAGATATTGATTCATTAGGTTTCATGCGAAATAATTCGTAGTCATGTAACAAGATATTGAGTCTTGATTGCTTAACCTCATTTGTTCCTTCATAAGTAATACAAAGTCTATCCCATATGTCTTTTCCGCTTTTACAAGTGGAAACTCGCATGTAGTCTTCAGATTTTAAAGCACAAAAGAAACTATTTAAACATTTTGCATTTAATTGTGCTAAGTCACGTTCTTCTATAGTCCAATCTGCATAGGGTGTATCTACCCTAATTCCATCAACTAATCTAGTTGGTTTTGTGTAACCTTCCTGGACTAACATCCACATGCGATAATCAAGTGACTGTAAGAAAGTAGACATGCGTGTTTTCCAAAAATCAAAAGGAATATTGTCAAACAGTGGAGGTCTAGTGATAGAGTAACCCTCAGGTGTGTTTCGGTTTCCAAATGTAGCCATCTACGTTAATCAAAAAGTAGTTCAAACTTATGATTTTGAAACAACGCTCTGATACCACTTGTTGAGTCTAGTAATTAGGTTGTTAAGCCTAAGTAAATGTCCCACGGCTACCAAGAGGGGGGTGAATTGGTAGTTTTAAAAAATTTTAAACCCTCTTAAAATTAAAGTTGAACCGAAATGAAATTTTCTTTTAAAGTTTGTAGAAAAATGTTTTTCAACCACAGAGTTGTTAAAACTGAAATTTAAAATGCGGAAACATAAAAGCAATAAAGTAAATGACACCAGATTTATAGTGGTTCGGTCTATAACCAGACCTACATCCACTCCTCAGAGGCACCCTCTGAGTATTGCACTAATACCATAAAGTGACTCTCCTTTAGCACCCACAGCAAGGCGGAGAAGCCTGTACAAAACCCTCTTTTCACCACTCCCCGGTGCGGCAGAGAACCGTTGTCCTTTTACACAATCCACAGTGCTGGCAGAGAACCGTCGTCCTTTCACACTCTCCTAGTGTGGGCAGAGAACCGTCGTCCTTTCACACTCTCCTAGTGTGGGCAGAGAACCGTCGTCCTTTCACACTCTCCTAGTGTGGGCAGAGAACCCTACGGCTGTTCACACTTTCCAAGTGTAGGCAGAGAACCTCCTTCCTTTTACACTCTCCTAGTGTAGGCAGAGAACCCATGTCTGTTCACACTCTCCAAGTGTCGGTAGTGAACCGGACCTTCTTGAATGATCTTCTCACAAGAATCTAGAAGGAAGAAAAGAAAAGAGTGAAGAAATCCAATTTCACAAGTAGAGATTCTTACCTTTGCAATCCAAGTGAAGCCTTCTCGCTCCAATGGTAGGAATCCTCCTTTGAATGCTCTCTTCCACTCTCCCCTTAGCTATTCTCTCAATAGGCACGAAGATCAAATGACAAAAAGATTGGGTGGCAGTCTAATTTGAAGTATTTATACAAAAGACATGAAAAACCGCCCAAAAAACTGCAAATTTTCAATTCTGTACGCAGTGGATCATCCCGTACGATCCAGGATCGTCCTGGACGATTTTACTTAAACGATCTGAAACGACCCAATTTGTATATGTGTACGAAATGACTTCGTACAGCTGATCGTCCTGTACGAACTAGGTTCGTCCAGTACGAACGGTTATTACAAGGTCGGTTCTAGAAACTGCTGAAAACTGTCCTAAGTCGGTTTATCGTTTGGACGAAAATATGTTCGTCTGGACGAAAATTTTCCAGAGAGCCGATCGTCCTGGACGATTATTTATTTCGTCTGGACGAAAATTTTCCAGAGCGCCCATCGCCGGGGACGATAATTTGGTTTCGTCTGGACGAAAATTTTCCAGAGAGCTGTTCGTCCGGTACGATATTTATTTTCGTCTGGACGAAAATTTTCCAGAGCGCCCATCGCCGGGGACGATAATTTGGTTTCGTCTGGACGAAAATTTTCCAGAGAGCTGTTCGTCCGGTACGATATTTATTTTCGTCTGGACGAAAATTTTCCAGAGCGCCCATCGCCGGGGACGATATAAAAATTCATCCTGGACGAATAGGACTTAGAAAAATTTTTCGAAGCAAGTTCCTATTCGTTCCAAATGCTCTATAGGAGATAACTGACAGATCGTCCAGTACGATATATATCGTCATGTACGATCCGTATAGAATTTCAAGATCTCCTTAGTTTGTGTGTGTGAGATTTTATTCACTCAATTACAATCATTCCCTTTCAAAATTAATTCAAAGAAAAGACAAACTTCAAATAAACAAAATTTCTCATGTTGAATTTGATTTGAAGTTTTCGTAGTCTGGAGTCTGATTTTCCTGAAATGTTAGTACACACAAGAGCAAGTGCAAATCTTCTAAATTGTTAGGAGATAACTATACATCTGAACAATAATGTTTGGAATCATCAAAACTACATAAGTTACACAAATATAAATCATTCAAATAGCAACTATTCAAACATTTATATTCATTCAAATCCACATTAAATTCATTGTAGTTCATTTTATTTTTCCATCAATTTAAATCCAAGTTCAATATGAATTCAAATTTGAGTTCATGTTCTTTGTGTTTGAATAAATCCAAATCAAGTCCAAGTACGTTCTTGCATTTACCCGAAATTTCTACAGTCTCCTGACGTCTCCCCTATTTAGGGGCAAACTACAGGAAACTGAGTCCTCCCATCATGCTAAGAAAAGCGTGTATGATAGGTGTCCTCGAACGAGGATACCACAGCTATTTATTTTTGTCCCCCACCATGTTAAGAAAAGTGTGTATGGGTCTTTGGTACCTATTGCAAAAGAAAAGAAATTATTTCCACGCAAATGGGTACTTATGGATATCCCCACTTCATCATACACATTGCACCGGATTCCCATCCCACCATGCTAAGAAAAGTGTGTATAGGAGATTTTTCGGTGCGCCACAAACTTTGAAGAAGGGACTTTAGCTGATCACCCGATTCATCGAGAGCACCGCAACGAACTTCCTCCCACCATGCTAAAAAAAGCATGTATAGGTGGTCGTTTTATCGCGTTGCAAGTGTTGAAAGAGGGTTCTCAGAGTATTAGGGTTTAAGAACTTATACCTTAGCATTCTGGCGATGTCGGTGGGGTGGAGGGCACAAAAATTATACATCTCTTCTTTTTTAAAAAAAAAATCTTTTTTCTTTTTTTTTTTACTTTTTTTTTTTTTTTCTTTTTGTTTTCCCCTCTCACAAACACACACACACACATATAACAATAATTAAAATACTAATAATATTTAATAATAACAAATAACTAAAAACAAAATAAAAAGAAATATACCTAACTATCTAAGGGAGATCGGGCAGGCCTTAGGTTGATTTGGAGCAGGTTATTGAGTGGAGTGTGTCAGATAGGGCTCTTATATGGGTTCGGCTTGGATGTGAGTAGAAGGAAGACAAGTTTGGATAGAGGATGTCTCGGGCTAGCAGGTCGATGGGCTGAGGACTAGGATCGGAGGAGGACAGGGAGTTGAGCAAGAGGTTTGGAGACAAAAGCTCTGGCTTACAGCTTTGAGAGCTTCGTTGAATAGGAGTTTAGCAGAGAGCAAGAGGTAAGGATCTCTCTCTCTCTCTCTCTCTCTCTCTCTCTCTCTCTCTCTCTCTCTCTCTCTCTCTCTCTCTCTCTCTCTCTCTCTCTCTCTCTCTCTCTCTCTCTCTCTCTCAGCTTGCGTGGGAAGTCGGCAGAGGAAGAGGCTTGCGACTATATGGAGATCGGGATCAGAGTTTAGTGTCGCCGGATTGGCCTCGGCAGGATGGGGTTCGACTGTGGAGTCGTCGAAGTCTTGCGACTTCTCTGGATTGGAAGAAGTCGAAGAATAGCGGGAGTATAGGTGGATGAGTTCAGTGAAGGAGATGGAATGGTAGATGTATGTTCCTGAGGAAGAGGTAGAGGAGTTTGAACTTCAAAGAAAATTGGGAAGGACATCAAGAGAGATGGGGGAAGCGGAATAGAGTTTTGGCTCCATGGAAGAACTGGCAAAGAGAAGCCTCTCCCTCTTCATTTTATTGACGCGAGTGGAGACCAAAGGTCGAGGCTAGGTACAAGAAGCATGAGATTTGAGCAAAATTCTTGAGCAACGACGTAGACAGCGTTGAATTCAGCAGGATTTCTACATAAATTGTGGATCAACTAGGCAATGTATGATTTTAAGACTCTTCTTTTTTTTTTCTTGTGGTATGACATGGAGGTCAACAGTGATCATGTTAGGCACAAAATAAGGCTGTCCCAAAGCTCCTCAACCCTCCAAGCAACCTAACCAACAAGTGCAAAGATTCTTTTGCCGAAATGCATCCAAATCAGCCAAAATTCAGTCCCCAACCTCTTATTTTGCACCAAAACTGCAGCATCTCCTCTTCTAATAACCTTCATATCACTAATGGAAGCTCTCCCAAGATGATTAATGACTTGGTCTCTTTTTTCACGATTTAGACAAACTTCCACGCACCCCATATGGAGCCTGTCCACTCTCTTGTTCATCAAATTACAAGCAAGCAAAGTGAGAAAGATCCTATCTGATTTTTCAACTTGGTGTGGTGAAGAAAATTCAAAAAGAGAAGGGCATTGGTGTCTAGTAATTACAAGAAGAACCATGAAACAAAAGAAGAAGACTTCCAATGAAGATATTGGAGAGAAGAAGGCTTACTACCCTTCCTTGTTGCACCTCACGCAAACTGGGATTTTGGTGAATCATCCAACAAATAGCACCTACAATGGATTGTGATTTTCCCATGATTCATTTGAAGTTTCCTATTGTGTTATTTCTCCAAAGCCAAACCAGGCACCAATCAAGAAAAGCAAGTCTCTAAGACTCATTTTACTAAGGAGCTTCAACGTTTGGGAACTATTACAAATCAACCAAGGAAGCAAAAGGAGGATGGTAAGAGTGGCAGGGACAATTGCTGCAAAACTTATTAATGTTGATGTTCTCTATTGGGTCTTGTAATGAGTGCCTCAACTTAACAAAACTATTTTTGGAGCAATAGGATACTTTCAAACCCCATTGGGTTGTTTCAAACCCTCCTAAGGTATCTTCCCCCTTTCTAATACCGTGAAACCTATATTAATTGCAGCTTAGATATGAAAGTTGAGAAGAGTGATACAAGTAAAGCGAAGTATTTCTATTCATCTCATTGAAGACTATAGCGGCTTTATACAGTGTTTATAAGTAATAGAAGATAGATGAGTTTGTATCAATGGTTTTGAAGTGGATGGTGAGTGGCTCAGATTGTTTTGTAACCGAATGGCAACCTTGCTCTGCTCCACTTCTTCTGAATTCTGCTCCACTAGAGCAATGCCATTTGAGTTCAGTTAAAAAATCCTAACTAGGTTGCTTGGTACTTGCTACAAACACCATTTTGGCCTCACATTGACTACAAAATATCAATTTTTGATTTCTTCTTTTATGAAATATATAATGCATGAAAAATTATAGTTTGTAATGTGTTTCCCTCTCTTTTATTTTATTTTGCTAAGAAAAAAATCTTTTTAGATATTTCATAACATATTGTAATCTTTATATACTTTTTATCTTAATTATAATGCACATGTACTAGAAAGCAAACAAACAAACAATCTCCGTCACATCCAACATTAGAGCTCCTAATCAACTCTTACTAATTTCCTAAAAAAAACACTTTATTAATCATAAAAAAAAACTGTCAACGGCGTAAGAAGGCCCCACCTCCAGGGCGGAAATCCGCTGTTTCGTGCGTAGCGCTCCGTACTTGACCGTTTTGTTTCTCGGGTTCGTTCTTGGTGGGGTCCAGGCAGCTTTCTCCACCAACAAACAGTGACACGTAGCATCTAGGAAGCCAACTGTCACCATTTAGCAGTGTCATACACTACGTGGCATCGTCTGAGTCGTGTTCAGTAGTCCGCTAACCCAACACCAACCAAAAGTCTTCCGCTCCGTTAAACAAGTCTAACCGAATCTCTTACCGTCCATGTCAGCCAACTCATATATCGGACGGCCATTCTAACCCTGATCCCTCATGCTGACAGCGTGACCTCACCGCCTTTTCTCTCCCGCCACGCCTCCATCACCGTCGGCCGCGCTGCCTTCCCACTTCTCTACCGCTTATTTATTAGTTAAAAAGTCCAAACTTTTGGCTACTCACATCTTCTTTTTCCTCCTTGGTACCCGTCAATTTTCTCCTGAGAGATTACTGTTCCAATTAAGTATTCTCCATGACTCCACCACCGCCGCCTCCTCCGCCGCCGCAGCAGAAGCTGTCAGAGTACCGGAAGCCACTTCTCCTAGGCCGCTACGAGGTCGGAAAGCTCCTTGGCCAAGGAAACTTCGCTAAGGTCTACCTCGCCCGCAACGTCCGCTCCGGCGAGAGTGTCGCCATTAAAGTGATCGACAAGGAGAAGATCCTTAAAGGTGGCCTCGTCGCCCACATCAAACGCGAAATCGCGATTCTTAGCCGTGTTCGCCATCCCAACATCGTCCAGCTCTTCGAAGTCATGGCCACCAAAGCGAAGATCTACTTCGTCATGGAATACGTTCGCGGCGGCGAGCTCTTTAACAAAGTCGCCAAAGGCCGTCTCCGCGAGGACGTAACGAGGAAGTATTTCCAGCAGCTTATTTCGGCTGTTGCGTTTTGCCACGCCCGTGGCGTCTACCACCGGGATCTCAAGCCGGAGAATCTCCTCCTTGACGAGAACGGCGATCTCAAAGTCTCCGACTTTGGGCTCAGTGCAGTGTCAGATCAGAGTCGCAAAGACGGTCTTTTTCACACCTTTTGCGGCACGCCGGCTTACGTCGCGCCGGAAGTTCTTGCGCAGAAGGGTTACGATGCTGCAAAGGTAGATATTTGGTCCTGCGGAGTAATCCTCTTCGTTCTCATGGCGGGATATCTCCCCTTTCACGACCAAAACATTATGCTAATGTATCGCAAAATCTACAAAGGGGAGTTCCGGTGCCCTCGATGGTTTTCACCCGAACTTACCCGCCTTCTCTTCCGCCTACTCGACATAAACCCTAGCACTCGAATCACCATTCCTGAAATCATGGAGAATCGCTGGTTCAAGAAAGGGTTCCGCCATGTCCGGTTCTATTTCGAAAACGATCGATTCTACAGTCTCGACGACATCGACAAACCACCGTCTCCGCCGCCGGACGAGCAGTCAGAATGCGAATCCGAATCCGAATCCGAATCCACCACTTCCTCGGTTTCTTCAAAAAGGAAAGGGCTGGGTTTGCCGAGGCCGGCGAGCCTCAACGCTTTTGATATAATCTCCTTCTCTCCAGGATTCGACCTTTCAGGGTTGTTCGATGAAACAGGGGAGGAGAAAAGATTCGTCTCCGGCGAGCCTGTAGCCAAGATTGTATCGAAATTAGAAGAAATCGCGAAGCTTTTGAGCTTTTCTATTAGAAAGAAGGATTACTTGGTTAACTTGGAGGGAAACAAGGAAGGGGAGAAGGGACCGTTGAAGGTTGCGGCGGAAATATTTGAGCTCACGCCGTCGCTTGTAGTGGTGGCGGTGAAGAAGAAATCCGGAGATCGAGGTGAGTACGAGGAGTTCTGTAAGAGCCAGCTAAAACCCTATTTTCTGAATTGTATGTACGACCACTCCACTGTTGGTTCTGACACTGAGTAGAAGAGATCAACAATAAAGCGAGAGGAAATTCTCTCCTCTTCTTCTCTACATTATTCACTGATCTGCGTTCTGCCAAACTCTTTCCTTATTATATATTGTAATGTTGAGCTACCGTGTATGTAATTGACTTCAGGATTCAAAATTTATGTATGTGAAATATGTAAATAAGCGCTCCAAGCATTTCGCTGGAGATTAATGCAGTGCAAGGCCATTGAACTTGTTTTCCTGATCACATTGTAGTTTATGTGAGTTGTTCATTGTGAGAGGTTATCTTCCTCTTCTCCTCTCTCTTATAAAGAAAAGATTTATTGAACAAACTAATAACTAAGAGGTGCATCTGTGGTGATTTTATTGCTTTAATCGATTTGTTTCTGGTGGTTGTCGGATTCTCTGAGATAAGGATGAGGAAGCTTCATTGAATAGTTTATAAACTGAAATGGCTATGGGATACATAGTTGAGTATATGATTTTAATGAAATTACTTATGAAGGTGAACATTATTCTCATTTTATAAAAGAATAAATTCAAAGGAATATAGAAAGTTTCTCTTTTATATTATGAAACATAAAAAACAAATATCCCTTGCAATGCAAACAAATGAGATGTTATGCAAGCCTATTGGGTGGGCAAGATATTGGACGTGAGCCTCAAATTATAAGCCATATAATATTTTGTACGACAATGTTATAATGATGAGCATTTCTTTTTTAGTGTCATTGGACTCAACATAAAGAACATATAAAAGACACTTATTGTAACCTATATAGCTAGTAATCAATGGGAGTAGTACATCAAATTATAATGACTATAATGAGCTTAAAAATATACATCAGAAACCTAGGGATGCTTAAGGGTTCCTATTATATCGCTTAGTTCCTATTCTACAAGCTAAAATGATACATAGCCTCTTAGACCTTATGAGCTTGGTGTACATTAGGACTTTGCTGGTGATCACAAATATTATTGGTTAAGTTAATCCACATGTTAGTCTTATTTTTAGGTCATTTTTGTACACTAACATTTCAGGTAAAAGACACAAGGCAAAGTAATATAAATGAAGAATAAATTAAGCTCAAAATCACAAAATAGACTATAAGTGTGTGTGTGTTTCTTTTTTTTTTTCTTTTGGAGTCGATTTATATTATATGTGTAAAATAGTTGAACAAGTAAGCACACAGTGAAAAGTGAGAATAAAAATAAGAAAAATTAGAAATTAATTAAAATCACTTGATTTCTCTAAGAAATTATATTATATGATCTTGATCATACTGTATTATAAATTATAGTATTAATACAAAAATAAATTGATAATAATTAAACAGAAAATAAGGAATTAAATGATAAATAATCATACTGCATAATAGACATTGTACTAAATGATCATTTATTTCAAATAAAACCTCTCGAGTATTCTAAATTTTAAGTAAATTTCAATTTGAACTAATCGTACTGTACAAACTTGTTTGTGTCGTACGAATATTTACCTATTTTGGTTCCATAAATCAAGGAATAAAATAAAGAAAAAATAAAATTGAATATTTGTATACTATGATACATATCATATATTACGAACAAATAATGAGTTTGTGTATATGATTCTCATTCATATAGGATGGTACATTGATCCCAGTCCTCAGATAACATTGTCCCGAATGTCTTTTCCCATAACATTTACAAACATTAAATCTTGCTCTGCTACTTTCCCCACTCTTCTTGCTACGGCCAGAGCGTTTTGCTAATTTGTCACTCACCATCTGAGCGACCATATTAGCAAACTTATTCATATTCGCAGATGTGAGTGGGAGATCAGTAGCAGACTCAACTTTCTTTCCTTTCGGATCCATTGGCCTGATCAATACAAATCATTCGAATCAAAATCGCAGAAATCAAATACGTATAACAAAACAAATCAAATAATGCAATCATCAACTCTGGATATAATCAAATCCTTTTCACTACACTTGCTCTGATACCAATTGTAACAACCCCAAGATCCGTGTAGCGAAAGGATTCATCTGATTGTTCTATTGCCTCTTTCTTTCTTTCTTTCTTTTTTTCCTTCTATCGGTTTCCTCATCTGTTGATCATATCAATCCATACAAACATATATCCAGAGCCAGAGATAATTACATTACAGAAAAGAAACAGCAGCAGATACTATAATACACAAATAATACAAGAGTCAAAGTACAGCCAAAAGAAAACACTACACTAGCCGTACAGGCTACAAAAGAAAGCCTACCAAGGCTACAAAAGAAAAAGCTACAGAACTCGGCAGAAAGATCGTCAAGCTGGAGGCCCTGCACCTGAAATCATTAACCACATATAATGAGCTTATAAAGCCCAGTAGGTCACCAAAGCCTACAACTGAAATCAAAGCACGACACTGAAAACAATATGCAGGTTAATCAACTCAAGTCAAATCAATCAGTCGAACATGATCAATAAGTCAAAGCAATCCAGAAATCAATAGTCAATAAAACCAATCAATGCAGCGGCAGGCAAATTGATAAATCAACTCAATCAATCAATATTCGTCAATCAAATCGATGCTATCAAATCAATACGATCTAATCAATGAAATCAATCGAGAAAAGCGATACGAAATAATGAATCTATACAATGTCCATTTCAATGCTCAGTAGTATCAATGCTCGGTAATCAATCGATGCAATCAGTGAAATCGTATAATACAGTAAATCCGATCAAATCCAAATAAAGCAGAAATCAGTAAATCAATAAATCCGTCAATATCAATAAATCGATCCGAAATCAATAAATCAATACAGATCAGGAAATCTATACGATGCAATATCATATACATGCAATTTCATACAATGGTCTTACTCGACAAGCACAAACACTAGCTATTATCAATAGTGCTGTTGTAGTTATCAATCGTATCAATAGTGCTGTTGTAGTTATCAATCGTTCAACCAGGTGAAACTGGTTATTATCAATAGTGCTGTTGTAGTTATCAATATTGCTGTTGTAGATATCCATACGTTGGTTTCTATAACCAACGTTCAACCAGGTTTCCACTTATCTTTCAGGATCAATCAATCAATGTAATAATCGATGCAAAAAGCAATAATAGAGAAATCTAGAACAATCATATCAATAGTCATATACATATCAATTCAATCTATCAATTCCAGAAAATCAGAAATCGTACGAAAATCGGGCAGAGCAACGGCAGTCTACAGAATTTACACAGAAATCTCCAAAAATTACAATTCACCAAATTAATACAGAACGTGCACAGCAACATTATAAGACTATTCTTTTACTGCTCAAACCAATTCGGACATCATAATAAATTGCAGTCAAAATAAAACCCCGTAGAACCAAAACGAACCGGACGAAATCTGCCAGAAAATAATCAAAACGTGCAGAATAATCACATCTACATTATACCAAAAGTTATGCGGTGAAATCTTCGCCAGTACCAAACCGGGTACGAAAATCGCTTACAAAAACACAAATCTGAGCACCATTTTACAAAACCTCAAAATCTTCGAAAACAGAAGTAGAGTTCGGAGTCCTTACAGCGAGACAAACACAATATCCAACAGCAACGAACGACGAAAATCGCTCCGCGGGCCCCGAAATCAAACTTCTTCCTTTGCTTTTCCGCTCTTTCTCTCTCCTCAGATATTTTCGTTTTATAAAAATGATTTCTTTCTCCTCAAAACGAGCTGATTTTCTTATATCTGTGAACTGATCGGCCAGGCCGATATCCACATCGTCCCGGGACGATCAGATCAAATCCTGATCGTCCTGGACAATTCCCAGGGCTGTTGTCTGGCCGATAATTTCTACAGTACAGATCGGCCTGGACGATCTCAACATCGTCCCGGACGATCTGTACAGAAATCCTTCCAGAGAACACTCCAGAAATCAGCTGTTTTCAATGCACTGATCGGCCTGGACGATCTCGACTTCGTCCTGGCCAATTCTGGGAGGAAAATCCAGTTCATAGAGGAACAGCAAGGGAACGAGATATTACACAAATACCGAGTAATACCTAGAAATGAGCATACATAGCATTCCCAGGTTCTGGTCAAGGTCAAGTCGTCGGCCCGCGCGGTAAAGAGTAAGAGCACGTGGCGCGATCTCAGTTGTGACTGAACGTAGAGCTACATCTAGTCAACGGACCTAATAATTGTTCCTTAGGGGACTCAATTAAGAAAGAGAAGGAAGAGAGAGAGTTCTCTTGCCACCAAAATCCTCCTCGACCACGGTTAGGCCATCGACCGTCGCTAAACTATCGCTGAACTTTCACCGAATCACTAATTGATGCATAACTTCAGCCCAATTATCGACTGACTTTGGACTTCTGCTCAGTCACCAACTGAGATCAGACATATGTCCGACCACCAACTAACAACAAAATTCTGCTCACATACCAAATGTCATCTGGCTGTCGTTGGACTTACTTCTAACCGCTGATTATCATCGGGCTTCCCCTCGATAACTATCACTAAACTATGATCCTTCCAACCTCCTTTGTCAATCGACTACACTCCTTCTGACCTACGTCACCCACCGACTATGGTCCTTCTAATCTTCGTCGCCAGACAACGGTCTTTCTGACCACTATCGCCCACTAAATATTATCCTTTCGACCTCCATCACCAGACAGCAATCTTTTTAACCACTGTTGCCCATCAACTACTGTCTTTCCAACCTCCATCGCCAGACAATAGTCTTTCTAATCATTATGGCCTGCATACTACAGTCTTTACAATCTCAGTCACCAAACTACGATCTTTCTAACCATTATCTTTTATCGACTGCTGTCCTTCTAACATCCATGATTGGACTACAGTCCTTCCAACCTCCACCGTTAGAAAATGGTCTCTCCGACCTCCATCACTCACCGACTACGATCCTTCCGATCTACGTTGTCAAACAACAGTCTTTCTGATCACTATCACCCAATAATTATGGTCTTTCAGTCACCCACCGATTGTGGCCCTTTCGATCTACGTTGCTAGACAACAATCTTTCTGACCACTATTGCCCACCAACTACAGTCTTGTTGACCTCCATCATCAAACAATAGTCTTTCAACATTCTTTTCCTACCGACTACGGTCCTTCCAACCTCCTTCGCCAGACAATGATCATTCTGACCATTATTGTTGCCTGACTATAAAGACCTCTATCACCCATCGACTATGACGCTTCTACATCAAACCAAGGCCTTCCCTCAAGGAAAAGCTTTTTTTGTAATTGAATACAAATACTAGTGGATTCATTCAAACTAGGCCAAGTCCCATACTTTTTATCCCTTTTCAAGGGTTTCCACGTAAAAAACTATGGTGTCTCTAATAATTATGCATAAAGGAAAACATGTGATTATCGGTGGAACATTTTCGCTGGAAACAAAGAATTAACACCAAAATTTTTTGTTTTCTGGCGTATTCATTTTTGGCGAAAATCAATACGCTGGTAAAACATGCATCAGAAATAACATTCCGACGCAATAATTTTGCCGGAAATATTTTCAGTGGTATTTCCGGCGCAGTGCCGGCGAAAATGTATGGCATATCTATCATTTTTAATTTTTGACGGAAGTTCTGTCGCTTTTTTCGACATATATTTGCGCCGGCAATAGAGGCTGAACTTACACCGGAATTGTTGCCAGATCTCATTTTAATTGAATTTCTGGCGTATAGTTACGCTGAAAATAACGGCGGAACGTACACCTGAAAAAAATGTTAAAACTCAGTTTAACCTATTTACCAGTGTAAACACCGCTGGTAATACCAACGCAGCATTACACTGGTAATGGTAGTAGAAGTCATGGTATCGTATGGCGGCACACTTACCAGCGGAATTATTTATCAAACAACAAGCCCAATGCATTTCTCCAGTTCAACCATCCAAATTGAATTCTACTACTAATATCCCCATCTATTTCATCGGATCGGAAGGCCGACATGCCAGTCATCGGAAGGTCGCCGTTTTATATGACCAAACCATCTAAGGCAACTCTCTTTTGTATTCTTTCTCTAAGAGTAAAGCCACTCATCCACCTGCATCCTCATCTCTGCAACACTTAATATAATATTATGCTACCCTTTTAATGGCCAATATTCTACACCATAAAGCATTGCAGGTTATACCACCATCTTATAGAATTTTCCCGTAAGATTAAGAGGATTTTTTTATCAAAAACAAGCCCTATGCATTCCTCCAGTTCAACCATCCAAATTGAATTCTACTACTAATATCCCCATCTATTTCATCGGATTGGAAAGCTGCCAGGCCGGCCATCGAAAAGCCGTCGTTTTATATGACCAAACCATATAAGGCAACTCTCTTTTGTATTATGTCTCTAAGAGTAAAGCCACTCATCCACCTAAGCATCCTTATCTCTGCAACATTTAATTTAATATTATGCTTCTCTTTTAAAGGCCAACGTTAACATTCTACACCATAAAGCATTGCAGGTCTAACCACCATTTTATAGAATTTTCCCTTAATTTTGAGAGGGACTTTTTTTATCACAAAACAAGCATAATGCATTCCTCCACTTCAACCATCCAACTTAATTCTAAAAGTAACAATCCCCCCCCCCCCCCCCCCCCCCCCCCCCACTAAAAGTACTTTTACTAAAATTACATTTCATATGTTCAACTATATATCTACTCAAATAAAGGCATTTAGACTTAAGGATCACATACATAATTCAAGTTTACCTTCAACTCCCTCTCTAGTCTTATCAACAATAAGAATATCAAAAGCAACTAGCATATGCATTAGGGAAATACCTCTTGCAAATGTCTAGTGAGAACATCCATGAATGAAGCAAAAAAAAAAAAAGTTTTGAGTATTACTGTAAGAGAATGAAACAGTCGTGAGAATCAGTACGGCGAACGAATATCGCCTCACCTTATCAGCGGCAGTGGCCAAGAACGTCGATGGAGCCAATAACGACGGCGGAGGCCAAGAACGGCGGTGAACGAATGGCCGAGGTCGGCGAGGCGTCGTCGCAGCTGGACAGGAAATAGAGAAACCGAACAAAAGCAAATGAAAAGGAATGGGGCGAAGTGTGGAAATAGAGCTTTTTACGGTGGACGTACCGATGGATATTATGCCGGGTATATTTCCGGCGGCCAATGCGCCGGTAATTAGTCGTTGTGTTTAAATACGTCAGCGGACAATATGCCGGCGAAAACGCTGGTATTTTCGGTGGATTCTATGTCGATATATCAACGCATTGGCGAATTAACCGGCATTATATACGAGGGAAGATTACCAGCTATTAAACGTCGTTAATTACGTTGGACATTGTCTGGCGGAATATCCGCCGGTTAACCCGTCACTTTAAATGACATATACAGATCCGTCGAAACCTCCACCGGAAATGAGCTGTTTTCCTGTAGCATGCTACACCCCTCTCTTTTATCTAATTATGTGTTAGATCTTTGTACCAAATTAAGACGTTAAACTTTATATTCCTCTACTATCGCGAATATTCTAGGATGCAACAAGTCGATTTCTAAATAAAATTCAATGATGCTGCAAAATTTTCAATATACAATACTCCATGGTTCCAGAATATATATAAGAATCTATGATTATAGTAATAAACGCTTTAGTGATTGAGAATTTCGCTTATTTTTTTTAAATTTTTTTTCATTAATAATCATTAATTATATTAATTATCTTTAATAAAATAAATAACCCTATAAATACATCAATGGTTGAGACTTTTATTGCCGTAAGTTCAAAATCATATGGACTTAAATTTATAAATTTTGATAATATTTTTTTAAATTTGTATCAATTAAATTAATTAACAACATCTTTCTGCCATTTTCTTAAAATATTTAGTATCAAGACACTATTTTTAAAATAAAATTTAATTTTTTTTTTGTGATTTTATTTTTCACCCACATTTTTTTGGAAAATATCCCCACTTTTTTCTATCTATCGTTTCACCGCTGGCTCTCTCTTCCTCTTCAGAGATTATTAGGTGTGGAGTGCGGACGGAGAGAACCGTCCGCACAAGCCTTATTCCGCGCTAGGTGCCGGCACTCAGTACCGCTGAGTACCGCTGGGTACCGCTAGGTACTCATATTTGTGTGAACGGTGCACACTCGGCACCTAATAATTTTTACTCTCCAAGTAACATCAGATACTGTTGCGATGTCTTAATCGTGCGGTTGCGAAAGCTATCGTTTCAAACATGTGAAGCGAGTAGTTTGTGCGTTCACGTCAACTCAGCTTACCATCCTACATAATATGCAACTTTCAGTTTGAGCCATTCAATAACGGACCAATTATTGTACTCTTTATATATACATATAAAAGAATGTTACTAAAAATAGGCAAATAAAGTTTTCTAATCCCAACATTAAAAAAAAAAAAAACAAAATTCAAAATAGTCTGTCCGTGACTATTTATGTGTGGCCATTTTACAGGGACAGAACAAGCTTCTTTTTCAAAGATGAATGACAATTTTATATAAATTAATAAATAATTTAAAAAATAAAATAGTAATGCATAATTAATAGTAAATTCTTAAATTACATTATAATAGTTAAAATAAATGATGCTTATTAGCTTTTATTTTATATTTTTTTGATAATATTACACTAACTTTATTTGAAATCAAATCAAATACTTTTCAATGTGAGGTACTAGATAATAATTAAGCCAATAATCACCCATCCTATCAACACAATTAAAGTTTAAAAATCCTTATTGCCAAAAAAATATTTTCTCTACTGTGGTAATAATGACTAGTAAAGTTAATGCTAAGGTAATAAGTCTGTAAATTAAACGATACACACTACACTTCATTACATTAAAAATTTATTTTGTAGGACCAGTAATAATGCTTAAGAATGAGAACTCAACACTAGTTTGCATTAATAATAATTCGATAGCTGATGTTCAAGAATTATAGCTCAACTGTAGAAAAATCATTTGGATAAAAATCTGTCAGACGAATTAATTTTCATTTAACATTGTCGGGTCTTGAAATATTCGTGGCGATAGAGAAATATATAGTTTAATATCTTAGCATTATATGATGATCCAACACACAAGTAGAAGAGAGAGAGAGAGAGAGAGAGAGAGAGAGAGAGAGAGAGAGAGAGAGAGAGAGAGAGTAGCGTTCATAAGAGACACCAGAGTTTTTACGTGGAAACCCCGAAAAAGGGGGAAAAACCATGGGGCCTTGCCCAGTTTGAATGAATCAACTACTATTTGCAGTTGATTACAAATGAGGTCCTTCCTTGGGAGAAGGCCTAGGCTTGATGTCACAAATGTACATCATATAAAGCACATTATATGGTGGGAGTTACAATATTCAACATATATATGTTTGTTTGGTTTGAAGGGTCATAGTCAGCACGATACAAGGGTCCGAATGATCGTAGTTGGCAGGAGACCGGGGTCAGAAAGATCGTTGTCTAGTGATGGAGATTGGAAGGACCATATTAGGCGACGGAGGTTAGAAGGACCGTAGTCGGCATGAGATAGGGGTCTGAAAGGCTGTAGTAGAAGAGCGGTACTCCAGGAAAACTCTTGGCTTCAAGTGGTGGCCCGGTAGAAGTCCAAGTCTCAAGTTGTGGTCCGGTAGAATTCTGGGCCTTAGTTGGCGGTCCAGTAGAAGTCTGAGACTCAGGTGGTTGTTCGACAAAACTCCATGCCTTAGTTGGTGGTCTGGTAGAAGTTTTCTTCTACCTCAGATAGTGGTTTGGCTGAAGTTCGGGCCTTAGATGGTGGTCTGGTAGAAGTTCGGGGCTCAAGTGGTGGTCCGACGGAGGTGAGGGCTTCAAGTGGTGGTTCGGTGGAGCAACGATGTCAGACGGTGGTCTGACGGAGGTGAGGGATTCAAGTGGTGGTCCGGCGGAGCAACAACGTCAGGTGGTGGTCTGGAAGAGGTGAGGGCGTCAAGTGGTGGTCCGGCGAAACAACGATGTCAGGAAGTGGTCTGGTGGAGGTGAGGGCCTCAAGTGGTGATCTGACAGAGCAACGATGTTAAGCAGTGGTCCGGTGGAGGAGAGAGCCTCAAGCGGTGGTCCGACAGAGCAACAACGTCAGGAGATGGTTTGGCGGATGTGAGGGCTTCAAGTGGTGGTACGATGGAGCAAAGACGTCAGGAGGAGGTGAGGGCCTCAGGTGGTGGTCCAGCGGAGCAACGACGTCAGGCAGTGGTCTGGCAGAACTCAAGCGGTGGTCGAGGAGGAGCTTCTTCCTTCTCTTCTTCCTTCTCTTCTTGCTTGGAGACCTCACTCAAGAGAAATGAGGGGTCTATTTATGGATTTCTAGAGTGGCATGAACCATAAATAGGTGAGAGATCAAGGGTAAATGGAGAGTGGTTGGATGGACGGTCGATGTTGAATCCCTTGATCATGGACCATTCGTCAGACATTTATAGGACTTAGGGATGTTGGAATTCGGCGATCTTGGGCTCGTTGGATTCGTCTCGTCAAGACGCTCAATTCAGAAATAAGCACGTATTGTTTAGAAACCGTTTGTTAATCCAAATTGTGGTTCGAACCTTCCAACAGTGCTTCGGGTCCTTGATTTGGATCCATTTGGACTCGGATTGAGTCGAATTTGGTGTCTTGGGTTCGTATTTCCGAGCGTTCAGTTCGACTGTAAGTTTGCTGAAATTAGAGTTCGGATGGTTCCAATTTTAATTTCAGAAGTTTCTAACTTGATTTTGCATCGAGATTCGTGCCCGATCCAGATAATTTTTTGATAACGTATCAAACATAAATAGAGAATGAATCACTTAAGCTTAGGCATGCCAATTAAAAAAGCAATTTAGTAATAGCTTTGGAGATTTAGTTCTAGATGTATTTCTGAATATTTGGTGGAATCAATTTCAACTAAGAATTGTCATTTTCAAATATAACTTTCTTTAATTCCTCATTATGATTAGAAAGAAATTGAAATCACTCTAAGCAATTTTTTTTGCTATTAGATTTTGATGACTCATCGTGACCACATAATGATAATCTTTGATGTGAAAAAAGAATATATTGCAATCAACAGTTGCAGTCAATATAATTCGATATTCTTTTTATTCCTTTAATCTTTACTTAGCCACAATGTAGAAACACTCTATACTGGAGGATTTATTAGGCCCTTGTATTTTTGTCTTGCCATGCTATGAGCACGATTAACCTCATAACATCATATATTACAACTGAAATATCATATATATATATATATATATATATATATATATATATATATATATATATATATATATATAATACCATTGACGAGATATTTGTTTCAATCTATATATAGAGCTTTTATGCTTGCACACCAAATGCTAGTCTTTAGTAGAGGAGAATACTTTTAGTTGTTTCTTGTAAACATCATCCTCTAATGTTCCATTGAGAAATGCAGTTTTCATATTCATTTATTACAACTCTAAATTAAAATGTCCAACAAGTTTCATTATAATTTTGAAGGAATCTTTCATGGATACAAGAAAAAAGTCTCAGTGTAATTAATTCTTTCTAGTTGAGTGAATCTTTTAGCAATAAGTCATGATTTATCTCTCTATATATTACCTAATGAGTCTCTTTTTATCTTAAAGATGCATTTACAACCTAGGGTGCTTGTACTTATAGGCAACTCAATAAGATCCCAAATTTTATTATGTGTCATGTAATTCCTCTAATATTTTATGACATCAAACCATATAAAAGATTAATTATAATTCATGTCTTGTGAAAATATTTCAAAATCGTTTTCAGCTCTAATATTATAATCTGCCACTTGAAGAAGACATATAATATAGTCACTAAGAATTACTGATCTTTTGTCCCTAGTAGGTCTTCTTAATGTTGTAACAAACTATAATAACACAACATTTAATTTCCCATGTTCCATAAGACCAAATTGCAAATCAAACCAGCTCAGGATTGGGTAGATTATGAGTGAGTCAGTTTGTAATGTACGTCAAGTGTCTTTTACTTTTCTTGAGTCAATTGTATCGATGTGAGTCATGATGCTAAGTAACCTTGCACACACACTCGGGAGAAAAATTCTGTCTGTTTTTAGAATTTTCTGTTTTTGATCACATCGTCCGGGACAATCCAAAATCATCATGGATGATCAATTAAAAATAGAAACACTAATTAGGGCATCCTAGTTAAGGCATCCGCAATTAAGCAAATCATCCTGAACGGTATTAGCATCGTCCGGGATGATAAGCTAAAATCAGAAAGAATTAGCCGCCAGATTTATTTAGGCATGATTTATTTTTGGACATCATTCTGGACGATGCAGTGCAATCATGCCTAAATTAGTGTTGTAATTAAGGAAAGCAATTAAAGTTTGATTGCACGATCATATCATCCTAGACGATCAGTTACACAAACCTTAGTTTCTTCTTGGACGATCAGAATGATGTTCTGGATAATGTGTATTATTTTTGCATTAATCGTCCAGGACAATCCCAAATCGACCTGGATGATCAGTTATTTTTCCATTGTCCAGACATTCAATTAGGGCGATGTGCTGAACGATATTTTTCATTTTGAACTAATCGTTCGGGACGATCGTAAAATCGTTCTAGATGATTAGTTTACTTTTTCATCCTTTTCCATCATCTAAACATGCATTCAAGGAGATATTCTGGACGATACTCAACGATTTAAACTAATCATATAGGACGATAATGTCAGTTTGTTGCAATTAAGAGTAAATTTGGAGCTCTTCTATTTAAGACCTCTTGTTTACCCAAGATTATATCTATTGCTGCTGTCTTGACCTGAGATAGCCAAAAGGAGAGGGAGATGTTGGGAGAGAGAGAGAGAGAGAGGATCTTGTGAGGGGGAGTTTATGAGAGGTTTCACAAAGCTTGCTCCAAGCAAGGATCTGAGTCGTCTTCTCCAGTCGTCATCCCTTGTTCCTTAGTGATTCTAGAGAAGTCTACTTCAACAATTTTTCAGGCTCTCTTTGCCTACTTTAGGAGGAAGCAAAAGGAGTTGGGTTCTCTGCCTGCTTCAGGAGGAAGCGAAAAGAGTTGAATTCTCTACCTCATCGAGGTTGGTGTAAAGGAGATTTATACAGGCTTCTCCGCTTTGCTGTGGGAGCAAAAGGAGAGTCACTGAGTGTAGTGCAATACCTAGAGGAGAGGCTCTAGGGAGTGGACGTAGGTCAAGTTGACCAAACCACTATAAATCTCTATGTGTTATTTCTTACTGTTTTTCTGAATTTTGGTTTGATCTAAGATTGTATTTTTTATTGAGAAAATTTTAAAATACCAATTCACCCCCCTCTTTGTTAGCTTTGGGCTAGTTCATAAGGACTTAACATCCCTAACAAACTTACACACTGTAGTGCTTAGCTTGTGAGCATTGTGACACTAAACTCTTGAGTTTTTAGCAAAATAAATAAACACAATAGTGTTATTTTCTTGAGCACCGCATAATTGGATCAAAAAAATTATTTTTTTTATAAAATATTAAATTTCAATTCACTATAAACCCACCAAAGCCATCCTCCTCTCATTTCTTTTTCTTGGTCGAGAAAAAAGAAGATAAAAAGAAGGAGAGAGAGAGGAAAGAGGAGAGAGAAGAGAGGAGAATATATTTGTGTCAAGATTTTCTATCGCTCTAATTATAAAAAGTATTTAATCATAATAGGTAACATTAGTGTTGCTGGCTAGAATATATACGGCGATAGAGTTAGAGTCCTACCTCTTAGCGTTGCACTGAAATCCAGCTCACACACAGAGAACATAAGATTTTTTTACATGGATAACCGCGAAAAGGGGAAAAACCATGGGGCATAGCTCAGTTGAAAATTATTCCACTAGAATTCAAGTAGATTACAGTGGGCTAACTCATCCTTGAGGGCGATCAGATTATAAAAATCAATTGTAAAGTTAAAATATAATGAAAAACTGGGATGATAGTCTGACATAATTTGGTGGTCTGGTAGAAGTCTGGCGTGACTTAGAAATTTAGGTGTTAATTAATAATTCAGGAAAACTCTGAGGTTACTCGGTGGTCTGTATAAACTCTGGGCCTCAGGTGGCAGTTCAATAGAAGTCTGGGTGTCAGGTGGTGGTTCGACAGAACTACGGGCCTCATGTGGTGGTCTGGCATAATTGAGGGCCTCAGGTGGAGGTCTGGCGGAGCTCAGGGCCTCAAGTGGTGGTCTATCAGAGCTCAGGGCCTCAGGTGGTGGTCTAGTAAAGCTCAAGGCCTCAAGTGGTGGTCCGGCGGAGCTCAAGGCCTTAAGTGGTGGTCCGACAGAGCTCAGGACCTAAGGTGGTGGTCCAGCGGAGCTCATGACCTTAGGTGGTGGTCTAGGGGAGCTCAAGGCCTCAAGTGGTGGTCGGGTGAAACAACGATGTCAGGCGATGGTCCAACGAAACTCAAGTGGTGGTCGAGGAGGAGCAAGGATGCAAGAGTGATCTCCGATCTTTCTCTCTTGAATCCTTTGGCTTAGGGATCTTATTTCAAGAGGGAGGAGGGGTCTATTTATAAATTTTCTAGAGTGGAATGACCCATAAATAGAAGGAGAATCAAGGGAAAATGGGGAGTGGTTTGAATGGACAGCCAATGTTGAACCCCTTGATTGTGGACCGTTTGTTAGACATTTGAAGAACTTAATGATGTCAAAATTCTACGATTTTGGGCTCGTTGTATTCATCTCATCAAGCCGCTCGATTCGACTATAAGGATGTCACATTTGATAATCCAAAATGTGGTTTGAATCTTCCAACAGTGATTTAGATCCTCAATTTGGGCTCGTAATGAGTCGAATTTGGGGTCGTTGGGTTTGTATTTTTGACACATTCAGTTCGACTATAAGTTTGCTGAAATCAAAGTTCGTATGGTCCGATTTTAATTTTGAAAGTTTCCAACTTGATTTTCCATCAATATTCGTGCCTAATCAAGATAATTTTTTGATGATGTATCAGTTGCCCCCATCATTTTGTCTGTCGAAGCTCCAAAAGTTTGAAAATATGCATCATAGCTTATGGAAAATTTTTTGTGTGATTTGAAATTCAAACATACTCCAATCTTGTGGGTAAAGATCCTGAATCACTTTAAAAGTATCAAAATTGTGTATGGAATGTTGAGAAACAATTTCGGGGACCCCAAAAATGTTTGATTTGACCTTTTCAGACCCCAAATATGGCCTAGAAATGAGTCAAGATGGACAAGCCGCTGCTGTGCTCGCTTGCTCCAGCCCGCCAGGTCCATGTTCTGGCTCGCCGGCTCGCTAGCTGGTAAGCTTAGCCCGCACCTGCCTGGTGTTGCCACGCGTTGCTCGACGGTTAGGTTAAAAAAAAATTATTTCCTAAAATGCCCTTCCCCAATTAATAATTACCCCCCTTGTGGTATGAAATCTCACACATTCTCTTCTCCCTCTCTTCTTTCAATTGAAGCCTTCCTCTGGCCTTGTACGGGTGATATCCCTCGTCTAGGCCGGCCCCTCTCTATAAGAAGAAGATCCTCCCACTCTCCCTCCAATGCCCTTCAGCTCTCTTTCTATATGGGAGGTATTCCCTTGCCTTTGAATAGGTGGTATCCCTTGTCTAATTGCAGGACCCCTCCTTATACAGGAGAAATGTCAAGTGACCACCTTCTATCAAGAGATCCTACGGTTAGGGGAGACCCTACCGCACTGAAGGAGGATGAGCGGAGGTCAAACAAGGGAGCGAGGGCAGATGATGCAGCATCCACCATCACGGGTGACTCTCTGATCATTCTATATAAGAAGTTTCACTTTTCAAACGTTGTGGTGAAGATAGTCCCTTAATATGCTCGGGCTAGCCTTCCTCCTCCTGGGTACCTGACCATCTGCGAGACCAGCTTGTGAGCGAGATTGCACTCTCCACCTCTTACTGAGCTGATCAAAATTTCACTACAATGTGGGGTGAGCCTATCCCAATTTTCATACAGACACTACAGGAAAAACAGCTATTACCGGCGGCCATAACCGGCGATTTGTAGGCCGTCGGTTTTACCGACGGTTTGGGCGGCGGTTTAGCCGCCGGCGTTTAACGGCGGCTTACCGGTGCCTATCCCTCATTGTGCCGCCGGTACTAACGGCGGTTATATAACCGTCGCTAAACCGCCGGACAACAATATGGACCGGCGGTTTACCGACGGTTTGGCCGTCGTTGATAAGTAAATTTGTACCGACGGCACAAACCGCCGGTACACCGCCGGTAGAAGCCCTAAAATGAACACCCGCGCCTCGCATTTCATTTTCACTTTTTCCCTCTTCTCTCTCTCGGTCGCTCTGCCCTAGCTCGCCTCCGACCCCTCCTGAACCCCGAATCGACGATAGCCGCCGACGTGTCTTCTCCGGCCGCCGACAGATCAACTCCGCCCGCCGATAGCTCTTCTCCGACCACCAACCTACTAGAACTTGTGAACTTTTGAACTTTTGAACTTGTGATTGTAACATTATCATGAACTATTTTGTGAATTTGTGATTGTAATGTTGTGATGAATTTTGTATTTTCTGGTTGTGATGAATATAGCGGCGTGTTGCCCAACATATATATGCTTTTTCTGCAGGTTTAGACTTTAGGGTGAACCTCCCTCAAATAGAGGGGATGCTGTCAATTTTTTTTTTCAGGTGCTACAGGTTTCCGGCGGCTAACCGGCGGTTTGGCCGCCGGAAACTACGATACCGGACGGGCAAGATAAAGCCGCCGGTGTTATTATTAAACCGCCGGTGAATACCGGCGGCTTACCGACGGTCACCGGCGGTGCTACGATGGACGCACGACGGTTTAAACCGTCGGTAATACCGACGGCTATAACCGCCGTCAACCGCCGATAAGGTACCGGCGGTCTAACGGCGCCGTCCGGCGGTCTATTGAACCAGACGACGCCAGGTTTAACCGCCGGAACACCGCCGGTACTATGACCGGCGGTTTTCCGGCGGTTACATTACCGGCGGCCAAACCGCCGAAAGACCGACGGTTGAAATTCCGGTGAGCACCGGCGGTATGGGCCGCCGGAAAACCGCCGCAAAAATAAACCGCCGGTAAAAGGCCGTCGGAATTTGTTTCCTACGCCGTTTTTACCGGCGGTCACTGAACCGCCGTCAGACCGCCGGTAATTTGCCAAACCGCCGGTACTTTTACACTAACCGCCGGTAAAAACCGCCGGTTTTAACTGTTTTTCCTGTAGTGAGAGCCATATTAGTGACGGTGGGGTTGATTGCACTCTTTAAGGATCAAGGAGCTATTCTAACATATGAGCATCTTTCACTGATGGATCGACTCACTACTGATACGCAGGGGCACATAACATTCAAATCCAAATGATTGGATATGCATATTCGTGATCCTTCAAAGAACTAGGCCAACACATTTTTCTTTGTGAAAAATGATTGGGGTCTGATAGAGAAGTGGGAGGAGATGAGAGATTTGTAAACCCCTATACACGTCGAAGAAGAAGACATAATTAGGATCCTCAAGGTTCTCGACATCGAACATCTTCTATACGAGGTTCGTTACTAGAATAAATATATAGAAGAAGAGTTCTTGTTTAAGGTCAGGTTGTCATTCCATATTGGGAGGTTTGATGCCCGGATGCTGAAGCTATCTTCCAAGTTTTCTAAGCCCTCTGCTCTAGATTTAAATGTGGCTCATAAATGTCAGGCTAGAGGTGAAGGCCCCAATGTTTTGTTTAAGAAGAAGTTGGAGGGGACTGTGATGAGTACTAGAAATGCTCTACCTAACTCTTCGCTCGCCAAGTTTATATCCTTGAGGATGTCTTGAGTCATCAATGTATTAGACGTCACAAAGTTGATGACTTGGTGAGTAATATCTTCATAACGTTTCTTCTCTTTTTCTTTTAGGACAACTTCTAACGCACATTTCTTCCTTATTTTAGCTGCCGCAGCTTGAGATCAAACTTACTAAGGCTTTGAATGAATGGAACAATGAATTTGTGAAGGTCAAATATCTTCAAGGAGAGTATATGCAGGAGTACGATCATAAGATTAAAGAGGTAAAGGTGTTAGAGGAGGAGTTGTGTGAGTGCAGGACTGAATTGGCTAAGATAGTACACTCTATGTCTCTTTAAAATCAGCAAAAAACTTCACATGGTGGAGGCATAAACAACAATCACCCAGCTTTTGAAAGATCAAAAGGCCTCCGTAGGGAAAATAGTGGCTCTCGAGGCGGAGAATAAGAAGTCCCAGACTTTTATATCCGAGAATGAAACCACTTTGTCTAGCTTAGAATCCTTGAGAGTCATCAAAGATTTCAAGATGTCCATTGCTTTCAAGACCATCATCTAGGATCACTTGAAGGGGTGACCCCCAATCAGGCTTCAGATGATTCTCCTTTGGATTCTGACGGTGGCAAGATAGAGAGTGAGCTACAGAAGGCTTTTTCCCTCGAGGAGGATGATGAGATTGTAGATATTTAGTAGTGCTTTTATTTTTTATGTTCCACTAGTTGTATCACTTTATCTTTCTTAGTGATTGCTATATATTAGGTGTTTAGATTCATACGTGTTATTTTCTATGATTTAATAAAAAGTTGTTGATATTTTTATATGATTAGTGAACATTCCAATGCTCTTATTCAACTCGAGTGAATTTTATTTATGCTCTCTCTTTTTATTAGTTACAACATTATGCAGTTTTAACCTGTATGGAGGAAATTGGATTAGATCCCCTTTGGGACTGAACATTCAGTGATTGAGATTTAGGCTTCTCGAATCAAGGATTTTAAGATCTACATGACACCCGCCAAGGATGTTTGACCTTTCTGAGATTATTGATTATAACATTATAATGTTATTAAATCTGTGTGAAAGAGGTTGGATCGAATCCCCTTGGGATTGATCATCCAGTGATTGAGGTGCAACAAAGAGTGCATATGCCTCGAATCAAGGATATTAAAATTAAGTGACACCCACCTAGGATGTTTAACCTATCTAAGATTGTTGATTAAAATATTATTTGATGCTTTTTTAACCTGTGTGGAAGAGATCAAATCGAATCCCCTTAGGATTGATTGTCCAATGATTGAGTTACATAATGATTGTATGTTGCTCGAATCAAGGACTTTAATATTGACGTTCACAACTTGTGTGAAGCTATCAATATGATCTTACTTAAAGAAGGAGACAATATAACTAAATGAGGGAATAAAGTTTTACTATATTAAATAATATCATACTTCCCTGATATAACTCAGGGATAAAGAAGTTACGAACGTCATAAATAACACATGAGATAAACGACATTCAATATTGAAGACATATAATAATGAATACATACAACACTGAAGACAAACAACATTGAAGACATATAACACTTAAAATAAGTATTACTATTTTGCTCTAATGATAATACTTGTGGAGGATTTCTATATTTCAGGTCCAAGGGAGCATCTTTTCCTCAACATTCTTCAACTTGAAAGTCTCGAGATTCACCACGGCTGCCACCAAGTATGGACCCTCCCAGTGGGGGTGAGTTTGTTATGTTGGGGCCTTTTCCTGCTGCCTCGATGCTATGCAGGACTAAATCTCTCATTAAAATATGTCGAGGTTTTATCCTTCGATTATAGTGACGGATAATTCTTTGGGGATATGTAGTAACCTTAAGCATCTCCTCGTCTCTCATTTCTAAAAGGAGGTCTAGGTTGTATTTAAGCTATTTCTTGTTGGCATTGAAGTTAAAAGTTTGAACTTTATGACTTGGGACTCCAATGTCGATGAGAATAATAGCTTCTATGCCAAACCATAGGTTGTACGGGTTCCTTCTATTGGAGTTCTGGCCATGGCATGATAGGCCTAGAGGACATTAAGAAGTTCATCAACCTATTGCCCCCTAGCCTTCTCTAGTAGGGTCTTCAATCCTTTCAGTATAGTTCAATTAGTGACACCCATTTGTTTGTTTGTATGAGAATGGACTACGGATGTATGTACCAATTGTATATGGAGGTCTTTATAAAATGTTGTAAAGACCTTTCCAATGAATTATGTTTCATTATCGGTGATAATTTTTGCTGGGATGCCAAAATGACATGTTATATTCTTCCATAAGAACTATTTTTCATTAGCTTCAGAGATCTTTGCCAAAGGTTCGGCCTCCACCCACTTGGTGAAATAGTCCACAGTCAAGATGATGAACTTTCACTGTCTGATGGCTATAGGGAAGGGTCTCATTATGTCCATCCCCCAATAGGCAAAAGGCTAGGGACTCTGCAGTTCTGAAATCTTTACGACAGGTAAATGGGTGAGGTTGGCATGTAACTGGATATTATTGCACTTTTGTACGAACTCCAGTGCGTCCTGCTTCATTATGAGCCAATAAAACTCTTATCTCATGATCTTATTGGCTAATGTCTTTCCACCAAAATGCTCTCCATAAATACTTGAATGTACTCCTGTAATGCATAATTTTCTTCTTAAGGGGGAAGACACTTGAGGTATGGCCCCATGAATGCTCGCTTATATAACTCTCCACTAATAACAGTGAAGTTCACGGCCTGACTCTAAAGTCACATTATCTCCATTGGGTCTTCAGGAAGAACACCATATTGTAAGAAAGTTAGAATGCGATTGATCCAAGAAGCATATCTAAACTCATCAATTCACTTAGAAAATGGATCTCCTCGACACACTTTCTGAAAACATCACCGATTGTAGAAGTAGCCAGTTTTGAGAGAGCGTTTGCTCGTACGTTTTGTTTTTGGAGGACATGAACGATTTGATATTTCATTATTTTGGCCAAAAAGGGTTTAACTATTTGGCAGTACCAGGCTGATAATAAATTATGGGTATCAAATTCTCCCTCAACCTAAGAGGCAACTAATTGAGAAATAGTGTGAATCATCAAGTCATGTACTTCATAATCGATTGCCAGCCTCAATCCAGCAATTAGGGTCTCATATTCGACAATATTATTTGTTGTCGAAAACTTTAATCTAAGTCAGTATTTGAATGTAGTTTGTTGTGAGAAAAATAATAAGATTGTAACACTAGCATCAGAACTCCCAAAAGCTCCTTCGACATATAATCTCCAGCATGAGGAAGAAGGAGATGTATCGAGTGGTTCGTTAGAGGCGTGGCTAGTACATTCGACCACAAAGTTAGCAAGCACTTGTGACTTGATGTTAGGTCTAGGTAGGAAATGGATGTCAAATTCTTCAAGCTCCACTAACCATTTGATCAATCTTCCAGATGCCTTGGGTTTTTGAAGAATACTTCTCAATGGTAGGTTTGTTTAGACCCCGATCGTATGTGCATGGAAATATGGATGTAACGTTTTGGCTAAGAAGACTAACACCAAGACTATCTTATATACTAATGGGCAGCGTGTTTTTATCTTAGAAAGTACATTGCTAATATAATAGACAGGGTGTTGAATAGTATCTAATACCCAGATCAAGATCGAGCTTATAGCTTGAGAGGAGATGGCTATATACATGTACAATATTTTCCCTGGAACAGAGTTTGAGAGTAGTGGAGGTGAGGCTAGATAAGTTCAGAGTTACTCAAAAGCCTCATGGCATTTATTAGTCCACTGAAATCTTAAGCTACAAGCACCTTTGAGGATCTTAAAGAACGGTGGATATTTGTCTCATGAGCGAGCTAGGAAACGAGAGAGTGCGACAATCCTTTCATTTAATCTCTGGACTTCCTTGATATTTATCGGGGGTACCATATCCCTTAGGATCTTGATCTTCTCAGGATTGGCCTCAATCCCTCGGTGGATAACCATGAACCCCAAATATTTTCTTGATGCAACTCTGAATGTACATTTAGAGGGGTTGAGTCGCATGTTGTAAGATCAAAGGAGGTAGAAGTATTATTCCAAGTCAGAAATATATTGGAATTTTTCGAGGCTTTTAACTAGCATATTGTCCATATACACTTTCATGGTGCGCCCAATAAGGGTTTTAAAAATCTTATTTATGAGGTGTTGGCTCCAGCGTTATTGAGTCTAAATGACATTACCAGGTAGCAGTACAACCCCTTATCTATTTGAAAAGCTGTTGTCTCCTTATCAGCAGGATCCATATATATTAGATTGTATTTGAAATAGGCATCCATGAAGCTCAGCACATGAAGTCCGGAGGTGGCATTGACCAACTAGTCAAAATATGGGAAAGCCAAAATTGTCATTGGGACAAGCTTTGTTGATATCTATATAGTCTATGCATATTCTCTAGGCTCCACTTTTCTTTTGAACCATGATGATATTTACCAACCATATGGGGTCGTGCACTTCCCTTATAAATCTAGCCTTCAAAGGCTTATCAACCTCCTTCTCAATTATTAGCTAACGATCTAGTACAAAGTTTCACTTCTTTTGGATTACCGGCTTGTATGCTAGGTTAACCTTGAGGGAGTGCATGATTACTTCAAGGTTGATTCCAGGCATATCAGTCAAACTCCATGCAAATACATCTTAATTTGTATATAGAAAATCTACATACATTTTCTTTTCTTCATCCAAGAGAAGCAATCTGATATACACTATTCTTGAAGGGTGCTTATCTAATAGAGAGACACAAATAAGTTCTTCTATAAGGGAAGCCCGTAGAGGAATATCCTCGCTTCGAAGATCAAAATCGTCGATGCTTAAGGAAACTAATGGGCGTGGTTGAACCTGCTGAAGATAGCATGATTGTGCCATTTGCTGGTCTCCTCGTACTATGTTAATCCTTGCTGAGGTGAGAGTTTTAATTTATGGTGAGGGATCGAGGCGACAATCTTAAAGATTGACTGGAGCGGTCTTCCAAAATTAACATTATATGCCAATCATAATTTTACCATAATAAACTGGATGGAGTTTGAAGCCTAACGGAAGAATTCTTCAAGTATAACTGAAAGATTGATCATTCTTTTCACTTGTATATGTCGATTGTAAAATTCATATAATGGACCTGTGGTCGATTGCAGCTTCTCTTTAGGGAGGCCTATATTGAGAAAAGTGGAGTAGAACAGGACATCTACAGAGCTCCCATTATTAACCAAGATCCTCTTGACATTATAATATCAGTCACTAATTCATGCTCTAATTAATAGTGGGTCTTGATGAGGGGTCTTTATTCCCTCTAAGTTAGAATCATTGAAAGCAATGGAGTGATCGGTGTTAGACTTCTTTGATGTTGGCTCTTTGATAGCTGCAATCAAGACTAAATTAGGCATTATAGGGCCTCCAACAATGGTTTCAATTTCATCAACCACTTGACGATTGTTCGATGATTGCCTTTGATGTTGATTCTGCCCCAGTCGGACCATCCTCATCCAGAGCTGGTTGGTTCTGGACAAATTGTCAGAGATATCCTTATTAGATCAGCCTCTCAATTTTTCCTTGAGTTGCCTGCATGCTTCAATAGTGTGTCCACGGCTACAATGGAAGTGAAAATATTGCTCCAATTTTTTGACGTTAGGCTTCAAAGGATGTGATCACTTCACATTCTCGTTGTCTCAGATGGTCATCAATATGTTTGCTCGAGATACATTAAGTGGCATGTACTCCTTTTCTTGGTGAGGCTCTTGTCATGACTGTGAGGGTCGAGGGGGCAGATTATAGTTTCCTTGCTTCTTCCGCTATAATCCATCTCTGGGGTGCTTTTACTCTTCCCAATTATTTACTCAAATTGCTTCCTATAAACATTAATAGCTTTATCAGCAGAGATTTAGGCCTCTATGTGATGGATTAGATCCGCATATGAATGGATCATGTCTCACATGAGTGTTGAGTAGAATGAGCCAAGACAAAGTCCTCCGAGAAAGACACCTCTAAGTAACTTGGGATCTACCTTTGAAATTTTCCAGGCCTTAGTAGGAAATTTTTGAAAGTACTCATTGAGGGATTCATTTTCATTTTGGCAAGTTCCCGAGAGATGAGAAGAGTCTTTGACCATCCTCCAATTGACAACCAAATTGTTCAACAAATAATTTGGCTAATTTGACGAATGTTGGAATGGTTCTGACGGGGAGTGAATAGAACCATATTCGAGCTTGCCCTTTTGAGGTTAGCTGGAAAGACCTGGCATAGGAGTGTGTTAGAGGCTCGCTAGATGTACATGATGGTCATATAGTGATTGATATGTTCGTACATGTCAGATGTCTTATCATATGAATCGATACTCGGTATTTAGGGGTGATGACTTGCAAGAATGGGGTGTTGAAGGATGACTTCAGTTAGGGGTGATGACTTCTGGAAGTCCTATTTGACCAAGAGATTGTCTTATATCTCCAGCGGGGAACTCCACTCAAACTAGTTTTTGTAGTTCATGTCGTAGGGCATTACAAGGGAGTTCAGCAATATGCAATTGGGCTAAGTCCTTAGGGACATCCGGAGGAATGCGAGGTTGGCGGCCGACGCACGAAGGATGGGTAGAGCTTGTTGTATCAATAAGCTCATTTTTTGGATGTGTCGGAGGGCGCATCCTCGATGGTAGAAGGGGAATCTCGACAAGAAGATGATCGGGTTGCACATCTTCGAGCCTTGATGGACCTCGAGGGAGAAGAATATCTTCTTGTGGTGTTAGTGTTGGTCCCCAAGTCTCTCGCAAAAGTTGAAGAATCTCATTCTGAGACTCTTCCATTTTTCTGACAAGATCTTCTAGGGAGGGTCCTGATGTCGCTTCCCCAGTAGGGTTTCGCCCACTAGAGTGGAAAGAAGCAGATGCCTTACATCCCTGATCATGGAAGGATTTCTGAATTGGTGTGAGTTGGAGCAGAAGGCTCCTAAGATGTGCTAGCTACACCAATTAGCCATTGGAGGAGTGCTTAAGATAGTGGGATTAAAGTTCTCATAGACAGCGCCAAATTGCTACAAGCTAGAATATATGCGGCGATAGAGTTAGAGTCCTGCATCTTAGCGTAGCACGGATATCCAGTTCACACATATAAAACACAAGATATTTTATATAGAAAATCCTATAAAGGGGAAAAACCACGGGGTGAGCCTCAGTTGAAAATGATTCCCTTAGAATTCAAGTAGATTACAGTGGTCTGACTCGTTCTTAAGGAAGATTAGATTAAAAATGTCAACTGTAAAGTTGAAATCTAGTGACAAACTAGAATGATAGTCTGGCGTAACTTAGTGGTCTGGTAGAAGTTAGGCGTGACTTAGAAATTCAGGTGTTAATTAGTAATCCGGTGAAACTCCAAGGTTACTTAATGGTCTGGTGGAACTCTGGGCCTCAGGTGACTATCCGGCAGAAGTCTGGGTGTCAGGTGGTGGTCCGATAGAACTCCGAGCCTCAAGTGGTGGTCCGGCAAAAGTCCGGGCCTCAGGTGGTGTTCCAGTAGAAGTGAGGGCCTCAGTGGTTGTACGGCGGAGCTTAGGGCCTCGTGTTGATTCTACAGAGCTCAGGGCCTCAGGTAATGGTCCGGTGGAGTTCAGGGCCTTAGGTGGTGGTCCAACAGAGCTCAGGGCCTTAAGTGGTGGTCTGACAGAGCTCAGAGCATCAGGTGGTGGTTTGGAAAAGCTTAGGGCCTCTAGTGGTGGTCCGGCGGAGCTTAGGGCCTCAAGTTGTGGTTTGATAGAATAACGACGTTAGGTGGTGGCCCGGCGAAACTCAGTTGGTGGTCAAGGAGGAGCAAGGAGGTAAGAGCGATCTCCTGATCTCTCTCTTGAATCCTTTTGTCTTAGGGATCATATTTCAAGAGGGAGGAGAGATCTATTTATAGATTTTCTAGAGTGACATGGCCCGTAAATAGGAGGAGAATCAAGGACAAATGAGTAGTGGTTTGAATGGATGGCTGATGTAGAATCCCTTGATTGTAGACCGTTCGTTGGACATTTGAAGGTCTTAGTGATGTCGGAATTCTGCGATCTTGGGCTCGTTGGATTACTCTCGTCGAGCCGCTCGATGAGACTATAAGCATGTGACGTTTGGAAATCGTTTGTAATCCAAATTTATTTTAAACTTTCCAACAGCACTTCAAATCCTCGATTCGGACCCATTTGGGCTCGAATTGAGTCAAATTTTGTGTCATTTAGTTCATATTTCTGAGACGTTCAAGTTCAACTGTAAGTTTGCTGAAATTGGAGTCGGAATGGTCCCAATTTTAATTTCGAAAGTTTCCAACTTGATTTTGCATCAATATTCATGCCCGAACACAATAGTTTTCTGATGATGTATCAATTAGTCCTACACATATTTTCAATAATTTTAGGTATTTCCTTTTCTCTCCTTCCTAAAATTAATGTAAAATATAATATCTCCCATTTTAATGAATTTAAAAAGTCTAAATTTAAGTTTTTGATTCTTTTAAAGTTAAAAACAAAATTTTAACAAGAATTTTTAAAATTATATTTTTGGATAATCATTACCTCCATTATAATAGCTCAAACATTAATAAAACTATTGTAATTGCGTTTGCACAAAATGCAAGTTGATAAAATTTTAAAAATTAATGAAAAAATATTTTATACAAGTTAATAGAATCTCCAAAATAAATAAAATATATTTAGAAGAGCAAATTAAAATTTTTGAAACAAATGAGCGCAAAAATAAATGAAAATAATATTCTAAATTTTGGTAATAAAATATCACAACTCTTGATATTGTTAATTGAGAAATTAAATAAGTTAATATTAACTTATTTAACACTATAATTTTAGCAAACAACTTGTTGATTTAAATAAAGCATGAAAACAAAAGTAAATAACGCCATTAATTATTTCCAGCTTTAACTATATAAAATTAGTATTATTAGCAAATCAAGTGATAACAATTGAGTACTGAGAAACTTAGGATTCGTTTGAGATGACTTTTTTTACTACTTCTTAAAATTATTTTTTTAGTAATAATTTTCTAATTTAAAAAGCAATAAGTAAACCGTTTCAAACGAAACCTTAAATTGGCATGCATAGGTAACATTTGTGCTCAGGTCCTACAGGGAAAGGAAGGGCAGGTTATTTTGCACTGTCTGGACAATGATGAAGATCTCCTTTATATCCCTTGGATGGCTGTTCAGCAACCAGGGATATGCGTGTTCCTTATTATCTAAAACTCTGAGTCCAGACAGTATGTGCTTGGGAGATTTCCTTTTTGGCATGATGCGGTATATTACTACATTTTTGTCTATTGGTGTAGGCATTTTCTATGCAACTGCTGATGGAATTTGCTGGGCGGCTGTTTTTTCATGGGATACATGGTTTTGGCATCTTCAATGCTGGTTTTGTTGGTTCATTCAGGTGCAGCACCAGAGTGCTTTTTTCTGCTATTGCTGGGCTCTTATTGGCGATCAACTGATTCTTGTTTTGCTGGAAGATCATTATTTTTGTAACTTTATTTTGATGGCTCTTTTTTGGCCATTCTCTTGTATTTTTCTGTCTTCCTTTTTTTGGGCTTCTTCAAGCCGACCATTAATGACTTTAGTCAATTATTTCCTTACTTGTAACCGTTCTTATGATTAATACAAAGGCCTCGGCCAAATTTTCCCAAAAAAAAAAAACATTTGTGCTCATAAATTTAAATTTTCTTTAAAAAATTCCATGGATTTATGCTCCAGCTCTTTTATATATATATTAATACTGAGAAGCATGGCTTCCTAAAGAGAAAATATTCAAAACATCAAAATTGCTAGCAATAATTCTGCAATTCTAGACAGTGAATTAACAACAACAACAACAACAACTAGTCTTTGTCCCACTGTGGGGTTGGCTACATAAATCCTTTTTCCCCATTGTGTCATGTTAAAAATCAAATTCTCATTTAAATCTAATAAAGAAATATCGTTTCTAATATTTTTTAACCAAGTCTTTTTAGGTCTACCTCTACCTTTCTTAATATAAGTTTAAATCTAATACCTCAACTTTTCTAACCGGGTCATCGGAAGACCTTCGTTTAATGTGACCAAATCATCTAAGGAGACTCTCTCTAATCTTATCTTCCCTCCAACCTTTCCACAGTGAAATAACCGTAATTAGAAAATTGCCACTTCAGATATATAGCTAATGAGTCAAATTCAGCAATACTTCAAAAAAAAAAAATGTTGTTCTTTAGTCCATTTGGAATCATCTGCTAAAGGTTGTAAGAACCAAAATGATAGTCCCAGAAGATCATCACTAATGGATAGAAAGAAATTTGCATAGATAAATAGAAATGGTAAGATCTACAAGCTTTCAGAAGTAAAGGATTTGAAGAAGGTAACATACTAACATGGCTATCGGTAGTATTATCAATCCTCTTTATCTCAATCTTACCTCCCCCATACTAATAAGATACTATGAACAAATCAAAAGGGTGAAAAAGTTCGTCAGTAATTGAATGGAAGAACAAAAACTGTTTGAATTAAAAGCATCATAAGTGATTTGTACAAAATTGAACACCTTCATGCATTATAAGCAAAATTTTTGATAAATATATCTAAATTGTTTTTTTTTTCTTTTTCATTCCTAATGCATTCTCACTGCCTTCATGTTTGTTGCATTGAGTACAACTCAGTATCTCATTTCAGGCAGTGTTAGGGCATCTCCAGTCGAACGCCAAACATGCGTATGGCATTGTTCGGTTGCTCCAGCCGAATGTCAAATCTTCCGCTATTTACTTGCGAGTGAACAGTGCAACGTCAATATTGACGTCGCATTGTTTACCCACTATATGTTTTTTTTTATTCCAAAAAATAAAGTGCGAGAAAGAATATACTAGGAATATTCTCTTTTTGGTGTTAGAAAATGGAATTCGATTGGAGACAAGTTATTCCATATTAGTGTATTACTGTATTTTGAAGTGAAAAATGAGTTTTTCGGTTGGAGATACCCTTAGATCCTACATGAGCGTAATACTAATTTTAAGCCCATACCAAAAATGAAGAAAATATTAATTCCAAGCTTACCAGGAATGCATTGTTTTGAGGTTACACCTATCTCCTTTCTACCAAACTGATTTTCGTTTTCTTCTAGCTAGCCAAATAAAATATCAAGCAGAACTCTCTTTTTGTTTAACTTTAACATGTCTTCGTGTAAAAATATATAAGAAATAAATGAAAAAAAAAAACAAAGCAATATTTTTTTAGATAGATGATAGCTCATTGTTTGATTTCCTTGAACTGGAATGGCCTACTATTCACATTGCATAGAAGGAGAAATATAAAATCACATTGCATTTAAGGCATGATAGGAGAAACATCAATGCATACCATTTTAGTTACCAAACGAGTATCCACACTCTCTAGTGATGCTCCTTGTTTCAGGTTTCTTCATAAAATTCCTGGAAAAGCGTGACTTATTCTGTACATTTCTGCTCTTCATCTCCAAAGGTTCCTTTGAGTACCTACCACTTTCTGAAGCCAGGCATTCTAATTTTCCTGCTGCCACTTTACCAGCAAGCCACGCTTCGATCATCTCCTCAGTCTTGGGTTCAGGCTCAAAGCCCTTTCCTTTCATCTCTTCATAATACTTGGCCGCCTCTTCTAGCTTCCCATTTAGAAAGAGGCCATGTATCAAAACTATATAAGCACTACGATCAGGACTCAGACCAGACTCACTTATCTGATCCCATAACCTAAAAACACTATCATGCAGCCTCCACCTGCATAATTTCCTAATTAGCATAATATGTGTATCCAAAGTTGGTTTACAACTTGTCTGTCTCATTTGATGAAGCAACTCAAACACCTCTTCTTCAGTCTTCAGAACATCAAAGAAAGCATGAAATATCCGAATTGAAGGAGTTACACGTCTTTGCAACATTTCATCAAACACCATCCGTGCTTCTTGGATTCGGCGAAACTTACATAAAGGCCTGATCAAAGAATTAAAAGTCACAGCATTTGGAACAATTCCCTTTTCCCCCATTAACTTAACCAGATCTTTGGCCTTGTCAATGCTCCGTGCTTTAGCAAGAGCATAGACAACCGCATTATAAACCTTCCCATCAGGTGCAATACCAAGCTCTTTCATCTGACTGAAAAGCTTAGTGACATCATTGAGATTACTAGCTTTCGAGTAGCATGATATCAAGCACCCATAGGACACCACATCCTTTTCAACCCTTCTCTTCTCATATTCTCTCCAAAACCTCTTTGCGTCTCGGACGTATACAAGAATGTTGCACCATCCATTGAGCACAATGTTAAAGCTTTTGGTCTCAAAAGGGAATGTACCTTCGTTGCACATTAGCAGGTGCTCAGCATCCTCCACATTTTTATACCGGCAGAGAGCACTGAGCAGGCCTTGAAAATCATCAATGTTGACCTCAAGTCCAAATTTTTTGAAGGAATAGAAGACGCTTATGGCTCTTCCAACATCATGAATGGAAGAATACTTTCTTATTAGGATCATGAGGGTCTGGGAGGAGACGATAGATGGTCCCCCATGCGTCGCACCCCTCATCTCATTGACAAGAGACCAAGCCGTGTCAAACCTCCGCATCTTTCCAAGGATGGAGATCATGGAATGGTACTCTCTGACGGAGTGGGTATAGCCCGGCTGCTTCCCCGCCCAGAGGAAAAAGGTGAATGCAGCAGACCAGTCATTGCGGAACCTGGAGAGGACCTCAGCCACGAGCTCTGGCGAGACCAAAACGCCGCATTGCTCCAGCCGGCGCTTGGCTTCGGCGCTGTTGGATCCTAAATGACGGAGACAGTCCATCACTGTGTCTACGTGCCAGAAAAGATGGCCTTCCTTCACAGTTTCGGCGTCGTCTTGATTGAATGCGTTATCTGGTGTCGGATTTGAAGAGAAGGATTTGGGGATAATGGCAAAGATGGGGTTTTTAATGGGAGGAATGATGGGATTGTAGAAGTGAATTGAGATGCTTGTAGTTGGGTTAGGATTTTGAAGGCGGGGGGTTTGGTGGGATTGAGGATGGGAGGAAGAGGAGAGGTGGGGCAGCGCAGCCCATCGAAAGCTTCTCCTCCACATGGAGTCAAAAATCTGGGGTGGATTACGTAAATATAGCTTCCTTTAACAAGGGAGAGAATATTAGAGGAGAAAAGAGTGAAGAGGGGATTAAGCTGACTCGTTTGCACCGATGACAGAACTAGACAAAACAGTGGCACGGAGAATTAGATTTTTTTAAGAGAAATTTAACTTTATAAATTGAATAAATATGATTTTTTTTTCTAGTAAGTTCAAATATTTCCTTCCACGATAAAAAAATAAATCCTAAAATTTAAAATGGATTTTTTTTAAAGGACCATGAATAGTAGATGTTTTAGCAGTGGATGCACATTTTATGAAGATGCAATTATAGGAAGGTCATAAACCACTTTAAATTAATAAGAGAATGATAGAGATTTAGAGATACATAGGCTCTAATTCACATCAGCAAAAGAAAATATCATTAGAAAAACTTTGATAATTTATATTCATTAGTCCAAAACATCTTATTGTACAGTCACTTTTCTTTTCTTTTGCAATCCTCTATAGTGATAAATCTCAACCCTAATTTCCATTCAAAATCTCATGCCTATTTGGGATTCTCAATGGTGATATTTTCCCTTTACATTAGTTTGGAGAGTGCATTTATACTATTCGGGTGACATCTGAAATAAGTTTTACTCATGTATTTTCTTATTTATGCAAGTAATGAAATCTAATTTATTTTCTTTGCATGTATGACTAATTATATAGTTTTAGGCTAATGATGTGAATCTAATGTTAGTACTAATATAAACTCTTATGATTTGAATGAGAAATGAATGTTTCCTATGTCTCTCAATATTAATTTAATGCATACAGTGGTCACACGTGTAGTTAAAATCTAGTCTAATATATTACCTGAACGGAGGAATATTGGAATAAATAGGAGTATTGGAATGGAATGTATGCATTCCTAGACATAGGATATTTAACCTTTTAGATTTTATGAAGATACAATCATCGTAGGAAGGTCATAAACCTCTCTTTACATCCCTATAAGCTCGATAGTGATCTAGGGATGCATATGCTCTTATTCATTTCAATAAAAAATAGTCTCATTACAAAAACTTGGGTAATTTATATTCATTAGTCCAAAACATCCCTTTTTTTTGCTTAGTAGGATAAATATTTTAACTGTAGTAGACAATACTAGTTTACTTGCATGTTGTAGAACACTTCCTCGTTGGATGGACACTCTCTCAATTTATTTTATTAGTTGATCGACATGTGCACTTGCATATTTAGTGGGTATTATATATCAAAGAAAACTTAAGCAAATTTTAACCTATAGCACAAACATAGTTCACACATTTAATTCATCCCACACTTGTACACACCGTAAGGCCCAAAACACTAACGATGTGGTGCCTTCAATGTTGTGGTGCTAAAACTAGATATCACTGCGCTCAAGCCTAACAAAAATTATAATTAATTCAGCACCCTAATGTATAAATACATGTATCAATATAGCTCTAATCGTGCCTCAACACCGCAAAGAGAATGCTTCAAAGCTCCACTCTTTGTTTTGTAAATAACTCAAAGCCAAAGTATCAATCTCTGGAGCACTACAACACTAGATGATGTGTTTGAGCACTATAGTGCCTATCATTTATAGCACCACAATGGGGCAGTTAAGAGCAATTTATAAGGGGGACATCACGTTGGTTCAGCCTAATGCCACAATGGAGCTAACTTAGCAGCACTAAGAGAATGCTTCAAAGCTCCACTCTTTGTTTCGTAAATAACTCAAAGCCAAAGTGTCAATCTCTGGAGCACTACAACATTAGATGATGTGTTTGAGCACTATAGTGCCTATCATTTATAGCATGGCAATGGGGCAGTTAAGAGAAATTTATAAGGGGGACATCACGTTGGTTCAGCCTAATGCCACAATGGAGCTAAGTTAGCAACACTAAGGAGCTTGTTTATCATTATAATATCAGAACACCACCCTGTTGGGTGCAATAGTGCCTGAGTCCATTTCTTTGAGTTAATATAAATAATTTTCCAATATATCAAAAAAAGAAGAAAAGAGAGTGTGGAGAAATGTTTAGTGAAGTGGATGGTCATTCATGTAGTGGGAAAAACACTACTTAATAGTTAAAGCTAATGTGAAGAGTGAACGAGTGAAGAGAGAATCAATTTGGAAAGAGTCCATCTATAGGATCTATTTGGGATTCTAAAATTTGGTGATATTTTCTCCATTTTCTTCTTTGCATCTTTCTTTGAAATCATGTATATAAAGTGTTTTGATCAAAATTAATTATATGGCTGACTAATTTCTTAGTTTTGTGCTGATGATGTGAATAATTTTAATATTTTCTGATGTAGACTCTTGTATGTAAATGTGAATGATTGTTCTCAATTACTCCATGCTTAATTTAATTCATGCAATTATCATGGATAAAGTTAAAATTTAGGATACATTACCTCAATGGAGGAATGTTAGAATAATTAGAATAATTGAGATATAAAACTTTCATGCCTAGATATAGGATGAATAAGATTCTAGGATCTAGGGAGATATAATCACCATAGAGAAGCAAAAATCTTTTTTACACTTTTACAATCTCTATATAGATCTAAGGGTGCATATGTTTAGATTCACAACTATTATAGATGAGTTTGTTTGTGAAAATATAGGTTTATTCACTATTATAAGTCCAAAACATCTTAATTTTTACTTATATTCACTTTTTATATAATTTTTTAGTTGTGATAGCACTTCACATTCCTTTCATTAAGTAGGATAAATTATGTGGCTTGAGTAGGCAGTACTATAAAAAGTTGAAGCATACTTGTGTCCTCATGGGATTGACACTTTTCTCATACACTTTATTACTTTCGACACGTACACTAGTGTATCAAGAAATATTGCACACATATATTTAGAAACAGTTAAAACCGCATAAACCTATCAAGTTATTAGTGTTGTTATCAAGGACCCAAAAGTGTTTTTTTACTATTGACTTTATATTATTCAAAAAAGTGGCCTGCATACTTAATCCTACTTTTATTATTTAGTTTTAATTAGTTAGTTATATTTGTATTTGTGTTTGTCACTATGAAATTATGGTCTTTCTATTTTTTAATAATTATTATTTCATTTATTTTTCAATCTATTGTTTAGTGATTATGTATGTATCATAGATCTAGTAAGGGACCTCTATTGTTTGACCAAAAAAATAGAAAGGACCTTTAAAAAATTTTAGAAAACCAAAAAGACTATAAAAATAGATATGGTTGAACCAAATCTAGGTGAAGACTAATCTAGACGTCTTTTGGAGTTTGTAAATATATTAGTAGATGGAATCCATCAGTGTATCAACTGACCTGTTATCCAAGCCAATATTTTTGAACTGAAACTTATTATTATCTAAATGGTTAAAATTTCTCAATCTAGGAGAACTCTTATTGAGGATCCAAATCTATATTTAGCTAGGCTTTTTTTTTTTCAAAATTTGTGTGACATTCAAGTATAGTAGAGTTAGTGATGATGCCATTAGACTTTGATTATTTCTATTTGCACTAATGGACAAAGTTAAATTATGGTTGAATTCCATAGCCCTAGTTTCTATAACCACTTGGAATAAGTTGGCATATAAGCTCCTAGCAAAGTACTTTCCATCTTTAAAAATTGATAAGCTTAGGAATAATAATACTTTATTTCCCCAATATGATGATAAGTCAATTTATGAGAGTTAAGAAATATTTAAGGAGATGTTTAGAAAGTTCCCTCATCATTTATTATTTGATTTGTTGATGATTCATACCTTTTATATTGAAATTCTAGGATCCCTTAGGTTTATAATTGATACAGGAGTTGGAGGATCTTTGATGTCAAAGCCTTTTAAAATGGCCTATATTTTGATAAAGGAAATTTTGAGAAACAAATTTCAGTGCCCTTCTGATAGGGTGAATCCTAAGAGAGTAATAAGTATTTATGAGTTTGATGCTTTATCTATTTTGACTGCTCAGGTAATAAGCATGTCTAAAAGTTAGACAAACTTGGAGTTAGTAGATATTTAGGATCACCTATGCATTTGGATGAAAATCATTTGAATTATTCTAGTGATTCTAGTGCTCAAGTGGTAGAGAATGTGAATGTTATAGAAAGAAAAAATAACCCCTATTCAAATTCATATAATCCAGGTTGAAAGTGCTCAGATGACACTAGAAAGTGCTCTGATACCACTTGAAAGTTTGTTAGGGATGTTAGGCCCTTATGAGCTGGCCCAAGACTAACAAAGAGAGAGGTGAATTGGATAACTTTAAAACCAAAGATAGAACTCAAACCAAAATCACCACAGAAATCAAGTGTGGAAGAAAATAATGCGGAAGCAATAATAAGAAAGAACACACCGGATTAATAGTGGTTTGGTCAAACCTTGACCTACGTCCACTCCTTGGAGGTACCCTCCAAGTATTGCACTAAACTAAGTGTCTCTCCTTTAGCCCCCCACAGCTAGGCAGAGAAGCCCTTACAAAATCACTTCAACCTTCTCTGGTGCGGCGAAGTCTTCGGGTCCTTTGACACCAAAGAGATCTTCTTCTTTGGTGAACTTCCCTCAAGACAAGCCTTGAATCTGACGGTATTCAGGTGCGAGCTTGCCGGAGCAATCCTGTGGAACCCCCTTCATACTGCCTTGAGTCCCCCCTCACAGGATCTTCTCCCTCTCTCAAACTCCACCCTTTCCTCACTCCCTTTCAAGCTCTCTCTTCAAATTTCTCCCAAAAGAACGAAGCTACAATGGATGCCAAAGACACTTACAAAGTGTCATGTCATAGCTTAAATAAAAGATCTCAAAATGAGCTCATTAATGCAAGTTGCCGACATTATCATCCAGGACGATAGACATATCATCCTGTACGATCAGTTCAAATTCAGCTCTCAGCCCGAGATGATTTGGGACGATCAGAAGAAAATTGGTTACATCGTCCTAGCTGATTTCACGATCGACCCGGACGATTAGTTTAAAATCGATTTCAATCATCCTGATCATCGCCCTGAATAGATTATGGCTGATGTAAATCGTCCAGGCAATCGTCCTGGCCGATCCTATGATCGTCCTGGACGATGTGATCGTATCAATCAGCCATTAATGCTTTCTAAAGATACCAGATCAATTTAGGCAAAATTGAGTTAAATCGTCATGGACGATGTGTATATCATCCTGGCCGATTTCCTAAAATAATGAATACCTAATCTGATCATGGCGGCTGATTCTATCTGAATTGAGCTTATCGTCCTGGCCGATAAAAGTATTGTCCAGGCCGATTAACATATGACGACTGCCTTAATGAGGATGCCCTAATTAGGGTTTCTATTTTTGGATAGATCGTCCAGGATGATATAAATATCGTTCCGGACGATGTTACCAAAAATAGAAATCTTTAGGGAATAATAGAAAATCTTCCAAGTTATAAATCATCAGGTACAAAATCAAATACAACAGACTCAAGAAAGGAAAAAAGTGTACAAACTGACTCAGACCTAGTTTACTCAATCTTGAGCTGAGTCCAAATTACAGTCCGATCGTGTGAACCTGAAATGTTAGTAGAAAAATAGTTGTAGAGAAAAAAGAATGTTTGCTATCATCAAAATCATAAGCCATAGATCCGTAATAATCTTCCCCTTTTTTATGATGGCAAATATTTCTATTTGAATTTACAAAAAGGAACATTTTCTCCTAATCTCCCCCTCACTAGAATAACACATTAAAAAATAGGGGAGATAAAAATATTTTTATTGTTTTAAAATTTTTTGAAAAGAAAAAAAGGATACAAATTCAACAGTACGTTCTCCCCCTTTGACATTATCAAAAAGAGAGGAGGCACAAACAAAAAATAAAATGAACAAAAGACAAAAAATGTTCCCTGATCTAGTGAAAAATAAATATTCTTAAAATAAGAAAGTTATCTCTTGGTTTTAATCAAAAACTTAGTAGAATTGTATTGACAACGTATAGCCCAGAAAAGGTTAGAAATTCAGAATTTGATAATCCAAACTCAAGTTCTTTAAAAAGGCTCAAAAACTTTTTAATTCAATATCTAAATCAAGCAATAAATTAGAAAAACAAACACTAATTTTTCAAAACTCCATTCATAAAATATATCCAATAGAAGATTAATGCACAAATTGTTGAATCAGGAATCGTGTTTTTTAAAATCAAGTATCGAAAGTATCAAGGATTTTCTTAAGCTTTTAAGAAGTACAAGAATGGTAAGCATTAAATTTTGTGGGCTCATTTTATGCCTCTTGTCAATTTGAATGTCATTCTTTGTGCATCTTTTGATTTTTGATACACTTTGTGTATATTTTTCAATTTGGCGTCCTTGCGCATCTTTTATTTTTGGCATCATTGGCCAATTTTTTTTATAATATGCTATCTTTCTGAAATCTTAAAAAATAAAAGTAAACCCATCCTATTGATAAAGCAAATTCTTGATTAAGAAAATTATGAGTTAGATTTAACAACTTGCAAAAGATCTCTATGCGATAAATAAAATATATGGAGATAAAAAATTTTAGTTTCAAAGACTAATTTAAAATTTGAAAAAGATTTTAAATCAAAAGTAGAATAACCTCTTTTAGGAAATAGAGATTGAGAGTCAAAAATATGAGTTTCCTTCCTTTGACTATTTTAGAGAAGTCAAACACACAACTTACCAAAGATTTAAAAAAAAAATAAGAAGTACATTTTTTATTTTTAGAAAAGTGAATGTGTGTTGATCAGAGGAAAACTTTCACGAAAATAAAAATTTTAAAGAATAAACAAAACAAAAACACAAAATAAAAATGAAAAACATAAAAATAAAAATACAACACAAAAACATGAAAGGCTTTTAACCATTATCTCTCTCCTGGTCCGATGCTTCAGAAATTAGATCTGCTCATGAGATTTTTTGCCTTTCATTATTTCCCCAGTTTAAATTTTTTTTCGCCTTACCCTTTTCTTTCGTAGGAAGAATTCTTAAATTAGGGCACTGATTTTTCATATGTCCAGGCTTCCTACATCGAAAGTAAATAACATCAGAAGAAATATGAATGTCCTTACCATTTTTACCTTTTTTCCACTTTTGCTTATGCTTTGGTGAGCTTTGTGATTTGCTTGACAAGTCATTGCATTCATCACCAATTAAGCTATCTCTTTCTGTATCTTCAGCTTTTAGAACAATCGTTTCACCTGCATCCAACAGTCTTTGACCCAACCATTGCTCGTAGGCAATGAGTGAGCCAATCAAATTATCAATAGAATATTCATTCAAATCTTTTGATTCATAAATAGCAATAACTTTGGCATAAAATTTTTCAAGTAAACATCAAAGAATTTTGTTAACTTTTTCAAAATTGGAAAATTCTCTTCCTAAGGAATGCAATGATATTACAATTTGAATGAACCTGATATACATGTCTAAGATCGTTTCAAAAGGTTTCATGGAAAACAAAACATTTCAAAATCATGCATTAACATATTCAACTTGAATTGCTTGATTTCACTAGTGCTTTCGTATATGGTGTGCAGTTTATCCCAAACTTCCTTACCAGTAGTGCACGTGGATACTAACATAAAATCTTCAGAATTTAAAGCATAGAAAAAGCAATTTAAAGATTTTGCATTCAATTGAGCATTTACTTGTTCTTCCCTATTCCATTGATTAAAAGGAATATCAGCTTTAACTCCATTAACAATACGTGACGGTGATGAATAACCAGTTAAAATCATATGCCACATGCGAAAATCAATCAATTGCAAGAAAGTCATTATATAAATTTTCCAAAAATCAAAAGTAATATTTTCAAATAAAGGTGGTATGGTGATTGAATATCCTTTCGCAATATTATTATTTAAAAAAGTAGCCATGGATCGAAATTCAAAAGCTTTTAAAAACTTATTTTATGAATCCTGCTCTGATACCACTTGAAAGTGCTCAGATGACACTAGAAATTATCTGATACCACTTGAAAGTTTTTTAGGGATGTTAGGCCCTTATGAACTTGCCCAAGGCTAACAAAGAGAGATGTGAATTGGATAACTTTAAAACCAAAGATAAAACTCAAACCAAAATCACCACAGAAATCAAGTGCGGAAGAAAATAATGCGGAAGCAATAATAAGAAAGAACACACCGGATTTATAGTGGTTCGGTCAAACCTTGACCTACGTCCACTCCTTGGAGGCACCCTCCAAGTATTGCACTAAACTAAGTGTCTATCCTTTAGCCACCACAGCTAGGCGGAGAAGCCCTTACAAAATCACTTCCACCTTCCCCGGTGCGGCGGAGTCGCCGGGTCCTTTGACACCAAAGAGATCTTCTTCTTTGGTGAACTTCCCTCGAGACAAGCCTTGAATCTGATGGCATTCAAGTGCGAGCTTACTGGAGCAACCATGTGGAACCCCTTCCACACTCCCTTGAGTCCCCCCTCACAGGATCTTCTCCCTCTCTCAAACTCCACCCTTTCCTCACTCCCTTTCAAGCTCTCTCTTCAAGTTTCTCCCAAAAGAATGAAGATGCAATGGCTGCCAAAGACACTTATAAAGTGTCATGTCATAGCTTAAATAGAATATCTAAAAACGAGCTCTATAATATAAGTTGCCGACATTATCATCCAGAACGATAGGCATATCATCTTGTACGATCAGTTCAAATTCAGCTCATCATCCCAAGATGATTTGGGATGATTAGAAGAAAATTAGTTACATCATCCTAGTCGATCTCACGATCATCCTGAACTATTAGTTTAAAACTGATTTCAATCATCCTAATCATCACCCTAAATAGATTCTGGCTGATGTAAATCGTCCACGTAATTGTCCTGGCCGATCCTATGATCGTCCCTGACGATGTGATCGTATCAATCAGTCATTAATGCTTTCCAAAGATACCAGATCAATTTAGGCATAATTGAGTTAAATTTTCATAGACGATGTGTATATCGTCCTGGCCGATTTCTTAAAATAATGAATACCTAATCTGATTATGATGGGTGATTCTTTCTAAATTGAGCTTATCATCATGGCTGATAAAAGTATAGTCCATGCCAATTAACATATGATGGTTACCTTAATGAGGATGCCCTAATTAGGGTTTTTGTTTTTGGACAGATCATCCAGGATGATATAAATATCGTCCCGGACGATGTTACCAAAAATAGAAATCTTTACGGAATAATAGAAAATCTTCCAAGTTACAAATCATCAGGTGCCAAACCAAATACAACAGACTCAAGAAAGGAAAAAGTATACAAACTGACTCAGACCTAGTCTACCCAATCTTGAGCTGATTCCAAATTGCAGTCCGATCGTGTGAACCTGAAATGTTAGTAGAAAGACAATTGTAGAGAAAAAAGAATGTTTGTTATCATCAAAATCATAAGCCATAGATCCGCAACACAGGTTGGAGGAACCACCCTAATTTTATTTGGAGTAATAATAATGGTGAATATTAATGGAATGCAAACCAATCCAATCATGTAGGACCTTAGAATAACTCTCAGTAGCCTATAGTGAACCATAAACCTTTTTATCCCTGAGCTATTATTAGATTAATCAATATAAAGATAGGAATACACCTATGGGGATTTAGTGCTTCAGATGTGCAACCAATTACAGAGTCAAGCTGCTACCCTTAAAATTATAAATATTAAATAGGGCAACTTGCTAATTTGATTAATAGTAAACCTTGTGATCACTATCCTAATCATAGCAAAAAAATATTTGGAAGAACATTATAAGATTATTCAATTAAGAAGTGGGAAGGAATTGGGAGATGCCTATGAGGACATAGATTAACCTCAAAATGAAATTGTGGTAGGAGAGCCTTTAGTGACTAAACACCTTAAGAATATCTTAAACTAATTAATGAATCTGAAAGACTTATTAGGAAGGTTGTAGAGAGACCACCACCACCTATTCGTCAACGTTAATTAAATAAAATTTTGATAAATAATTCTCTTGGATTTTTTATATATTTAAAAAGTTAATCATTACCATACCTTCTTGAAAACCTTAGAGTAGATTCCCACTTATGTTAAATTCATGAAATATGATCTAAATAAGAAACAAAAACTTAGGGAATTTTAAATTGTAATAGTGACTAAGGAATGCAATGCTATCATATAGAAGAAGCTCTTAAAAAGGTTGAAGGAACTTGATAATTTTACCTTTCTTATAACAATAGGGAATAAATAATTTGGGAGAGGATTGTATGATTTAGGATCCAACATCAATCTTATGCCTTTGTTCTTTTTTAAGAGATTAGATTTAGAAGAGGTCCAACCCACCACAGTCTCCCTTCAACATGTCGATAGATTGTTTACTTATCCTAAAAAGGTGCTAGAAGATGTTCTTGCTAAAGTACATAAGTTTATCTTTCATGTAGATTTTATCATCTTAGGTATGAAAGGGGATAAGGAGATACCCATTATCTTATGGAGACCATTCTTAGCAATATAGAAGGTTGTGATAGATATTCATACAGGGGAACTGAACATGAGAGTACAAGATCAAGAAGTAACTATAGATGTGCTTAAATCCATGAAATTTCCTTATGAAAAGAATATGGAATGCTTCAAGATTAATTTGGAAGAAATAATTATTATGGACTGTAAGGAAGATCTTTTCTCAAATGATAATTTGGATGAATACTTAGAAGAGAATTGTTAGGAGTTAGAAGAATGTTTAGTTTGTTGGAGAAAATTCTTGGATGTTTAAGAGAGGAATGAAACATTGGATAACTCATCTTTGTGTAGAGCTTTAATACCATATATAGAGGAAGCACTAGTTTTGGAGCTTAAGGCCCTACCTAACCATCCTAAGTATGACTTCTTGGGTAGTAACTCAATTTTTTTATCATTAATTTTATTGGTTAAAGGAAGATTAGGGAGGTAAGTGGATTAGGGTTCTATGAGAGTATAAGAAAGCATGTGGATGGACTATAACTGATATCAAAGGAATTAGTCCATCATTGTGCATTCATAGGATTTTGATGAAGGAAAATTTCTTACCAAAAGTTGACTCCCAAAGAGGATTGAATCCATACATGAAAAAAGTGGTTAAAAATGAATTGCTTAAATAATTAGATATATAAATTATTTACCCCACTTTTTATTTTGCTTGGTTGAGTCCTATTCATTTTATTCCAAAGATGGGTAGTTTGATTGTAGTATCCAATGAACAAAATAAAGTTATTCCGAAGAATTACTAGGTTGAGGATTTATATTAGTTACAGGAAGTTGAATAAAGACACTAAGAAAGCTCATTTTCCCTTTTCATTAATTGACCATATGTTAGATAGGTTGGCAGGGCATTCTTTTAATTATTTCTTAGATAGAATTTCATTTACCACAAGATTATTATAGCACCAAAGGACCAAGACAAAACTACCTTCACTAATTTCTATGAAACATTTACCTTTAGAAGGATGCCCTTTGGTCAGTGTGATGCTCTTGTAACTTTCTAGCAATGTATGGTGTATATTTTTAAAAAAATTAATAGAGAATGGTATCATAATTTTATGGATTATTTATTTGTATTTAGAACTACGTTTGATTCTTGCCTTGATCATCTTATCACTATGCTTAAAGGATGTGTGAAAATAAATTTAGTATTAAATTGGGAAAAGTGTCAATTCATAGTAAAGAGATTGTGCTGGGATATAAGATTTCTAAGATGGTGTTAGAGGTGAATAAGGCTAATGCTCAGGTTATAAAAAATTGCCACCACCTAATTCGATAAAAGGCATTATTAGTCTTTATGGCATGCTAGGTTTTATAAAAGATTTATCAAAGACATTTTCAAAACTTCCAAACCCTTGCATCATTTATTGGAAAATGATGTTCTATTCGCATTTGATATTACATGTCATGATGCATTAAAATTTAAAATGAACATTTAATCATTGCACCTATTATGTATGGTGATTTGACTTTGTCAACTGACCTAATTTGGTTAAATCTCTCATATACACACTTTAAAAAAATATAAATATCATATCCATGCAACCAAATCCTTCAAAATTCATGAAAATAGCTTCCTAAAGTACCCTAGGACCAATCCTAAGTGGCTTGACCATGTTTGACCAGTCAACATGGTCAATTCAACTATAATTGCTTAAATGGTAAAAAAATGATCAAATTTTCAAAATTTCAAAAATCTCTTTACACCAACCCATGTGGCCTACTTAAATGGATTCTAGAATCTTTCTAATTACACTCTAATCTATTTTCATGCTTTGACTTCATCCCAATCAACCCCATGATGACACATGTGCATAAAAGGCTAAAAATCACTTTCTATATTACTTTATAATTTTCCCAACCACTCTCCTACCCAAAGTACTTTATAATTTTCCCAATCACTTTCTAAAAAGTATAAATTAGTTGTAAAATTATTCATAATTAAGTCCATAACAAATGAAAAGTTAAATCTCCTTGAAATTCAATCAAAGTTTACATTAATTTAAAAATTAAGAACTATTAATTAATTAAATTAAATAATTATAAATATTTAAATAACAAAATAATTTTTAAACACTTTTAGTCATACCTAAAAGTCATTAGTGATATTTGCGGAAGATTTCAAGAGATTTCAAGTTAATTTGCAATAATGAAAATGAAATTCTCTCTAATTAAATAATTAAATAATTCATTGAAATGGTCAAATTAGAAAAATTATAACTAATTACAGAAAACTCTAAATAACACAAACTTAAATGTATTTGATTCATATATGAGTCTAGTATTTATAAAAAAATATAAAACTTCTAGAATTCTTTTTTTTTTTTTTTTTGAAGAAATGCAGAAATTGCATTAAAAAAAAAACTTCTAGAATTCAATGTAAATAAAAAAGTTAATATTTGGTCAAACCTACTTCATTGAATAATCCAAAAATATAAAATTTAATAAATCACCAAAAACTCAACAATTATCGAATTCAACTAATTAAATCATATAGACAACATTTGCACTATTTTAATAAAGTTGTTATGTTGGACTACCTCAAGCTATGTGGCTATGTATCTTAAGGAGGATTTGGTTCTCGTACCCATTATGACAATGCCAAGAATAAATTTGATGAAATGTAAAAAATAAATTATGAATCTTATTAATTAGTAATCAAGGAATTATAATTAATTAAAAAAATTAACACTCTATTCATAAATTATTTAGGTTGTACTACCTCAATTTATTGGGCTACATATTTTAAGGAGGCTTAGGTCTGTGTGCCACTATGACAATGACATAAATGAGTTGATGAGATGTAAGATTTAAATATAAATATTAAAAATCAATAATCAACCAACCATCAAACTTAAATAAATAGATAATTATTGGGCAACTCGGGCTTATGAGTCTATTAAATTAACTAAAAAGAGGGTGAAATAAATCTCATAGCCATGTTTTAACAAAGGAAATATATATTCAACTTAAATAATCATTGAATTTAGAAATAAAATACCTAAAAATTTGAAGCTTTCATATAACTTGCTTGTCTCCTTTAAGGAAGGTAACTATGTATTAGATTGGAAGTATTAAATGACTACAAAAATGCCATAAACAACTTCATTAATTAAAATATGTTCTAAAATAAATCTCAAAACATCAAAAACAATAAAAATTAAATTATAATTTGTGGACTTCCGAAGGACTCAAAGGGGATTGGTACACAATGGGGTGACTAGGAGATCCTTCTCAAAAGAAAAGAAAGGGCTCAATTTGGCTTAGTCAACACACACGGTTTACACTGACATTCAGAGGGACTAAGATAGTAAGGAGGGAAAGAAAATCAATCACTCAAAGCATATAGAGAGAAAAGATGGAAGTAGCGTCATCTACGTGATGCGAATAAGCAGGATTTATAGTCCCTGAAGAAAGGGAACTTACCTACTATTTAGGCATACTACGAGACACCCATTGTAGTAGCCTCAAATCCTAGATTTAAGGTGGGATTAGTGTTCTACCAAACACTAACACCCGTATCATAGCTAATACACATAGGCTTATACCCTACCTGAAGAGGGAAGCTAGCTAACCACCTAAGTGCTTCAAATCCATGTTATCTGGTCTTTATGAAAGATGGATAGGTAGTTTAGTATTTTGGAAGAAGGGCCAACAACTAGAGAGCTTCCTAATTGACTCTGGACTTATGTAGGGTGAATGCTCCTGGAGCTAATATAATTAAATTTTAATTTAGTTAATTTCTAATGCAATGCATGCTAATTAAAAATGCCAAATCATGTATGCTTGAGATTTTAAAAATAGGCTCATAGAAAATAGTTTTTTAGAAAAGACTGGGCCTCCCCATGTTTAGCACTTCATTCTCATAGGCCAGATTATTCAGACTCTACCTGCAGGCGAGGAGGTATCTTATTAGAAGGAGAGAGAAGAATGCATCAGTATGCATACGACCCATGATAGCTCTTGCAGTTCCCTAGCTCGTTAGGTTTCTATGTTATTTAATTCTTAAAATTTTAGAATTTTGTTATGAGTAGAAAAAGTTTTTATCCTAGAGAGCCTAGTGAAAATCAAGCCATACACATGCAAGAAAAGAAACCTAAAAAAAATATGCAATTTTTATTATGCACATAAAATAAACACATCAATATAAATCAACCTGTAAAAGTTAAGTAAAAAAAAGTCCATGGTAAGTGTCGTATAAGTATAACCTAGGGTTTGTAGAAAAGTAGTGGTGGCCACGCTTCACTGATAACATCCTGGATTCTAATCCTCCTAAATAATGCAAGTCTTAAAAGCCAGTCATTTCATCTTCAAGTCTTCAAATTTAGGTGGATCATCCTTCTCCGGATCATCTCCCTTTGGATCGTCTCCTTTAGGCTCCGTTTGGTTTGACCTCCAGAAGGGTACTCAAATGACTAAGAAATTCGCCAAGAATGGGCCTTTCTTATTCTCTTTGGGTACCGAGTATTTGAAATGCTGGACTTTTGAAGACTTTCACTACTCAATGAATTACATCAAATTACATTAGATTTGAAAAAGAAAATCTAGACCTGGACTCCTACATGGTTATCCTAAGAAAAATCTCAAGCAATTTATAGTATACAACACAAGCAGTTTATATTACGCAAGAAAGGAAAAAACACTTGACCACACTCTTTTATTTTATGGAGGGAGCTTTAGCAATTTATGGAGCATCTACAAAAAATAGAATTTGTATTTAAAGCTTTAATTATGACTGCCCCCTCTATTAGCGCTGCATAAGCATGGCCACATGCATAAGATTGAATTTATATAAAAACAGCTCTAGCCCATGGGCTGTCTAGCACACAAATAACACCACAAAAATAAAGTATGATAATAAAATAAACATCACAATAATAATAACACTTCAAAGAAAAAAATAAGTCAATCAACATATGTGTCACACACAATCACATATCATCATAGAAATATAAAGCAGAAAAAAATAAACACCAGCCCTAATCCTAGAGTTAGAAGTGGCGCCCTAGCATATTTATGTGTATGTAGTAGGCTTGTATGTTTGGATAGGTCATATATAGGATAATTAGTTTGGGTTATATAAGGTTAGAGTTTGTTGAAAGCTAGAAAAGGAGATTTGATTAAGGTTTAAATATTAATAGATTAGGGTCTATTTTTAGTTAATTTAGTTTTTTGATCCCTTTTTAATGCTTAGGGTAGTGATATTTCTAGTTCAAATTATATTAGTCAATTTTGGAAAGTCTCAGGTCCTCCTATGTGCTAGGCATGTCCAAAAAGGCCACTATGGGAAACAAGCTAGGTTTGGAGGTTTTAGCCTTTTAATTAAATATTAAGGTTTACAAGGAGTAATTAGGCTTTGAGTTTGTTGGATTTGGAGTTTTTTAGGCGAAGTTATGAATTTTAGAAGATTGGGGCAATTAATGAATTATCAAAAATTATTTAATAAGGGGTGATTTTATATTTTTGATCCAAATCAGCTCAAAACTAATTGGAATCACCCCAAAAGGTCATAAATGACCTAACAAGATGTTCTCAAGTGTTTGGGGAAGATTTAGAATTTTTAATAATTTTTAATTATCTAATAAGAGCAAAATGGTAATTTTTAGTTAAAGTTAAATTAGGGATTAGATTAAAGTTCAACTAAGGGGCCTTACTTATCTAAGTTTAAGGGATAAATTATGAAGAGTTTGAGATATTATGGAAAATTTTCTGAATTAAAATGAATTTATTAGAATTTTTAGAAGTTATCGGAGCGTAATTATAGGTTAAATTACGGTTGGTTAACTAAGGGGTCTAAAGGCTCCTAAAAATTTTTAAAAAATTCTGACAGGTTTAGAATGTCACTAAGTTTAAATTTTGAGAGTTTTATATCAATCAGGGATTTATCCTAGCTCCTATAATATTTCTATGTTTGCTAGACAAGTTCTTAATTATTGTCCTTAGGGTGTCACTATATTAAATAGATTTAAATCAAAGTTTGAGACTAACCCTTAAGAAAACATATAAGGAAGTGCATGCATAAATAACTAAACACACCAATTCTTAGGATATAGGAGAGCTTAAACTAAGTGCTCGTGCATCCTACACATGCAAAATATAACATGAAAGAGAAATAACACTATAGGAATAATGTCATTTTTTGGCGACCCTTTCCGGCGAAAAAAAGACCAAAATCCGTTGGAAATTAGTATTTCAGGCAGATTTCCAGTGGAATTTTTTTCGCCAGTTACACGTGCATCGAAAAATGCCTTCCGAAGTTAAAAAATGCATCGAAAATATTTTTGGCGCATTTCTGATGGCAAATTCATCGAAAATGATTTGCGGTGATTTATTTTTGCACGGGAAAAAAAACTGTGTAGTTAGCCAACGAGCCCGCCCAAGTAGCTCAGCCCCAGTCCTCCACTAACGCACCATCTGAGCCCGCCCCTTAACCCAGCCCACCCGCGGTACTACCATGCATGACTCAAGCTGGCCCGAGTCAATGCATAAAGCGGGGTTTGAACTCTTGGCCTCTCCCCACCAACGCGCGCGCATATCCAGAAGCCTCAATCATTCTGCCATAAAGGAAAACCTGTTATTACAGATAACCTTTTTTATTTAAAGTATAATTGTTGAAATTTTAAAAGTAAAATATTATTTTAAAGCAAGACCATTTTTTAAAATTAATTAATTTAATTTAATAATAAATTAATGAATTAGTTAAATTTATTTTAAAATATTTATTTTGAATAATTTAATTTAATAATACATTATTGGATTATTTAACTTAATTTAACTAAATAAATAATTATAAAATTTATTATTAACAATTTTTTTGAATTTTTTAATTTCCATCGGAAATCCATCGGAAATGTCGTCGGAAATACATCCGACAGAAATCCAATAAAAAAATTTGCAATAAATTTGTCAAAATTTTTTCAAAAATATTTCGTCAGAAATTCATCGTAAAATTCATCAGAATAGCTGACGAATTTTTTTTTTTTGTCGAAAATTTCGCCTAAAATGAGCTATTTTCCTGTATTGTAAAGAGTGCTTATCGGAGAAATTAGTGAATGATTGGGATTCAATTACCCACTAATCCTCCCCTTGAATGTTATTCATCAACATGATCAATATTTAAAATTTCAAGTAGTGGATCTTCCAAATTTAAGAATTTAATCCTATAGGTAATTTCAAAATAATTCAAAATACCCGTGCCTACTAACGCACAAATACATAAGTTTCAAAATAATTCAAGGTTCATACTCATGGGAGATCCACTGATCACCCAAATGAAGTTTCAAAATAATTTAAAAATAATTTTGTAATTTCAAAATAACTAACATATTATTTAAATTAAATAATGATTAAATAATATAAATAATTAAATAGTATAGAAATAACATTAGAACATTATATTTTTTAAATCTAAAAATATTTTTAAATTAAAATACATATTTTTCTGAAAAGAATGAGGTATTATACGCACAAATTCGATTTGAAATAAAATTACAATGAATTTTTCAAGTTTAAAGTAATTAATAGAATTTTTTAAAATAATTTAAAATAACTATTATTTAAAAATAATTATTAAGGTCTCTAATTTTTCAAAATAATAATTACATAGTTATTAAAGGAAAAAATGTTGAATTTATTTAATTATTAATTAAGTATAAATATTTAATAATTTAAATAATTATAAGAATAATTAAAATAATATTATTAAACATAAAAATTTAAAATTAAAGAATTAAAAGTAAACCTCTGATTTTTTTAAATAAATAAATATTTGTATTTTATTAATCAAATAATAATTTAAAATAATAATAATAATGATTTGTAAAATAATTTAAAATAAAGCACTAATAATAATAATAAGCAATAAATAATAATAAATAATAAATAATAAGAATAGTAATAGTAGAGATGATGATTTAAAATATAACTTTCTGATTTTATAGAAAATAAAAGATTATTATAAGAATTATAATTATTAATATTATTAAATAATGCTTTAAAATTAATTAAATACTTAAAAATAGATTTAAATAGATAACATAAAATATAAAATATGTTTAAAAATAATTTCAATTTTAAATTAAAGAGGTTAAACTTGTGAATTTTTTATATATATTTTTTATGATTTTTTTTTTAAATTTTCTGTTAAAAAAAGCCTTTAAATTATATTTAAAACAACTTTTTAATTAAAATATCGGTGGTGGGCTACGTGGCATCTCGTGATTGGCTCCACTGTCTACGACGACGGTGCTCAATCATTGATAATGATTGCGACATTATGCAATCATTATCCCATGATTATGGGACCACGTAGTTTCGACTTAACTTAGTCAGCACCGTGTAGATGCTGTCGGATCGAGCACATATTTGATTCGACGATCAGGATCACATCGGATGGATAGCGTAACAGCGGGATCGAATGCTGTGGTTGATTCAAACTACAAAATGACATGGTCTTGACTATTGATCGCGAGATCAACGATTGAGATCACATCCACGACAATGGGAGAGCGAACCCAAACCCTATAATAATAATTTGGCTCATTCTCTTGATCATGTGCACCAAATCAAACAAAATTTGAAGCACAAGCTTTATGCAAGAAGAGCATTCATGGGGAATACTTTTTGGAGTATGAAAAGCATTTAATGCAATGCTAATTAACCCTAAGTGTCCTAATCTAGATTTAAGGATTTCACCTCGATTTTTTGACAGTTTGACCCATTTAAGGATTCTCTGAATTTGTAGTTTATCCATGAATAATTTTATAGAAGGATCCTCGGGCTCCCAACATCTAGATCTGTCAAAAAACATCGTGGGAGATATTTGGCCTCGGTTTGTCAGAGATCTCGCCGCCAGCAAGGTCTCGATGGTGGATTTGAGTTGGGGAAGTTAGGAGGAAGTGGGAAGAGCTCTCACATAAAAAAATCTTCGGCCAAGAGGCTCTAGGGGAGGAGTTATTGTAAGAGCCATCCAAAAGAAACCTTAAGGAGACTATTTAAAAGATTAGAGCTATGATTAACAGCCTAGATTCAATCTAAGGTCAATTAGGAGGGATTTAAGGTGGTTAGGTTAGAATTTGAATGAATAGAGCGATAGGAAGGATTTCAAATACATTAAATATGATTAAATGGGCTTAAATAGGTCAATTTGACCTATTTAAAACTTGGGTTGACCTAGTCAACCTAGTCAAATAGGTCCAAGGGGGTGGGGGTTTGAGTCCAAGTGATGTTTGAATTGGATTAGAACTTAAATAGACCCATTTAGGCTAATTGGGTCAACCTAGGTTGACTTGGTCAACCAAGTTGACCCTGAGCCCGGGTTTGGGGAAAAACAAGGTCAAAAAAGTTCTGTTAGCTTTCAATAAACATAATTCAACCCTTAAAAATTTTAAATAATAGTCAACTTATAACATATCTAAGCCATACAACCTCATACACATTGTAGATTATTTTCTAGGATAACCAACTCAAGTTCTAGGCTAAGCCATCATTCTTTTGCATGTTCTTTTCTCTGTGATGGGGATTGATGTAGATTTATATATAAATGAATGTTGGCTGTAAAATTTTGATGTAAATTATGATGCTTATAATGTGATCTGTATGTTTTTACCCTTATGATGTGATTTATGATAAATGTTTAGATTTTATTGGTTAGGTTGATTTGGATTATCATTACTAATATAATCTTCTACAAGTGGCCATGCTTATGTGGGATTATAATAGAAGGGGGCTAAAATCATTAAGCTTAAAAGCTAATCAATTTTTTTGTATGTGCTTTCATTTCTAAGCTAAGCCCCCTTAACTAAATAAAAGCATGACCAAGATTACAGGTTGCCAAAAATGAATAATAATTATGCTCACGTTTAGATTATTATTATATAAACCACTTTACTAACATGCAGGTAGTTTTGAGTCTTTATCCTTTTAAAATGTAATTTAGTAAATAATAAGAGTTGTAAAAATCTATAAAATAAGACAATATCTCAAAAGAATAGGGATCCAAAGAGAAAAGAAACATCATTTACTAGAGAGTTCTTTTCATTTGGAGATCCTATTAGATGAACAAACAAGGAGCCTAAAGAAGAAAACCAAGTTGAAGTAGATGTGAAAATTAAAACAAAAATGCCTTGCTTAAGATTTGCAACATTTTAATAGCAGTTGAATCCAGGTTGTTGTTAGTGGAGCATGACCACCTTTACTTTCAACATATCTTGGGTTATATATTAAGTGGCATTTGCCACACATACTTTTAATACTCATATTCTTTTAAATGATTATGTTTATATTATTTGTGCAGTAGAAATTGCATGTTTTTCATAGGTTTCTTTTTGTCATGTGCTTGTACTTGGTATCAAATATCTTATGATAAAAAAGGCACCAAACCTAGATTGGTGAGGTGGATACTTTTGTTACAAAACTTTGATGTAGAAATCTTAGATAGGAAAGGTAATGATAACCAAATTGTTGATCATCTCTCAAGACTTGTATTTGAAGAGCATGCCTCTCATAAAAATGACATTATTTAGTTTTTCTTATGAGCTGTTATTTGCTTTGCACATGAGTAGATTATCTTAATATGCTGACATTGTGAATTTTATTATTAGTGGTGTGATTCCTTTTGACTTATCATCTAGTCAAAAATGTACATTTTTGTATGATGCTAAATTTTTCTTTTGGTATGAGCAATACTTATTTTAAAGGTGTAACTAACAAATCATTAAGAGATGTGTACTGAGAAAGAAATATAACCTATAATTAGAAAATGTCATGACTCACATTTTGGAGGATATTTTAGCTGAGTTATAATTGCTTCTAAAATTCATCAATCAATATTCTATTGGCCTACTTTATTTAAAGATGTTAATGATAACATTAAAAAGTGTGGTTGATGTCAAAGAGTAGGCAATATCTTTAGAAAAATGAAATGCCCTTAAATTATGAATTGCAGGTAGATTTTTTTTATGTTTGGGGATTTAACTTCTTGGGTCCATTTATGCAATCCACGATGTTAATATATTTAATTGTTGTTCACTATGTTTCCAAATGGATTGAAGGAGTGGAAACCCCTAAAAATGATGCTCATGTAGCACTTAATTTTCAAGGAAAATATTTTTTCTAGATTAAGAATTCCTATAGTTTTAATCAGTGATGGGTGATTTCATTTCTATAATAAAAGAGTGGAACAATTGATCACTAAATATGTTATCCAACATAGGATTGCATTAACTTGTCATCTCCAAGCTAGTGGTCAAGCTAAAATTAGTAACAAGGATATTAAAATAATTTTAGAGAAAACTATGAGTTCTAATAGGAATGATTGGGCTATAAGATTGGATGATGTATTATGGGCCTATCAAAATGCATTAAATGGAATGTTTCTCTATATCTTTGTCTTTGTAAAAGCTTGTAGTTATCTTTAGAAATAGAATAAAAAGCATTTTTGGGTGGTAAAAGAACTAAATTTTAATCTTAAAGAAGTTGAAGAAAAGAGGTTAATACATTGAATAAGTTTTGATGTGAAGCTTATAAAAATACTAGGATCCATAAGGAACAAACAAAAATAAGGCATGATTGTAAGCATCTTAAGGAAGAATTCACTCTTGGATAAGAGGAAATATTATTCAATGCTAGATAAAAATAATTCCTTAAGAAAATATAAGTCCAGGTGGTCAGGATCTTTTACTATCCTTAGGGTATTTTCTTATAAAGCTGTAGAGATTTAGGACAAACATTATGTTTCATTCCAATGAATTACATTTTTTTAATATAACTATATTAAATTAAATTTTATGCAATACACTAAATAAATTTAACAAATCTATACAACTATTATAAATGGCACATAATTTATAATTAAACCACACCATTATTTGATTAAAGCATGAATAACATTTATGGATTAACAATCAATGATCAATATACTCAAGATTTGTTAAGAAATTAAAAAAGATTATTTCCTAGATTTATTAATGAAATTTTGTTAAAAAATAATTCAATTTGAGCTTAAATTTTTTATTAATCAATTTAAAAATAAAATGGATAATAATGAGTTCAATCATCCTAAGGTAGCTTGAATTAAGAATTTTTTGATGTTATTAATTTTTAACTAATTTCTTATGTAAATTAAATAATTAGGCTTTAATAGCTTGATTAAGCATTACTAAGGTGAAGTAATTAGCACCTTTCACTGCTTAATGAATTTGTGAGTTTTGTTGACTATACCAGATTAGGAATTTAAGCTTTTTAAACCTAATTCCTAATAAAGATTTTTTAAAAGTTTTATGATGAATTGATTAATTGATTTTTATTCAATCAAACGTGAATTAAATTGAATTGACCAAATATTGCCTTTTAATAAATCTCAGGTTAGTGTTTATTCATTTCTAAATACAACTCCTTAAAATGATAATAATATATTTCCTTTAAATTATTTGGATGAGCTTTTATAATTTATAAAGAAAATTAAGAAGATTGAAGGATGAAATATATGAATGGAGGTGATAAAGCCAAGCAAGAGGCTAGGAGCCCCAATATTATACCTTTGGCCTATATTCTATTAGCCAGTAATAAACCAATGATTACTTGACAAATAATTGATCCATCACAATTTCAAATGTTATTGCCTAATGCTCAACCCAATTCTTATTCACTAGTAAAAGTGCACTTAGATATCTCTTTTATTAATAGCCAAAAAGTTGTCATTTTTTTCCATTCACTCTTAACATTAATTTAGTCAATTAGGAATAATCACAACAAAACTTAAGATATATATAACATAACACAAATTTACAAAATGTATACTAACTCTTAAAAATGTAAAATTTAATTTGGTTAAAAAGGTACAACTACTATAATTCCTGATCAGATAAATTCTAACAAATTAAATTTAGTGTCAATTTTTTTGCTGGAAGTTAAAAATTTTAAAATCATAAAATTTGATAGATTCTTTAATTGGTTAAATGTAGATAGATATGAATATTGATTTTAAACTCAACAAATCCTCTTAAAATAACTAATACTTGAATATATGATTTTCATAAATAAAAAGTGAATTTAGAATTACTATTTTTTTTATCATATTTTATAGATTCAATCAATCAAATGACCATTTTTAACTATTCTATCCTTAATGTGCAAGATTTGTAATATTGTATGAATTGCATTCAAATTACATCCAAACAATTGAATAAGAGTGTATAAAAGAGTTAAAAAAATGAACATGTGATACCAACTATTTATCTTATTTATTGACTTGAGTTAAATAATAAACATTAGCCATTTGATGATGATTCATGAGAATGAATACGTATAAGTGGGTCTCAACATAATTCATGTCTTATATATTGAAACTAATATTAAGGCAAAAAGAATCAATAAGTCATTTTTAAAAGTAAAACCCAACCCTATGGCTTATAATTAAGGTATGTTATGACCTAACTCAATTTGAGTAACAATGTGACTTATTTAGTAAATTAAGTTATTTGTTGGCTTAAAAACTTAGTTTGTTATACACCCAATCAAATTATGGGTAGGTGGTTCAAAATGTTATGATCAACATAACTCAATATACATTTAAATTATTAATTATTTTCCTACATATAAACTACATATGTTATTATTGTTCTTACTCCTAACAACTTAGTACATAGCCTTTATCGCTGATTTAAGTATTCATGTTTTGTACTTTTCATTGATGAACATTGAGCAATGATTCATAAGTCTACAAATGTGTTTAACTGCTATGCAAATGATCTTACTCACTCTCCTCCACCACTTAGGCTTTCATTCTTTTCCCTATAATTCATAGATATTGTGTAGAAAAATATTAAACTTTAAATGCATATTAACTATCACGCACAAATCAATTTGGAAGAATTATTTCTTTTACCTTTCAATAATAATAACAACAACCAAAGCTATCTAATTTCTTTTGTCAATAATATAAACTAGCAATATAAATCATTCTACGGATCAAAAAATCATTATACAACTATATTCATACTACAAAAGTTATATATAATAGGCAGGAGTAACAGAATTACATCATATAATCTATCTGCTCATAACTACAAAAGAATAACTAAACAAAACAATAATAATAACTTGAAGGATCCAGTAATTGCTTAGTCTCACACTCTTGATCCTCTTCCCTGACTTGAAATTAATTAAACCAAATATAATGAGTTAAATAGCCCAACATATCACTAAATCTTGTAACAGAGCTCAAAACATTATAATGGAATAATATGCATGCCATCAATAAATTCATAACAGTAGCATTCAATATGATCATGAATCTATGAAGAAATAATAAATAGTAATATACAGAAGCAATAAAATCAGTAAAATAGTATAATAGTATGGTATGGATGCTAGTAAAATATAATACTAAAAAAAGCAAAATTGGTAAACAAGAAAACTAATAAATTAGTGATCAGTGGATCAACAAATCATTACAAAGATCAAATCAAATAATAAGTAAATGATTCTTCCCAAATTAGTAGATCAAGAAAATTAGTTATGCTTTAATTTCTATAATAAATTGGCATGTGTTTTATTGTGCTCTGATGGGTAAATTGAGGAGGTTTGGAGTGGAAATGGAGAAGTTCAGGAATATATGTTATGATGCCTTTAAGGTATATTATGGTGGCTAAAAGCCATATTATTATGCTATATGCACGATATCAAAATAGTTAGGTGCTTTATGGACTAGGCTATGTATTCAGATTCTTGTGCCAAGGGCACATTATAAACTATATTAGGTATTATATGCACCATACTATATATTCAGATTCTGGTGCCAAAGGCATATTATAAATTCTGTTAGGTACTATTTACCTATGTTATATATTCATATACCAGTGTTAAAGGAGGATTGGGATGTATAAGAAGAGATTGGTTTATATTATATATATATATATATATATATATATGTTGGAAATTTAAGCATATGGACAATTTATATATTTATTATAAGACATGTGTTTATATTTTAGTCGGTTTATGTATAGTTTTTATAGTTATTTAAATCCATTTAGAATAAAATTTGATTCAGTTTCAACTTTTTATATAATTTTTTAGTTTATTATTACATCACAATATTTTTAAACCTTTTGGTTTGAGCTATTGATTTCTTTTTTAGGCTATGATAGCCTACTAAGCCATATTAGCTCACTCCAACTTTTAATTCTATTTTCAGGTCTGTGAAAGGGTAAGGAAAAAGATGAGTAGTTTGATAGCAGACATGTATTAGTGCTATAGTTATGTTTTTGCTAGTTCAATTTTATAAGCTTGGCTTTTATTATGTTGTTTTCTCTGTTGTCAAGCACTCTCTAAGATAGACCTTAGACTATATATATATTTTGGATGATCTATTAGAAAATTATTTTTGATATATAGTCTTCTACTTTATTCTATATTACATAGTTGATCTATGGTGTGTATAAATTGGAAGTATAGTTTTTTAAGCACTTCTCCAACTGGAATTTCAGCCATATCAGGTTGACTTTTGTCAAGCTTTTTTATATTGGAGCATCAGTTGGATAAGTGAATCATAACATAGCCATATGATTAAATTTATAGAAGAGTGATATGATTCTATGTAGTTGTGGGTACTCATTTCATTTATTTTTATAAACATTTGTCACATATAGTGATATTTAGTCTTTAAGATGCATTGTTAGATAGAGATATGAACAATCGTCATAGATCTATGATAAGTGTAAATTTTATATTATTTAATGTACTTTATTTTTAGTAAAGTATGTTATTTTAGTTATTTCAATGAAGGAAAAACTAAAAAAAAGCACAAATTTTAAGGAGCTCTTAGTAACACAACATGTAATGATACAATGTTGCAGCGCTACCTTCAATACCATTGATACACTCAAATTCTGACATGTTAGCATTGAGTTCTCTATTTATAAGCAATTCCATGGCAACACAGACAGCGCCGTAACATTATAGTGATGTTAAGCTAGAAAGTCAGCTTGGCTGTATCGGATTCTCTATTTTTATATACCATGATGCCTCAATTTATCACGCTTTAGTGCTATTTTGCACTTTGGGCACCCTAGCACTCAAATAATCCACAATACCATAACATTACAATTGTAACTTCTAAGGGACATGTTTCATCAATGATGAGACATGCCTATTCACTAAGTAATTGATCAATTTCAGCAAGCACCATGGAAGTGCAAAAGCTTCAGCGTCGAGGAGCTAGTCCACTTCAGGGGTACCATGACACCATTATTTCAAGCATCATAGTGCATGTTGTAATTTTTATATTTTTTATAAATAAATATTATCTAATTTTTGTAAGAGAGCTCAATTACTTGTGTAGTTTTAGTACTTTTTAAAGAACGTCTCTCATTTCCTCTTAGAGTAAAGTCTAAGGGAGGATAGGAAGCACAACATTCTATTATTTAAAGTATTTAACTTATATTTTTTGAAGTAACTCTAAAATTTAAAGGGAGAAGAAATGTAGAGGAGATACTTTGACCCTTCCTAATGATATCACACTCTTATATTTTCATTTTTCCATGAGTTTAATGAAAATGAGTTTGTTTGTTATTCATTTCATGTCTAGCTAATTCTCTTATTTTGGATTGATGATATAAAATAAATGTTGAGTACTAATGAGGAATCTTGCTCTACAAATTATTAAAAAGTTGTTGTCAATATTATCCTGCTATTTATTTAATGCACATAGTGGCCATGTGTGTTGCTAAAACTTAGTGTGATGTATAGCCTCGACGAAGGAATATAAGAACAACCAAGAGTATTAGGATTTAGGATAGGATGTTTTGCATGCTTAGACATTGCATGCAAAATATTATAAGTTCTTAAGGAGATATTATAGCTATAAGAGGTCAACAAATATCTTTTCACCCCTATAAGTTCGTTTGAGATTTAGCCATGTATATGCATTGAATCACATTACCTTGAAGAGTCTCATTAATAAATATATGCAATTTATAGTCATTAATCTAGATTAGTTTAATTTAATATTGTATAAAATATTTTTACTTTTTTATTTAGTGATAGAATCACTAAAAAGATTATTACTTTTTAAAGGGTAATTACTATAATTAGTATAAACAATAGTAGTTTGCTGCAAGTAAAGCATACTTCCTCCTAGGTTGAACACTCAAATATATCAATTTATTACTTGATTCAGCATGTATACTTGCATATATTAAGTTGGACTTATTATTATTTATATTAAAGAAATCCTAAGTACTATATAGGGGTTATAGAGACCTAGATTTTTATACAATTCAAAAGTTTACTCATAGCCCCCATCAAGTTTTTGGTACCATTGACAAGGAAGATTTTACTTTTAGTAGATTTTAACTAAATTCTTAAAATAATTTTAGAATTAGACTTACTAAATCTTTTGTTTATTTATTTTGTTTTATTTTTCTGATTACATATTCATGGTTGCATGCTTTACAGACAAATAAAGAAACTTTTATTATTTGATATGAAATAGAAGAAATCTTTTAAAAATTAAAAAATAAAAGTTAGTGAAGATGGTTGAAACTATATTAATTCAAGATGTATCTAGACCTTTTAGGGATAATGCTATCCCTTTAGTAGTTGTAATTTATGAGAGTATTAATAACCCTACAATCCAATCTAATAATTTTGAATTAACACTTATCATAATTCAAATGGTTCAAAATTCCCAGTTTGGTAAACTCCTATTGAAGATCCTAATTTACACTTAATTAGTTTCTTAGAAATGTGTGCAATATTTAAGTATAATGATATCAATGATGATGCTATTAGACTTATATTGTTTCCATTTTCTATAAGAGATAAAGCTAAGATTTGGGGTTCTATAACCAATTAGAATGAGTTTACTCATAAGTTTTTTGTTAAGTATTTCTCACCTTCAAAGATTGTTAAACTTAAAATGATATCACTTATTTTACTCAGTTTGAAGGAGAATTAATTTATAAGAGTTGGGACAATTTTATGGAAATGCTTAGGAAATGTCCTCACTATGCTTTACCTTATTGATTAGTTATTAAAATATTTTATAATATATTAGTATGATCTCTTAGAGTAATAATAGATGTTACAGCTAGAGGACTATTAATGTTTAAACCATTTAGGAATGTATATGAATTATTAAAAGAGATGGCTACTAATAATTTCAAGTGGTCTGCTGAAAGGGTAAACCCTAAAAGAGTAGCATGAGTATATGAATCTGATTTATTATCAATTTTAGCTGTACAAGTTACAAGAATTTCTAGAAAATTTGACAACTTAAAAGTTAAAACTAGGACATATGGGTATACTAATATCAATATAGATCCTAAAAATTTAAGCACCATAGTGTCACATCAAAAAACATCGTAGAATTATCACTTAGATTTTGAACAACTTCATAATGATAGGAATAGAAAGACAATCTTGGAAAATATTGTTACACAATTACGAATTTAATAGTATAATCAATCTAATGCTCTTAGAAAAATTAAAGATCAAATAGAGCATCATGCTAGGTTGATTAATTATCAAAAATTAGAAGAACAATGTAAAAAGATCCAACTCAGAAGTGAAAATGATTTGGGAGATCCATACAAAGATAAAAATCTATCTCATAAAAAAGATGGTGAATATGAACAACTAGAAAATAAATCTTCAACTAAACAACCTGACTTTATAAAAAAGAATTGAAAAGTAATTGGGAAGGCTGTAGAGACACCACCATCATCTTTTCCTTAGAAGATAATCAAAAAAATATTAATAAATAGTTCTCAAAATTCTTAGAAGTAGTTAAAAAATTAACATTTAATATACCCTTCTCTAAAGCATTAGAATAAATGCCCACTTACATAAAATTTATGGAGGATATTCTGAATAAGAAAAAGAAGCTTGGGGTTTAAGAAACTGCAGCATTGATTGAAAATTGTAGTGCTAAAATTCAAAAGAAAGTTAAAAAAAAAACTTAAAGATCCTTGAAGTTTTACCATTCCTTTAAATATTAGAGATAAATTCTATGGGAGAGCATTATGTTAGGTTTTAGTATCAACCTCATGCCACTTTCTATTTTAAGAGATTAGATATAGGAGAGGTTTAACCAACTTCTATTATTCCTCAGTTGTTTAATCTAAGAGGGGTAATAGAAGATGTTTTGATCAAAGTTGATAAATTCATTTTTCATGTTGATTTTATTATTTTAGATATGGAAGAAGATAGGGAAATACCTCTTATTTTAGTAAGACCATTATTAGCTATTGTAAAAGCCATAATAGATGTGCAAAATCGTGAAATGAATACGAGGGTTCAAGATCAGGAGGTTGCCATTGATATTCTTAAATCTATTAAATTCTCTCTTGAGAAGAATAAAGAATTCTTTACGGAGGCTTTGAAAGATGTCATAGTAGATAGTCTAAAAGAAGAATTGTTGGAAGAGGAAGAAGATGAAAAGAATAAATAGAAGTTAGAGAAATATATTATGACAAACAAAAGAAATGAAAGTTTGATCATGAAATGAAAAATTTTGAATTTTTAGAGACTTCCTCTTCTGAAAAAAAATTAAACCATCCATGAAAGAGGCCCCTAAATTTTAACTTAAGGCTTTACCTTATTTTTTTAAGTAAACCTTTTTGGGCATTAATTGTACTCTTCCCATAATCATTTCAAAAAATTTAGAGCAATAATAAGAAAGTGAATTGATTAGGGTATCAAGAAAATTTAGAAGAGGTTTTGGGTGGACTTTTTCTTACATTAAGGGGATTATTCCCTCAATTTGCATGCATAGAATTTTAATGAAAGCTAATTCAATACTAAAAGCTAACCCCCAGAGAAGACTTAACCCTTCCATGAAAGATTTTGTTAAGAAAGAGATTCTTAAACTGGTATTATTTATCCTATTTTGGACAGTTCTTGGGTTATCCCTATTCATTATGTTCCTTAAAAAGGTGGATTAACTTCTATAACAAATGAATATAATAAACTTATACCCACAAGAACTATTACAGTTTGGAAGATTTATATAGAGTACAGGAAATTAAATAAAGCCACTAGGAAAGATCATTTTCCCTTGCCTTTTCTTAATCAGATGTTAGATAGATTGGAAGGACATTCATTTTATTATTTTCTAGATGGATATTATAGATATCATCAAATTATTATAGCACATGAGGATCAAGACAAAATTGCATTCACTTGTTCTTATGGAACTTTTACCTTTAGAAGAATGTCTTTTGGTCTTTGTAATGCTCCTACTACTTTTGAAAGATATATGATATCATTTTTTCAAAGTTAATTGAGTAGGGCATTTAAATTTTCATGGATAACTTCTCTATATTTTGCACTTCATTTAAATCTTATCTTGAGAATTTAACCTCTATTTTCAAAAGATGTATAGAAACAAATCTAGTGTTAAGTTGGGAGAGGTATCAATTCATTGTAACTGAAGGCATTATTTTAGGGCATAAGATCTCTAAGAAAGGATTGGACATAAACATTGCAAAAATTTAGATGATAAAGAACTACCTCCTCCATATTTTGTTAAAGGTATTAGGAGTTTCTTAGGTCATGTAGGATTTTATAGGAGATTTATTAACGAGTTCTCTAAAATTTCTAAACCATCATGTTAATTATTAGAGAAGGATGTTTCTTTCATATTTAATTCAGCATATTTTGAAGCCTTTAATACTTTAAATAACACTTGATTATTACCCCAATTATTATTGCTCCTATTTTTTTGTTACCTTTTATAGTGAAGTGTGATGCTAGCGATGTTGTTGTAGGTGTGGTTCTTATATAAAAGAGAGATAAGAAATTTTATGACATTTTCTATGCTAGTAAAACTTTAAATTTTGTATACTGTAATCATACAACTACTGAAAATAATTACTAGCTATTATTTTTTCTTTTGATAAATTTGGATCATACTTGATTGGCACTGAAGTAGTTATTTATACTGATCCTTATGCTATCAAATTTCTTATGACAAAGGAAGATACTAAACCTAGATTGGTTAGGTGAATTCTTTTGTTACAAGAATTTGATGTAGAAATTTTTTACATAAAAGATACTAAAATTCAAATTGTTAATCATCTTTCTAGACTTTCTATTGAAAAACATGCATCCTTTGAGGGTGAAATTAGTGATTTTTTTATGAATAATTATTTGGTCTTCATTTGAATAAATCACCTTAGTATGCTGACATTGTTAATTTTATTATTAGTGGTATACTTCCTTATGATTTATCACTAATTTAGAAGAGTGAGTTTATACATGATACCAAGTTTTATTTTGGGATGAACCTTATTTATTTAAATCATGCAATGATCAAATTATAAAAAGATGTATTCCTGAAGAAGAAATAGATCCATCAATAAGGAGTGCCATGATTCTCATTATGGGGGTCATTTTGGAGATTTTAGAACCACTTCAAAAATCTTTTAATCAAGATTTTTTTTGGCCCACTCTATTCAAGGATGTCAATGAATACATTAAGAAATGTGACCAATATCAAAAAGTAGGAAATATTTCAAAATGAAATGAAATTTCATTAAACTATATTTTGAAATAGAAATATTTGATGTTTAGGGATTGGATTTTATGTGACCTTTTGCCTTCCAATGGAAATAAATATATTCTTATTGCAATAGATTATGATTCAAAGTGCATTGAATGTGTGGCAATCTCTAAAACTACTGCTCAAATTGTGATCAAGTTTTTAAAGAAAAATATTTTTTCTAGGTTTGGAATGCCAAGAGTTTTAATTAGTGATGGAGGAAGTCAATTGTGTAATTAAAGAATAGAAACATTTTTAGGAAATATGGGATTTATCATAGGATAGCTACTGCTTATCAACCAAAAATAGTGTTCAAGACTAGATTAGCAATAGGTAGATTAAACGTATCTCGGAAAAAATGGTTAGTTCCAATAGGAATGATTGGGAAATTAAATTAGATGATTCATTATAGGTCTATAAAATTGATTTTAGAACTCTTATTGGAATGAATAATTATAAATTAATTTTTGGAAAACCTTGCCACCTTCCTATGGAACTTGCACACAAATCATTATGGACAATTAAGGAATAAATTCCTAATTTTAAAGGTATAAAAGAAAAGAGATTGATGTAGTTTAGTGAATTGGAAGAAATTAGAAATGAAGCTTATGATAATGTAAGGATTTATAAGGAAAAAAAATAAAAAATGGCATGATTGTAAACTTCTAAAGAAAGAATTCACTCATGGATAATATGTTTTACTTTTTAATTCTAGACTTAAGCTTTTCTGAGGAAAATTAAAATCCAGATGGTCAGGACCTTTCACTATGATAAGAACATTTTCCTATAGAACTATAGAAATTAAAGATAAGAAAAGCATGCATGCTTTCAAAGTGAATGACCACATATTGAAACCTTATTTTTGTGGAAACATTGATCAATTGTGAAATATAATTGAACTGGTTCATCCTGAAATAAAATCAATGGTATAGTCTATCAGAAGACTATAAACATAGTGCTAATGGGAGACAACCCACTTGTGTCTTTAGTAAGCTTATTGTGATAGTTAGAGTGGTGCTGAATGCACTAGTTATCTTGTAAACAATATTTTATTTACATATATATCACATGTTTTAATCTTTTCTATCATTCATATAAAAATACATGTTAGTTGTTAATATTTATATTTGTTATTATTTATATTTTATTAAATTCCCTTTATGTTTACATTTTTATATTTTCATCCATTAATATCTCAGCTTTCTAATTCTTTAATTAACAATAAAAAAATGATAATTCAAAATTATATAAATTTAGGATAATAATAAAACTCTATGTCATAGTTCAAATGAATATTACTTTATACTACATAGATTAAAAAAACTAATAACTTTCAAACTTAGATTTAGCCTAACTTGAATTTATAATTTATAATATATTGACCTTTGAAGTAAAATATTAATAATTAAGGTTAGAGAATAGAATGTGGTAGACAAAAATGTAAAATTATAAGCAAACAAAATTTGAGATTAGTGAACCTATTAAATCCTTATATTACACTCATTAAGATTGTAAAAAGATTTTAAGCAAAACTAATATTTAAAATTATTAATTATACTAGCAAAAGCAAAAAGGAAAAAGATGTTGAAAAGAGCTCTAAAAAGAAAAGAAAATAAAAGAAGAAAAATAATGAGTACATTAAAAAATTGGAATCAGTTAAGAGTTTAGAATTTGACTACAGTCTTATACTTAAATTCACATAAAAAATAAGATGTGATAACTATTACAAATAATGGTGAACTTATCAAAATGTAATTTGAACTACAAACAAATCTAATCTTTAAGATAAATTATTCAAATGAAAAATTCAAAAGTCAATAATTAAATCTATAATTTGTAAATTAAAATTAAGCAATAATAAGAATGACTAGTTAGAATAATTGTAAGTATTTTTCCAAACTTGATTTATAACCTTGTTCTTTTATACTATTTCTATATTGTGATGTATTATACTTGATTTTAAAAAATTTTAATTATCAATCTTTATTTTGTTTTTTTGATTATTCATAATTCTAGATTTCTTTATTTACTTAAGGACAAACAAAAATTTAAATTGGGGAGAATTTGATAAGTGTAAATTATAAATTATTTAATATATTTATTTTCAATTAAAATATATTATTTTAGTTATTTTTATGCAGGAAAACTAAAAAAAATTGGCAAAAATTCTATGGAGCTCTTATTGCTGTGGTGTTTGACAATATAATGCCGCAGTTCTCCCTTCAATATCACCGAGTGGTCAAATTCTAACTTAGCAATGTTGTATTCTCTCTTTCTAATTATTGTGATTGCAACACAGTGAGCACCACAACATTATCAGCATTGTGGTGTTGGAAAGTCAGCTTGGCAGTGCCAGATTCTCTATTTTTAAATGTTATGATGCCATAATTTCTCACACCTTGGTATTATTTTTATACTTTGTGTGTCGCAGCACTCCAGTGTCTGCATCATCACGGCATTGTAGTTGTAACTTTCATGGGACACATTCTATCAGTGAAGAGACATGACTATTTACTAAATAAATAGTCCACATTAGCAGGCACCATGGCGGTGTAAAGCTTCAACATTGAAGCACCAGCTCACTTCAGGGGCATCATAACGCCATTATTTCATGTGTCACATTGCCAGTTTCCATTTTATGTTTTTTTTATAAATAGATATTATGTTATATTTTAAGAGAGTTCAATCACTTGTACAATTTTAGTACTTTTTAGAGTACTTATCTAGTTCCCTCTTAGAGTAAAATATAAGGGAGGCTAGAAAGTACAAGATATAATCATTTGGAGTTTTATGCATGCATTTCTCAAAGAAACTCTATAACTTAAAGGGAGGAGTGTAGATAAGATACTTTGATCCTTCCTAGAGATATCACTCTCTTGTATTTTTTATTCTTACATAAGTTTAATGAAAATGAGTTTACTTGTTATTCATGTTGGTGGAATTTTGAAAATATGTTTTGAAAAATATTAGTTTTCTTTGGGGATTTTAAGATTAAGGTTAAGTTCTAATTCTAAGGTCAAATCGACTCGTTAGAAAGAGTATATCACCCCGAAGGACGAAAATAAACTTTCATAACGGTGTTCAGACTTAGAATTATGTAAACTCATCTTGAATATTATGATCGGGTTCTAAGGAGAACTTTATATGACCTCGAGGGGACAAAATATAGTTCAACTAAATACCCAATTACAACATTCAAGAAACACGATCGTCGCATTCACATCCAAAGCCTTATCGAAGAAGGGTGTATCTCCCCAAAGGGAAATGAGACCATTCTACGATAATCCTTCTAATGCAACTATGACGATCATTACTTAACTTTTCCCAAGGAAGTCTAATAAAATTTTGGAAATTAATTTTTTAAAATCAGGTGTATGTGGTTCCAAATCTCCTACGAGCGCAAGCCCTCGTAGTTAATTACATCGTAGGGAGACAAAAATCTCCTACGAAAACTCCCGATTAAAATGGTGGCAGAATTTTGTTAGAGTTTCTAGGAGTGATATCAAAATATGAATAGAGTTATTGGAAAATCAGAAGGGAATGGATCAAAATTGAACAGTTATTAACGGAGTTAAAGGATGAGAGGTAGGGGACACTTTGAGATTCCAGAACCATCCGGAAGTGTCCCAACTTAATCTAAGCGTTGGGCTTTATGTTTTGGATTGAAATGATATTTAATTAGAGTTGAGCATTTTATTAGAAATTTGGGATTAGATTCCCGAAGTTTGGGGTCTTATAATCAAAGATCTGCCCCGGAACCTAAATCTATTTTGGACACTGGACCACAGTCGTCCGATCCTAACTAATGCAGTGCAAGGTCTGGACTTACCCCGGCCTAGATTGGGGAGCCAGCTAACCACCTAGTCGATTTAAAAGAGATGAGTCCGGTCTTTTTATGAAAGAATGGTAGGGACGTTGTATTTAAAGTTTTGGAAAGTTGGGGCCGACATCTAGAGATTCTCCTATTTGGCCCCTTTGACTTATGTTGGGTGCAAAATGCTAAGGACTATGAAATTAAAATTTTGACACTTTAATTTATTTCTAATGTAATGCATGCTGGTTGACAACTTCCAAATCAAGTATGCTTGAAATTTTAAAACAGGCTTATAAAATAATTTTTTAGAAGACTGGACTTCCCCAGGTCCGGCACCTCGTCCTCATAGGTCAGACTATCCGGACTCTACCCGCAGGCGGGGAAGGGTCTAAAGCAAGGAAAGAGTAATGCAGAAATATGCATGCGACCCCGGGGTCGATCCCTGGCTAATTCCCTAGATTCGTTATCTTTCTATGTTATTTAGACTCACTAAAATTTTAGACTTTTAAAATTATGAGTAGAAAACTTTCACACCCTCAAGAGCCTCACGTATCCAGGCGAAAACAAAGAGCGGCATGCAATCGCCAAAAAACTAGTAAAAATAAGTAATCCTAAAGGCAATCAAATCATCACATCAAATATAAATTAATTAATGAATGTCCATAGACAGAATTGCCTTGCTTATTACAAACCAGAATATTACAGAAAGTAAAGTTGCCGGGCACCATTGACAACAACCCGGATTCTAAACCTAGTAATAACGCAAGTTCTTTTGAGTGGGATACTCTCAATCTTCAAATCTTCAAATCTTCAATCTCATTCTTCTTTGGACTCCTTTTCTTCGATCTTCTTGGAATCTTCATAGTGGATTACCCAAATGGACAAGAGGGCACTTCCCTCTAAGGGGGAGGCCACTCTTTCCTCTTTGGGTAAGGAAGAGGTATGATCCAAATTTGGATTTCCAAATGGAAAAGGAGTGTTCCCTAAAGGGGTATCCTTTCCTCTTTGAAATCCAAGCTTTGGATCTATGTATCCCAACTCAAAATCAACTTTCACAATACTTAACACTTACACAAATTACATTGATATCAAAATAAAAAATCTAGACTCACCTGTAGGGTTATCCTAAGCAATTAATATAAAAAAAAGCAGTTATTCCCAAGCAGTTGTATATGAGCAGAAAAGAAAGTAAACACACTGGCCACGCTCTTTTTATGAGTTGGGGGCTTTAGCAGCTGAAGCACCTGTGCAAAGAGTTTATAATATTTATGCATTTTTTATTTGCCCCCTTTTTATATTGCCCTGCATGAGCATGGCCACCTGCAGAAAACTATGTCAACATCCAGATCGTACCTAACCTAAGGGTAATCTAGTCGCCAAACACATCAATCCATCCACAGAGTACAGAAAAAGTAAGCAGACACAGCAAAGCAATTTCATCCACAACATGTAGTGAAAACTATAAAAAATCCGGCACACAGCAGTAAAGTAAACACCGGCCTAACCTAGATCTAGAGTTGGTTGTCCTAGCACATCATCTAAAGTGTGTGAGAAAGGTCGTGTGGCTGGGATAGATCCTAAAGTAGGTGATTAGTTAAAGTTGTCTAAAAGTTTGGATTTGTTAAGGCTTAGAAGGGGATTTAAATTAAAATTTAAGTATTAATGAATTAAGAATTTTAATTAAACATATTTTAGAAGTTAATTGATTGCTACCTTTGTTTCACACCGAGGCCGTGAAGTTTATTTCACCTTCCTTGGGGCTAAGCTAATAGCCTCGTAGGCCTGGGTTACCCAGTAGCAATCGGGGTTAATTAAGTTATTTAAATTGGTTGAAATTAAAAAAAAAAGGTGGATTAATATAAAAAAAAAGAGTTAGTTACTGATTTTTAAAGCTTGATTAATTTAAGTCTGCCATTAATTGATTTGTGGCGTTGTGCCACCAGGCTCGAGGAACTAGCCTCCTTAGGACACTTAGCCCCGCAACCCGGAGTAGTCCAGCTGATAAACCAAATTAATGTAGTTGAATTAGAGATTTTTAAAATGTTAAATAATTAAAGATTAATCTATTTTAAGATTTAACACCTCTTAGAATCCATTCGTGGCGTTGTGCCACCAGGCTCGAGGAACCAGCCTCCTTAGGACACTTAGCCCCGCAGTAGTCCAGCCAATAAACTTCATCTTTAGGGTGGTTGTTGTGTTTTAAAAGATTTGTTAAGTGTTTTAAACATTAAGCCCATATTTTCTGAGTTTTAGAATTATTTTGGGTTTTAAGAATATTTTAGAATACTTCAATCATTTAATTAAGGGGTTGAAAATTGACTTTTTGATTAAGCCCAAGTTCTGGAATGTTTGTATTTTATTAAAATACTAGACCTTACTACGATCAGTTAGAAGGTAAGTACGTTGAAATCGGATTTTTCTACATTTTATTACGAAGGTTTGAAGTTTTGAACTAGTTTTAACTAAAAGTTGACCAATTTGTTGACTTTTTGAAATATTATAGATTTCTGGAATCTAATATTTTTAATAAATATTAGACCTTATTAGGAGTTGAATGCAAGTGAGTTTGGGTGATTTGGATTTTTCTAGAATTAGTTATGAATTATTGAAGTTTGGGTATTTTAATGAATTTTGGGTATTTCTTAATTAGAAGGCCTCTTTTGTGATTTTGCTCCAAACAAATTCACAATCTCTTGAAAACACCTCCAAAGGTCAGAAATAACCTAAGGAGGGATCCCCAAGTGTTTGGGAAATTTTAGGATTTTTTTTAAAAATTATTATTAATTAATTATCTTGAATAAATATTGATTTTTACTTAAAATTAAATTAGGGTTTAAATTGCTGTCAAATCAAGGGGCTTTCAATTATCATAGATTAAGGACTGGATTCTGGTCCGTTTGAGGGTTTATATGTATTTTTTGGATTTGAATTGGATTTATTATAGTTTTTGGTAGTTTAGAGGCTCAATTAAGAGTTTAAGACTTAGAACACTAATTAATGGTCTTAATGATTTCAAAAATCAGTAAAATAAATTGTCTAAGGCTAAGAATGTCACTAAGTTTAAATGGTTCAAATTCCAAGTCAAAAGGATATCAATTCTAAGCACAATAAATTTTCTAAGTTTTCTACTCAAAGTCCCTAATTATTGTCCTTAATTGTGTCACTAATTTTTGAATAGGTTCAAATCAAAGTTCCTCTAACCCTTTGAGTAAACATGGCATACATACACAAATAGCAAGCAAACAAGTCCTTAGATCTAGGAGAGCCTAGGCTAGGTGGTGTGTGCACCTTAAGCATGCAATTAACTAATTAACATAATTAAGACAAAATTAGTGAATAATCAAGAAATGATTATCCACTAATCATCCCCTTTATTTCTATTCAAATATGCTCATCCTACATTTAAGATTTCAAGTGACTTCTTAAACATTTAAAGATTTAAATATATATAGTCTAAAAATAGGTTTTAAAAAAAAATATATATATATATATATATATATATATATATTATAAAATAATTAAAAATATTATTAAAATACATTTTGATTAGTTGAAAGGACCACTGATCTCGAGGGAAGTTTGATAATAACAAAAGATTTTTCTTTTAATTTTCAAAATATTTAATATTTAATTAAATATAAAAAAATATTAACATACTCTAATAATTCTAAATAATATCAAAATCTACTCAAATAATGTTAGAAATTTTCCTGGAGATCAGCTATACTCTCAAAGACATGCATGCCAAATTTCAGATAAAAATAATTTATAAATAATTAATTAAAAATAAAATACCCTTTTCTGTATTTCTCAAATTACCAGTAAAATAATAGATAAAAAGGTTTGATTTTATTTTTTAAAATAAACTAGACAGAATTCTGAAAAGAATGATATATTATACTCATTTTTTGACCCTATATTTGATTTACTATGATTTTTCAAAGTTCCTTTAATTAAAACAAATTAAAAATACATTTTTCCTAATTAAACGGCGGCGGTCAGACACGCGGCACGCGCGGATTCGCGGGATCGAAACCGCGTGATGGCGGGGACACGCGTCGGCCGCGGGCCGCTTCATGCGGTTTCCACTTAACCACGTCAGCGGCTCGTGACAGCCGTTGGATTGACCGCGGGTTCGATCTAACGGCTGAGATCGGATTCCGCAGTTTGATCTCAGCAGAAGAAGATCAAACGGCGGAGGTTTGATCCCGCTGTTCCGAATGGACGGCCCTGATCTCGCCGGTCGATCAATCGAATGCTAAACCGAATACACGGTCGAACCAAGGCGCGGAACGGCAAGATCTAGACCGTTGATCGCGTGATCAACGGTCTAGAAAACGTACATCTGCAGCGAACTGCGAATGACGCCCTAGAATCCATTTTTTGGTTCGTTCTCCCGATCGGGTGGACCAAATCACTTGAAATTTTAAACTTAAAGAGTAATAATGAACAGAAACAATGGGGAAAGATTGGTTTCAGCCAAAGCCCTAAAAACATGAAGCTATTTAAATCTAACTAATGTGAACTAGATCTAAGGTTTTAAGGAATTATACCGTTAGATCTTTGAAATTTCTGGATGGATGAGCTTGTAGACTGTCCAAGTGAAGATCCCCAGCACGAACCCAAGCTCGAACACGCCTGGATCGACTGCTACAGGCTTGGGATGGTCTAGGTGGTGGGCTCGCCGGAGAACTCGCCGCCGGTGACGTGCAACCACTTGGGTTTTGTAGTGGGGAGGTAGAGAGGGCTCTGGAGATCCAAAACGAACATAGAGCTCGATCTGGGAGGCTGGGGTTAGTGAGAGAAGGAATTTTGATTCAATTTGCTCAAAAGTTGGCTTTTGCCCTATTCAAACGACTTGGGCTAGATTGGATGGCTGGGATTGATGCAGGAGCTCCCTAGATGGTGCCACATGTCCCTGGGACAGCTAGAAGGCTGCCTCAAAGGCTGGCCAAGCCTTGCCTCCATTGGGTGGACTTGGGACAAGTGGGGGGGGACCATTGCCATTTAAGGCTAAACTAGGCCCTGAGCCTGGTTAGGAGAGCCCCAAGTGAGCTTTAGGACATTAAGGGGTCGGCCTAAGGCAGCTTAAATCAAGGGAAAGGAGCTTAGCATGTTATAAAGCTTTCTAGAAGGGGTTTAGGCTTGAGTTTGACCAGGTTGACCAGTCAACAGGTCAAGGCTGGTGATGTGGCATGAAGGGAAGTAGGAGCAGCCAATGGGAGAACTTCCAAGCCTAATCTCACACTCCTTGAAGTTAAATAGAAGGTTTGACCAATTCAAGGAGGGATTTAGGGCTTTGTTGACTTGGTTTGACCAATCAACCAGGTCAAAGTTGGTGATGTGGCATTTGAGGGGATAAAGGATCATTTGGAATAATTTAATCAAGGGTTAAAAGTCAAAGTGAGAGCTTAGAAGGAATGGGAGCAAATGCCATTAAGCTTTGACCTAGAATTGAGGGTTGACTTGGTCAACCCAAGTTGGGTTGAACTCAAAATAGGTTTAGAAATATTCAAGGCTTTGAATAGAATGATTTCAAGGGATTGAAGATATTGACGTGGTTAAACAAGTTGAAATGGTTCATTTGAAACCATAAGGGTCCATTGGGTCAAACCATGTTGACTGAGTCAACTAGGTTGACCCAATGGGTGAGTCTGGGCTGGACAGGTTTGAAAAGGCATTTGGAGACCATTGAGGGTGGTTCCTAGGTCTGGGGAGGTCAAATTGATCAAAATCCCTATTTGAGCCCCTAAGGGTCTGTTTGGTCAACCTGGGTTGACTTGGTCAACCAGGTTGACCCAGGGTCTGGGTTTGGGCTCAACAGGTTTGAAATGATATTTCAAGTCCAAAGGAAGTGGTTGGATGGCCTAAAGAGGTCATTTGGGTCAAAACACATGTTTGGACCCTTAAAGGGCCTCTTGGGTCAAACCTGTTGACTTGGTCAACCAGGTTGACCCAAGGGTTGGAAATAGGTTCAAAAGATTTGAAATGACATTTGAAACTTGTCAAAGATGGTTGCATTCAATTTGGAGCTCATTTGGTTTGAAATCCCTATTTGAGCCCCATAGGGGTATTTTGGTCAATTTTGACCTATTGGTCAACTATGGTCAAAAATGGGTCTGGAAAATGCAGTTTACTGCTCAATGGGTTAAAATCAAGAGTATGGAAGTGATAGGAGGCTTTGATAAGGATTCCAAGGTCAAGATCTCAAAGGAGTTAGGTTCAGTGGCATAGGCTGTAAATATTTGAAGGTTTTACAGCCTTTGAATTTTAATTCAGATTCTGGGGTTAGAGACCTCATAATGAGCTCAAAGTTGGAGGGTAACCTCTAGAGACATGTCTTATCACTTTGCAAGTGATAGACCCTGAATCAGAGACCATTTGACTGGGTTTTAAAATGTTTAAAAAAAATCCCTAAAAAGGGTCTTTAGGACAAGGCCTTAAGACTTAGGATTTGAGTCTGGATTTCTGGATTTGAAATGAATTTCAGGTTTGAATAATTAAAATTGAAATATCCAAACCATTTACAATCATGTTGTGATTGTTAATGGATGGATAGGGTCAAGGCTAGATTAAGGGTAGGATCAAAGTCTGGGTTGAAGTTTGGATTCTCAAGTGGATTGAGCCAAAGCTTGGATATGTTTGAAATTTGAATTAATTTGGATTTGAATTGGATGGAGTTTAAGATTTAAATTGATCAAAGGTAGGAATCAAATTGAAATTGGAGTGGATCAAATGTAGGAATTGATTTGAGGTTGAGGTTGATCAAGGGTGGAGATTGATTTGAGTCTGGAATTGTCCTAGAATCTAGAGAGATTCTAAGATATAGGATTTAAGGGAATCCTAGGATCTAGAGTAGGCTCTAAGGTCTAGCTCTAGGAAAGAATCCTAAGGTCTAGAGTAGATCCTAGGATCAAAAATTAATTTGGAGTTTGGAAGGGCTTTAGTGACCTCATACAAAAATGAGGTCAACAATTCATTCTATGTTTGGCTAATTTTCTTATTTTGGATTGATGATATAAAATGTATGCTGAGTAATAATGAGGAGTCTTATTCTATAAACTATTAAAAGTTGTTTTTAATATTAAATGTCTCTTTATTTAATGCATATAGTGGCCATATGTATAGTTAAAACTTAGTGTCATGTATAGCCTTGATGGAGTAATGTAATAAAAACCAAGAGTACAAGGATAGGATGTTTTGCATACTTAGACATAGGTTATAAAATATTCTATGTTATTAAGGAAATATTATAAATATAGGAGGCCAGCAGATATCCTTTTACCCTTACAAGCATATGCTTTGAATCGCATTACCCTAAAGAGACTCATTAGGAAAGATATATAATTTATAATCATCAATGTAAAATAGTTTAATTAAATATTATATCAGATATTCTTACTATTTTACTCACTGATAGAAACTCCAAAAACATTTTTTTTATTATAGTAGGATAATTAAAATAATTAGAGTAAATAGTAGTAGTTTGCTGCAAGTAAAACATACATCCTCGTGGGTTCGACACTATACTCTATCACTTTATTACCTAATTGAACATATATTCTTACATATATTATGTAGGGTTTACTATTATTTATATCAAAAAAACCTAAACATTGTTTAATGGTGATAGAGCCTAGATTTTTATACAATTCAAATGTTCACTCCACAACCCCCATCACTCTATTAAGTGTGTTGACCTCACTTTTGTATGAGGTCATCATGAGTTACCCCAAATCTTACCTTTCAATCCTACGATTGCCAATCATATATCAGTTAATCATCCAGCCTACACTCACTAGGTCTACCACCCTCTAGTTATTAATTATCAAGTCTATAATCAATTAAGCCCATAATTAATTATATGTCCTATAGCCAATTATCCAATTTGTAGCCTTCATACATTCTATCAAGTTTCAATCAAATAGCTTGTATCTTGCAATCATCCAGCCTTCAGTTAATCAACAAACTATATAATCATCTACAATCAATCATCAATCACTATACAATCAATCAACAAACTTGCATTTCAAGTAATTAATCCTCAATCAAACCTATAGCATACAATCATTCAATTATCATGTAATTAACCAATCATTCAATCTTCATGCAAAAAATTAATCATCAGCTCACTTCTCATACTCAATTGGGCCATCTTAAGCTAGCACAATTAATTTTATATGCCACCTCCAATTGAACATTGGACATTATTTGATCACCATTAAACCTCCTTGAATATCTCCCCTAGTGCTTTTAGCCTGATTAGTTACCTTGACCTAGTCTTTAGTTGGTCTGGTCAATAGAACCTAGTTATGGTTAAATAAGGTCAAAATTGGGTCATTTTATAGCTTACAATCAACTCAGGCTTGCCAAACTTCATGAAACCCTTATAATCACTATATTTAATGACTTAAATATATCTACACCATTACTGAGTCAAATCCTAATGGATTTAACAAAGTCAATTCATTGGAATTTGGTCAAATCCACAACCACACTTAATCATTCATGCAAATTCCATTCATATAGTTCTAAACCCTTGGATTTCACTCAAATAGTAAGAAAGTATCCTCCCATGTCCACCTAAGTAATGTTTGACCATTTGGCTGGTTAAATGGTTAACAAACTCCTCAAATGAGCAAATGGTCAACACTCCATATGTAACCCATTCTTTTCTAAACCAGACCCATCTAGGTCTTCAAATAAACTTTGGAACCTTCCTAAACCCTAGCCATTGGTTTGGCTTAAAATAACCTAGTGATCCCCTCCCACATAAACTCAACCTCTCAGTTTCAACTCGTATAACCACTCTCGTTGGCCTCTAATGAAAAAGGATAGCTAGCCTTCATCTAGCATACTCACCTGATGCATCTTAGTCGTGCAATATAATTTTGATAGCTAGAATAGGGCAAATGACTCAAAATATTCATTTTAATTTTTCTCTCACTACTTTAACTCTCTAATGGTGCTAGTTTTTCATTTTACATCGCTCGAGTTTCCTTTACCTCCCATGAATATTTCCTCAATGTTTAGAGCTAGCCGGTGATGAGACTAATGAAGGATCGAGCCACCATTTGTCCCATATATTCCAAATCATATTTTAGTGATCCTCAGGGCTTGAAGTCTTCACCAAAGCTACTATAGGGACTACAATGAGAAAGTTTAGCTACTAAAGTCCCTCCAATATAATATGTAAGAAGGTAAATTTGGAACCCTAGACTCTTATCTAGGTTCTCAAATAATGTCCCAAACATTATATGAAAAGACTTAGAAAATCATCCCCACTCTTACTCCAATCATATAATACCACTATTTACATTTTGAAGTCATTTGTTCCATTGTGGCAAGTGTACATGATAAAATGTGAACCTAGGGTTTTCAGTGTAAATGTGAGGAAGAAGAAATCACAGCTATCCTTATATTCTTTTTGATTTGGACAATCGAGATTTGTTGTCTCCACTTCCCTTTCGACCACATAGATCAGCCAGAACCACGAGATCGATGCATGTCATATGATTCATCACATGGTCATATGACAAAGCAATGTCATGTTGGTTATGTAATCTAGTCACTTAATCATCGCAGTCCACATGGCCCAATCTCTCATTGCTATGTGGAAAGCGCCCGCATAGTCAGCCACTGGCTAACTATGTAATAAAACCCTTTTAAGAAATATAGAAAATGGAAAAGAACTTAAAAAAATCATAAGAAATTCATTTTGAATTAAGTTTAGAGTTCTTGGACTCTATGGATTTAGAATGAAGAGTACTTAAATTTAAATAGTAAAATTAAGAAAATTTGAATAATATTATATATGTTATTTCAATAATATAGAAAACCTTATTTTAATTTTAAATAAATATATGTAAATCACATTGATCTAAATTTTTATACATATTAAGATCTATCCTTAACTTCTTTTCATTTCTCTAAGGATATTTTATGCATGCCTAGTTCATATATGAATTTACAAAATCTTGGTTATCATTTGACATAGATTTTTGAAAATTCATATTTAATTCAATTCAAGTGAAACAAATATATATGAGGGATCTGTGGAATCAGTGAGAGAACCTCTTCCATTTAAAAATAAACTCAAGATAGGGTCATGCATGGTTTGAGAGTAAATTACCATTGATGGTGTATAATATATTGTATTTTTTGCTCTCAAAGTAGGTGTGATCATGGCCTTAAACTTGGTGGATGGCTGTTTGAGGATGTCCCTGAAATCCTCTAAAGCCCTCTATTCAATTTGATATATATTCCATAGAATAATATGCACATATAATTGATGTGGTTTGATTGTTTGTATGTTTATAAGAGTTAGAAACATTGATTTCAAAACTATTTAACACCAGTGACACTGAGGAAAATAATTAAGGATGGGTATCAGCTAACTTAGGACATTCATAGGAAATCACATATACATCCTGTAGGTATGAGAACTTCAAACATAACAAATTTAGAGACATTATACATCATAAGTATAAATATACCCTTGATTTGACATGAACATACCTCAAAATTATGATTAATTAAGTTAACCCTTCATTAAGGGTTAAAAATGAATTCTAATAAATAAAACAAAGTTCATAAAAATACCAAACCTCTGTCTATCAATTTCAATTAATACCTATAATATTACAAAATTAAAATTCTAGAATAATTTTAATTTAAATTTAGTTAATAATTAATTACCCTTAAAGTGGCTCATAAGGATTCTAAGAAAGCAATATGCGATGCAAAGACTTTAGCTTTTAGTGATTTATATAATAGATTAAATACTAAGGAGGGAGAAAGATATATGTATAAGTTAGCCAAACAAAGAGATAGGAGTAGTAAGGATTTAGTTCAAGTGAAGTGTATTAAGGATGAAGATCAAAAAATACTTTTCTTAGAAAATGATATTCAACAAAGGTGGATGAGATATTTTGCTAAACTTTTTAATGAAGATTGTGAAAATAAGATTGACTATAGTGACCTTAGCACCCTAAATGAAAGTAAAGATTTCTATTTTTATCGGCGTATTAGAAAAACTGAAGTTAGAGAGGCTTTAAATAAAATGAAGGATGGAAAAGCTGTTGGACCTGATGATATTCCAATAGAGGTGTGGAAATGCTTAGGAGATGAAGGGATTTCTTGGCTTACTAAACTTTTTAATACTATTTTGAAGACTAAAAAGATGCCAGATGAGTGGAGAAGGAGTGTATTAATTCCTATTTTTAAGAATAAAGGTGATGCACAGGATTGCATAAATTATAGAGGTATTAAGTTAATGTGTCATACTTTAAAACTATGGGAGCGAGTTATGGAGCATAGGTTGCGGCGTGATACTAATGTCTCTCAAAATCAATTTGGATTCATGCCGGGTAGGTTGACTATGGAAGCCATACATTTATTAAGAGGTTTGATGGAGAAATATAGAGAAAATAAGGAGGATCTACATATGATATTTATTGATTTAGAAAAAGCATATGATAAAGTTCCAAGAGAAGTGCTATGGAGAGTTCTTGAAAATAAAGGAGACAATAATGCTTATATTCAAATCATTAAAGATATGTATGCAGGAGATATTACTTGTGTTCAAACAGAAGGTGGTTTGACCAAGTATTTCCCTATTTTGGTTGGGTTACATCAAGGATCAGCCTTAAGCCCATATCTTTTTGCTTTAGTCATGGATGTTCTCACACTAGATATTTGAAAGATGATGTACCTTGGTGTATGCTTTTGGGTGATGATATTCTGCTTGTTGATAAGACTAGAGAGGGAGTTGAAGGTAAGCTTGAATTATGGAGGTCAACCTTAGAGGCTAAAGGTTTTTGCTTGAGTAAACCTAAAATGGAATATATTGAGTGTAATTTTAGTTGTAATAGTCCTAGTGAGGGGATTGTGACTTTGGGCGATCAAGTCATTAATAAGAGTACACATTTTAGATATCTTGGATCTATTGTTCAGAGTGATGGTGAAATAGATGGGGATATTATCAGTAGAATTCAAGTTGGATGGTTGAAGTGGCGAAATGCATCGGGCTTGTTATGTGATAGAAATGTACCTCTCAAACTTAAGGGAAAATTCTATAAGATGGTAGTGAGTCCTGTAATGCTTTATGGTGCCGAATGTTGGCCATTAAAAGAGAAGCATAATACTAAGTTAAGTGTGGCAAAGATGAGGATGCTTAGGTGGATGAGTGGCTTTACCCTTAGAGATAGGATACGAAATGAGCATATACGTGAAAAGGTTGGAGTAGCTCCAGTAGAAGATAAGATTAGAGAGAGTCTCCTTAGATGATTTGGTCACATAAAAAGGCGGCCTTCCGATGACCCGGTTAGGAGAGTAGAGGTATTAGATTTGATTTGTGTTAAGAAAGGTAGGGGTAGACCTAAAAAGACTTGGTTAGAAAATATTAGGAATGACCTTTCTTTATTAGATTTAAATGAGAATTTGACTTTTAATAGGACACAATGAAGAAAAAGGATTCATGTAGCCGACCCCACGTAGTGGGATAAAGGCTTGATGTTGTTGTTGTTGTTGTTGTTGTAATTACCCTTAATTAAACATTAATTAAATAAATTCATTAAACATAAAATAAAATCCAAGATATAAAATAAATTTAAAAAATAATGAAATAAAAATTAAAAATAATAAAATCAAATTTAAATATAATTTTTATTTAAAATTTAATTTTAATCCATAAAATATCAATTTCTTAATATAATTAATCAAATATAATAAATAAAAAAAATAAATAAATAATCAAAATTAAGAGATTAATCATTTAAATTTAAATAAATTATTTTGAATAAATTTAATCATTATTCATTAATAAATAATTTTAATTAAATAAAAATATATTAATTAATTAAAAATTCCAAATAATTCCATAAAAATTAGAATAATTCAACAAAAATATAAAACATAAGAATAAAATTAATTTGATAATTAATTTATTAAAATTTATTTTTTTCTTATAAAATAAATTTTATGATTAATTTTAATTACATATTAGGCTTTTATGCTTAATGCTTGCTTCCATATGGAGGGCATTAAGCATTATATTTCAAAGCCTAAACACACCTAAATCAACTTATCCCTTTATGTGGTGCTTGATTCCATTTGGAGGGAACTTATATATTTGATTAAGGGATTTAATGAATTTTAAATAACAAATTAAGGGTTCCATGCGTCATGCTAGCCTTCACTCACAGAAGGCATGGGTGTATAAATTTTTACAACCCTTAATTAAGCAGTAATAAATCATAAACCCAAATACATCATGTCTGCTTCCATGTGAACATCATGTGTACTGGATTGAAGGGTCCATTTTTTATCCCTTAATAAATTATAAATAAAATTTTAAGGCTTTATGTGGTCATCTATCCTATATGAGAATGATTGCATTTCATTTACCAGCATTATATGATTTATAAATTACTAACCCTTGGACTTCGAGATTACTAATCTATACATTTTTTATAACTAAATAATTAATTCCACCCTTAAAATATAAATAATAAAATCCAAACATACATAAGTTAAACTTCAATTAAATTCCCCTTTTCACCTTTAATTAATAAACATTAAAAAATACATACAACTTAAACACTAAATCCCTATAAAACAAACCAAAACTATACAGCTCTTGCACACAATTAGTTGGTTTTCTAGGATAATCAACTCTAGCCTACGTTAGGCCAGTGGTGTGCATTGATTATCGGATGTTTTTCTTGAAGAGTGTATTGTGTTTCTTTATTTATATTTATGCAACTTTGAATATCACGTATTTTATTTTTTGCTGATGCACTTAGTCTCTTTAAAGACTATATTAGAAGCATTAGGGTATTAAACAACAGTTACGCTTTATTATTATATGCTAAAGCTTTCTTTTCATGTTTTTATTTTCCTACAAGAGACAACAAAATATCCCTAGGAAATGTGAAGTATTTTTTGTTAAATTCAGTAAAAAGTATATTTGTATATAGATCAAGTTCTACAATATTCAGAGTTGTGAAAGATTCAAATACCACCGCTTCTACGTACATGTGGGGCTCTTAAAAATGATGCCCTCTCCTTTGGAGGACAATTTCTGTTGAAATTCCACAAAAGATCTTAAGCCTAAATGTAGAGAGAGTTTCTATTTGCATGTTTTACATTCTTGCAACTTATATTATTTTGATGATTTCAAATATTATTGTTTTATATATCTCCTAACACTTTTTGGAAGATTTTCTTTTACTCTAGTGTGTACAAACATTTCAGGAAAATCAACTCCAAGCGATGAAGACTTCAAATTATTCATTTGTAAATTATAAGTTTTGAAATGAGAGGGAGTGATTGTAATTGAGTGAAAAATCATAACACACACTCTTGGGGGAACAATTTTTGTGAACTGATCGTACGGTACAAATCTGGTTCATACGGGATGATCATATCAATTAACCCCTAGGAAGAGCAAGGTATCGAACAGGCGGGTAGAAAATTTTTCTAAGTCCTAATCGTCCAGGACAAATTTTATATTCGTCCTGGGACTAACGTCTCTGGATTCTCACCTTGCACTGTTCGTCCAGACAAAAAGCATGGTTCGTATCGGGATGAAACTCTCTGTTTGAGATTATACAGGACGAAATGAACCTTCATCCCTGGATGAAACTCTCTGTATAAAATCATCCCAGGATGAATCTTGTTTGTCCCAGGATGAAGTGAACCGACTTACCTCAGTTGGTTACGTCTTGTAGAATTTTGGGAACCGACCTATGTAATAACCATTTCGTACCGGACGAACCTAGTTCGTACGGGATGATGAGAGTTTACGAACATAGTTTATACTAATATATATTAGGATTATTTCTGATACTTTAAGTAAAATCATCTGGGACAATCCACGATCGTACGGGATGATCCACCGCGTACATAATTGAAAACTTGCAGTTTTTGGACAGTTTTTCTTGTTTTTTGTATATATTGTCTAAATTAGACTGCCACCAAATCTTTTTGCTCATTAATCTACGTGCCTATTGGAAGAAGAGTAAAGGAGAGAGTGAGAGAGAGCATTCATAGAAGGGTTTCTACCACTGGAGCGCGAAGGCTTCGCTTGGTGTTCAAAGGTAAGATTTCATACTTGTGATTTGAGATTACTTCACTCTTTTTCTTTCTTCCTTCTAGATTTCTTGTGAAGAGATCTGTCAAGGAGATCCGGTTCTCTGCCGACACTTGGAGAGTGTGAATAGACGAAGGGTATTCTGCCCACACTAGGAGAGTGTGAAAGGACGAAGGGTACTCTACCCACACTAGGAGAGTATGAAAGGATGAAGGGTACTCTGCCCATACTAGGAGAGTGTGAAAGGATGAAGGGTTCTCAGTCCACACTAGGAGAGTGTAAAAGGACGACGGTTCTCTTCCAATACTAGGAAAAGTATAAAAGGATGATGGTTCTCTGCCATACCGAGTAGTGATGAAAAGAGTGTTTGTAAAGGCTTCTCCGCCTTGCACTGGGTGCAAATGGAGAGACACTATTGGTATTAGTGCAATACTCAAAGGCTGCCTCTAGGAGTGGATGTAGGTCTAGTTTAGACCGAACCACTATAAATTGTGTGTCATTTATTTCACTTCTTTTTATTTTCTGCATTTTTTTTGTTGTTTAAAAATTGTGGTTGAAAAATCTTTTTATAAAAATTCATTAAAGTTTAATTTCGGATCAATTTATCTAAAAGAGGGATATTTTTAAATACCAATTCACCCCCCCCCCCCCTCTTGGTAGCTTTGGGACATTAACTTAGGTTTAACAACCTATTCACTAGACTTAACAAGTGATATCATATCTTTATTTCAAAATCATAAGTTTAAACTACTTTTTGATTAACGTAGATGGCTACATTTGGAAACCGAAATACACCTGAGGGTTACTCTATTACTATACCTCCACTGTTTGATAATATACCTTTTGATTTTTGAAAAACATGCATGTCTACTTTCTTACAGTCACTTGATTATCATATGTGGATCTTAGTCCAGGAAGGTTATACAAAACCAACTAGATTAGTTGATGGAGTTAGGGTAGAAACACCTTTTACAGACTGGACTATAGAAGAACGTGACTTAGCACAACTAAATGCTAAATGTTTGAATAGTTTCTTTTGTGCTTTAAAATCTGAAGACTACATGCAGGTTTCCACTTGCAAAAGTGGAAATGACATATAGGATAGAGTTTGTATAACTTATGAGGGGACTAATGAGGTTAAGCAATCAAGACTTAATATCTTGTTACATGATTATGAATTGTTTTGCATGAAACCAAATGAATCCATTTCTGATATGTACATAATATTCACACAAATAGTCACCTCTTTGCATGCACTTGGTAGGGAACTAATGAATGCTAAAATGGTTAATAAGATTCTTCGTTGTTTACCTACTGCTTGCGATGCTAAAATTACTGCAATTACAGAGTCTAAAGATCTAAACATTTATTCTACTGATAATCTTATTGGTTCACTCATTACTTACGAGCAAGGGGTTAGTCAAAGAAAGATTAATGCAGGTGAACCACGAAAGGAGAAGAATATAGCACTAAAAGTGGAAGAGTCTGAGAGTGAACACTTACAACCTGAGGATGAAGACGATATTGCATTGATGACTAGACAATTCAGAAGCTTTCTGAAGAGGAAGCAGAGGAGACGCCAGCAATGGAATAGAGGTAAATTTAATAGAAATGGCAAGGTTTCTAATGAAGTGATTTGTTATGAATGTAGGAAACCAGGTCATATCAAGACTGATTACCCAAAACTCAAAGCCACTCCTAGCAAGGAGAAGGTAGAGGAGAAACCAACTGTAAAGAAGGACAAGAAGAAATTTCAAAGAGCTTTTTGGGCGGACTTAGCTTTAGATTCATCAGAGACTGAAAGGAAGAAGAAGTCACCAATCTTTGCTTGATGGCAGATAGTCTTGATCAATCAGATCAAGAAGATGTATGTGACTTAAGTTATGATGAATTGTTTGAAGTTTCTAAACACATGCATGATGCATATAGGAAAATGAAAATGATGCATGCTAGTGTAAGTTTAGAATTTGAAGAACTTAAGAAGGAACATGAAATCCTTAGGAAAGATCATGCTTTAATAGATGACAACCACATGAAACTACTTGACAAATACGATGACCTGAATAAAAATCATGAGATTTTAAAATCATCCTATGCTGATCTTGAAAAAGAATTTAAAAAATTTAAGGATGAATCAGAGAGCAAAACATATCGAATCAATTATACAAATCAAATCTTGGAAGATATGAATTCGTTTTATAAGCTGAAAATAAAAGCTCTCGAGGATAATAGGATGCCCCCCAAACTTGAAGACTTTATAAATCCTAAATTTTATCTTAAATATATGGAATTCCTTAGAAGACAAACAAATGGTAGAAGACTTAGGAATACTTTTCCTAATGTTAAATATAATAATTGTGGATTACTTGGACATATAGCACACACCTGTACCTTGAAGATGAAAACTAATTTGGTGTGGAGATCAAAGATGCATAAACCTAGACATATCATACATGCATCTGATTATAAATTGCCTAAAGGAGAACCCAAACTTGTTTGGGTTCCCAGGTCTAACATTTGATATTTTTGCAGGGTCTCTCTCACACAAGACCTCGTGGGAGCGTATGGTACCTGGACAGTGGATGTTCAAAGCATATGACTGGAGATACTACTCAATTCATAATGCTGGAAGCCAGGAGTGGAGGCAAGGTTACACTTGGAGATAATACCACAAAGAAGGTGGTTGGATCATGTATGATTGGATACTTGAAAAACTTTTTTATAGACAATGTGTTATTGGTTGAAGGATTAAAGCATAATTTGTTAAGTATAAGTCAGCTATGTTATAAGAATTATAGTGTAAAATTTTTTTCTACTAGCTGCATATTAAGCATAAATGGTAAAGATGTGTTGAATGGAAAAAGGGTAAACAATGTTTATATGCTAGATTTAAATTGCATTCATACTCCTACTGCCTTTGGATTAAAAACTGTTTCTGATGAATCATGGCTTTGGCATAAGAAATTAGGGTGTGAAATTATTTCTATACAAAGTGATCATGGAGGAGAATTTGAGAATGAGAGATTTGAATTTTTTGTAAAGAGAAAGGAATTGATCACAATTTTTCTGCACCTAGAACCCCTTAGCAAAATGGGGTAGTCGAAAGGAAAAATAGAACATTAATAGAAGCCGCCCAAGCAATGTGGGCAGAATACTCACTTCCTAGATATTTTTGGGCTGAGGCAGTTAACACTGCATATTATGTTCTGAATAGGGTGAATGTGAGATCCAATTTAAATAAAATACCCTATGAATTGCTAAAAGGGAGAATACCTAATCTGTCACATTTGCATGTTTTTGGTTGCAAGGTATTTATTCATAATAATGAAAAATCTGCCTTAGGAAAATTTGATCCAAAATCAGATGAAGGAATTTTTGTTGGATATTCAAGTGTTAGAAAATCTTATAGGGTATTCAACAAAAGAACTTTGGTCATTGAAGAGACCACACATGTTGTATTTGATGAATCTGAAAATTTAGAAGAGCCAAATGTTATTGAAGATGAGATTGAGGATAACTCACAAAAGATTGATAGAATAAACTTGGAAGAAAATTTGGAGATAGAAAACCCTTTGCCTAGAGATGTGAGATATTCTAAAAACCACACAAGGGAATTGATTATAGGTGAACCTAGTGATGGTGTTAGAACTAGGCGTGGATTAAACAAGGAAGTCAATCATTCAGCCTTTATTTCAACTATAGAACCCACTAATATTGATCAAGCACTTTCTGATGAATTTTGGATATTGGCCATGCAAGAAGAGTTGAATCAATTTGTAAGAAATAAAGTTTGGGAATTAACTTCAAGGCCAAAAGATCAAAGTATTATTGGAACTAAGTGGGTATTCAAAAATAAAATGAATGACTCAGGAATAGTCATTAGAAATAAGGCTAGATTAGTTGCTAAGGGGTATAATCAAGTTGAAGGAATTGATTTTGAGGAGAAGTTTGCCCCTGTAGCTAGACTTGAAGTAATTAGGGTTTTGCTAGCCTTTGCTTGTTTTAAAGGTTTCAAATTGTTTCAAATGGATGTGAAAAGTGCCTTTTTAAATGGGGTAATTAAAGAGGATGTCTTTGTAGAACAACATCCAGGTTTTGAAAATTTTAAATACCCAAATTATGTTTTTAAGTTGAAAAAGGCTTTATATGGATTAAAACTGACACCTAGGGCTTGGTATGAGAGGTTAAGCATCTTCCTACTTGAAAGATCTTTTGAAAAAGAAATTGTGGATATAACTCTCTTTTTAAAAAAATTTAGAAAGGATATACTCATTGTTCAAATTTATGTGGATGATATCATTTTTGGATCTTCAAATAAAAATCTTTGTGATGATTTTTCTAAAATAATGAATAGTGAATTTGAGATGAGTTTAATGGGAGACTCAAATTACTTTCTAGGCTTTAGCATTAAGCAACTTGAGGAAGGTACATTTCTTAGTCAATCTAAATATGTTAAGGACATCCTCAAAAAATATGAAATGCATAATACTAAACCTGTTAGTACACCAATGAGTTCCTCAGTTCTGTTGGATAAGGACCTTAAGAGAAAATCTGTTGATTAAAAGAAATTTAAAGGGATTATTGGATCTTTACTTTACTTGACTGCTAGCCGATCATATATCATGTTTAGTGTTTACTTGTGTGCTAGATTTCAATCTGATCTAAAAGAATCACATTTGACAGCAATGAAAAGGATTTTAAGATACTTACTAGGAACTCAGAACTTAGGAATTTGGTATCCAAAGTTTAGCTCTTCATTTGAAATTATTGGTTATTTAGACTCTTATTTTGTAGGTTATAGGGTGGATAGGAAAAGCACTTCTGGAACATGTCAATTCATTGTAAATTCGTTAGTTTCATGGTCTAGTAGAAAACAAAATTCAGTGGTCCTATCTACTACAGAAGTAGAATACATTGCTCTAGGAAGTTGTGTGACACAAGTACTTTAGTTAAAATAATAGTTGATTGATTTAGGATTAACTATAGGCACAATACCAATTTATTGTGATAATACTAGTGTTATCTGCATTTCAAAAAATCCTATTCAACATTCAAGAACCAACACATTGACATAAGACATCATTTCATAAGGGATCATGTATCCAAGGGAGAAATTGAACTTACCCATGTTTCAACAGAAAATTAACTTGCAGACATTTTTATAAAATCTTTGGCCTTTGATACTTTCAGTACATTAAGAAATAGGCTTGGAGTGATTGATTTAAATGCTTAGATAAAAATGTTTTCTGCAACATTGATATTTTGTTTTTGTTTTGTGTTCATTGTATTTTTTAGTTTGTTTTTGTGATTTTTTCTTCTAAAAAGGTATGTATTTAAGTTTTCCTTGTTTGTTTTTATTTGTTTTTGTTTTGAGTGTGAAAATGTAAATTTGTAGTCATCATCGTCCGGGACGAAAATTATTCGTACGGGACGATTTGTGTAAAATGACAAACTGTGTGATTTCGAACCATTTTAAGAGCAGTTTTTAATGTAATTTGTCTGTACGATCATCACGATTGTCCAGGATGAAATATATTTCAAATGACGGGATGAATGAATGCATCAGTTGAATGGATAAGATAGTTTTTAATATGAACTTCATCCGTACAAACCTTTGGTTCGTCTAGACGAACACATGTCGGTTCATAGCGGGGGATGGTTTCCAACTGCCATAAAAACGAATTGAATTTATGATCATCTGGACGAACACGTGTTCGTCTGTATGATCATTTTGGTCAAAAGCCTGTACGAAAGAATGCTTCGTAAAATGTGTGTTTATGAAAATCTGTTATTTTTTAAACTCATTCGTTCGTCCATACGAAATATTTTTGTACGGGACGAATCGAATTCATACGGGATGAATAAAAATTTCGTCTGGTACGAACAGTCATTTTTATTTAAATTGACGGTAATTTTTACTGAACAGTCACTTTCACACATCTCTTTCAAACCTTTCTTCTCTTCAGATCTTTCAATGACAAGTTCTAGCAAGCGCCAAAAGTGCTTTGCTAAGGGTCCACCAAGAAATACATCTAAAAACTTCCTTTCTAGAGCCAATGAAGAATCCTTTGCTAGGTTTGTCTCTACGAAAATCACCCCATCTAGAGTTCTCCTACAGGATCAATTAACCTTTAAGGTAATGCACTTATTTGCCTCTACTCAATTTGGTGTAATCCTCACTTTAGTACACTTCTACAATAGAGAAACCTTTCAATATTTTTTGGCAAACATGTCATTCAATTTCGACCATTCTATCATCAGTTCTTTTGTTTTCAAAAAGAAAATTGAAATCACCAAGGCTAACTTTGGTATCTTCCTAAACTTAAGGACTGAAGGCTTAAGAGCACACACCTTAACCACCACAAGTTTTGATTGGACTGAAGTTAATAGTGTGATTAGAGGAATAAGAGTTAAGGATCATTTGCCTAAAGTATCAACTTTACTGTGTGATTCCCGTATCATCCAGCACGTACTAAGAACTTCCATTATACCTAAAGCTGATGATAGAGTCAACATCACTCCTCTTCTTTCTTCTGTTACCTACTTGATAATGACAAGACAACCTATAGATGAGGCACAACTCCTAATTGACTACGTTTATGGTCTCTCTGAAATTGGTCATGTTGATCATAAAAGAAAGAAGAACATAGCCTTAGGACATCTGATTGCCTATATTTTGGAAAAGAAGTATGATTTAATTCATCCAGAACAAGACTTTGAAGAACCACTCTACCACAATGACGCATCCTTTAGGGCTATCTTCAATAAGGATGAGCCCAGCAAAACTCATATCATTCTGAGTGAAATAGAAGAAGAAGCTGAACCTTCACATGCTGCTGAACCAAATTCTCAGGATTTGGTTCAAAGATTTGACAATTTAGAGGCTCATTTTGATCAAAGGTTTGATCAAATTGAAACTCGTTTGCAGCAATAAGATATTCAACACAATCAGGATATGGGATTTATACGTGATCAGATAAATGCCATTAATTCCAACATGTTTATGATGAGTAGTTACTTCAACTTCTTTGGTGCAGCACCACCTCCTCCTCCTCCAGATCAAGGTCCATCTGAATGATTGTAGTGTTTGTTCAGTGTTTCGTTGTAGTTCATGTGTTAGTGATTTCCTTTAGTTTGTTGTATTTTCCTTATTTTAGTTGTGTTATTATTGATATCTTGAACTTCAAATTATAATAGCTTCATTCGATATCAATATATGTTCCAATGTTTTGTTGTTTAATGTTTTAGAAATGTGTGTTAGACTTTATGACATTCATTTTTTTTTTAATCTTAATAGTGCTTTATTCTAATTTGTAAATTAAAATTAATTTCATTATAAAATATAATTTTCCTAAATTTAAAATATACTTATAACTTGATATTATTAGAATTTCAATTCCATGTCTCTTATTTAGACAACATTATCTTTAATATTATTATTACAATTTAGATGTTTTCTTATTTTGTATTTCTCTTTTCAATTAGTATTTATGCATTTAGAAAAATTTGAAATTTTAGATTATTGATTTTGGAAAGAATTCAATTACTCTTGAAAATTGTACAAATGTACAAAAATCAAAAGGATTGTGCAAAAAATTTGCAAAGACAAAAAGAGGCACAAAATAAGCCCAAAGTAAAAAGATGCACAAAAATGTGCCATAAAAATTGAAAAAGATGCGCAAAGCGCCACATGTGGTAATTACTTCTTTCCGAACTCTTTTAATCTCTTAATTCAAATTGATCTAATGTTCATTTATAATTGACATTGAAATTTGAAATATAAAATTTTTTATTCATCCTTAGTGCAATGATTTTCTTTATCTTAATGTCTAAATTAACACATGCCTTTGATAAATTCTTTTTATTCTCTATGTTATATCACTTCTTAAATTATATGAAATTTTATGATTTTCTAATATTTTGATTTTATTTGCATACCTTATTTCAATCACTTTCAAGATTAAAATATCAAATGAATTTCATACTTCTACTTACATTTCTAGCCTTCTTTTCTTCTTCACTTTTTGTTGTTGTCAAAAAGGGGGAGAAATTGTTTGTTTGTTTTGTATATATTTATTTTGTTTGTTTTGTTTTTGATTTTATAGTCTTGATAGTCCTTTTATGTTTGTCATTATTGTAGTTGTGTGTTTTGTATAAAATTAAAAAAATATATATTAATTATTTATGCCTCCTTATTTTTCATGTATTCATCAATTCAGGGGGAGTTTAGGAGATTCTTATAATTTAAAATTCTACAAACAATAATTATTTTGTCATCATCAAAAAGGGGGAGATTGTAGAGAGATTGCTATTTGCATATTTTACATTCTTGCAACTTGTATTATTTTGATGATTTCAAATATTATTGTTTTATATATCTCCTAACACTTTTTGGAAGATTTTCTTTTGCTCTAGTGTGTACTAATATTTCAGGAAAATCAACTCCAAGCGGTGAAGACTTCAAATTATAAGTTTTCAAATGAGAGGGAGTGATTGTAATTGAGTGAAAAATCACAACACACACTCTTGGGGGAACAATTTTTGTGAACTGATAGTACGGGACAAATCTGGTTCGTACGGGACGATCATGTCAATTAACCCCTAGGAAGAGCAATGGATCGAACAGGCGGGTAGAAAATTTTTCTAAGTCCTAATCGTCCAGGATGAATTTTATATTCGTCCTGGGATGAACGTCTCTGGATTCTCACCTTGCACTGTTCGTCCAGACGAAAAGCATGGTTCGTACCAGGATGAAACTCTCTGTTTGAGATCGTACAGGATGAAATGAACCTTCATCCCTAGACGAAACTCTCTGTATAAAATTGTCCCAGGACGAATCTTGTTCGTCCCAGGATGAATTGAACTGACTTACCTCAGTTGGTTACGTCTTGTAGAATTTTGGGAACCGACCTATGTAATAACCATTTCGTACCGGATGAACCTAATTCGTACGGGATGATGAGCGTGTATGAACATAGTTCGTACCAATATACATTAGGATCATTTCTGACACTTTAAGTAAAATCGTCCGGGACGATCCACTGCGTACAGAATTGAAAACTTACAATTTTTGGGCAGTTTTTCTTGTCTTTTGTATATATAGTCCAAATTAGTCTGCCACCAAATCTTTTTGCTGATTGATCTACGTTCCTATTGGAAGAAGAGTAAAGGAGAGAGTGAGAGAGAGCATCCATAGAAGGATTTCTACCACTGGAGCTTGAAGGCTTCACTTGGTGTTCAAAGGTAAGATTTCCTACTTGTGATTTGAGATTACTTCACTCTTTTTCTTTCTTCCTTCTAGATTTCTTGTGAAGAGATCTGTCAAGGAGATCCGGTTCTCTACCGACACTTGGAGAGTGTGAACAGACGAAGGGTACTCTGCCCACACTAGGAGAGTGTGAAAGGATGAAGGGTACTCTGCCCACACTAGGAGAGTGTGAAAGGACGAAGGGAACTCTGCCCACACTAGGAGAGTGTGAAAGGATGAAGGGTTCTCTGCCCACACTAGGAGAGAGTGAAAGGACGACGGTTCTCTGCTAACACTAGGGAAAGTGTAAAAGGATGATAGTTCTCTGCCACACTAGGTAGTGATGAAAAGAGAGTTTGTAAAGGCTTCTCTGCCTTGCACTGGGTGCAAAAGGAGAGACACTATTGGTATTAGTGCAATACTCAGAGGGTGCCTCTGGGGAGTGGATGTAGGTCTGGTTTAGACCGAACCACTATAAATTGTGTGTCATTTATTTCACTGCTTTTTATTTTTTGCATTTTTTTGTTGTTTAAAAATTGTGGTTGAAAAAACTTTTTATAAAAATTCATTAAAGTTTAATTTCAGTTCAATTTATCTAAAAGAGGGATATTTTTAAATACCAATTCACCCACCCCCCCCCCCCCCCCCCCCCCCCCCCTCTTGGTAGCTTTGGGACATTAACTTAGGTTTAACAACCTATTCACTAGACTCAACACTAAAGGCATTAAGCATATGTATCTAATTTTACACATATGGTTGGCTTAGAACACATGTTTGTTATGGTGGAGTTTGGCCACCTTTATTTCCTATAGAGTTAGAGTATATTATAAATTTTTAAATCAATAAAGAACTAAAATTCATATTTATTTATGTGCAACACTTTATTTATATTGCATACATGCTTTTCATCATATAGGTGGTAGATTACATTAGCATATATAATTTTCCTAAGTTTTCATTGTGTATATGTTCTGGACTTTATAGGAACACATATATTATTTCTAGAATGATATAGTATTGGGTACTATATACACAAACACATTTACCCTGCCAAGCATATAGGCATACTTTTTATTTTTTACAATGTACACAAGCCCACCAAACAAACATACAACATGGTAGCCGAGTCTTTGTACACCCAGAGGATGTTGCACTATTCCTATTTGTATAGGGTCGTTATGCTGCCAAAATTTCATTGAAATATTGATTGCTTAAAAATTTAGTTAGGATAATTAAAAAAGATAAAAATTAGAGTTCATAGTGAGTCTTCTTGGTAATGTAACTTGAACTTAAAGTAAAGATTCATCTTGAGTCACTAAATTGGAGTTTGATTTACTCCTTTGAACTCTTAGGATAGAGCTACCTTTACCCTGTATTTCATCTAGGATAATTGCTTGTGGATTAGGTTTTTAGCTAGTTGCTCATACTATATAGGAATAAACCAAGTCATTTGTGCACACCTCCTATTTCAAATAAATATAAATACGTTAAATATAAATGTATTTTTAATAAAAGTTATAAAATTTTGGAAATTTTAGAATTAATATATATATATTACAAGTTTAGAATTTATTATCCACATTAATTAAAAATTTTCTTTGGTGATTTAATCTATTGTTGAGGCAGGACTCTATAGGAACCTAAGATCCTAGTATAAAATAAACCATGTCTTAGCTTTCTATGGGAGGGGGAAAATCTATGGATGTTGATCAGGCCAATTATGGGTCGGTATGATATTTAATAATATGTGAATGTGACTTTTATTTTTAGGGATAATTACAATATTCCTTACACCGACTTTGGATATGAAAATAAATCCTTTCTTTCTCAAATTGATAAAACAAGTGCTAGTTTATTATTTAGGATAATTAACACTAATTATGTTGATTTATTTAAAGAAATATTAAATCAAATCAAGTGGCATATTCATACATTTAATTTTTTTACATCATGTAGCTCAGGTTTATGGTATAGCATTCATGAATAGTTTTAATGTAGTTTCTTATATTATAGGATTAGTAGCATAGCTAGTAGGTAAGACTCATATGTGAGTTTTTGGTTCTCAGCTGATGATATAGATCAGAATTTATAAAATTTTAGAATATTATAACCTCCTAGACTTTTACGTGTTATTTCACCTAAAGCATCTCAAAATTGGCTGACTAAGGTGGAGAAGACTCTGGATAGGATGCATTATCCTCCTGAGATAGGAGTTGCATTAGTTACATTCTATATTACACCGATATGGATATGACGATATAGATATGACACGATATGAATATGAGACACATCAATTCTTAAAAATATAGGATACGGGTACGACACGGACATGACATTATAATTTATAAATCATACATAAAAATTAAGAAATCAATCAAAAATTAATATTTGAAATTAAAAAAAATAAAATTAACATTATTTGTAGCCTTGTAGCTTATAATACCAAAATAAAAGTAAGCATTAAATGTCTATTACTACAACAAAAGTATAAACATAAAAAGTCTAGCACATGAAGTTTCAAATATTCAATAGAAGGAAAAATATGATTAGCTTCTTTAGTGGTTTGTCTTTGAACTTCTAAATCATCTTCAATAAATATCATAGCTTCTAATTCAGGCTCATCAAGTGAAAGTTTAGCAATTTCTAATATTCACATATCATCAAGAAACTCAAATCCATTTCAGAAATGAGAGAACCTCACTCACAGCTATGGAAGTAAATACAATGGGACTTTTTTTTTTCAATGGACACGTGTATTGGATATGCATTTCTTTTTGAAATTAAATAGTATTTTAATTGGATACACAAAGCCATATCCGACATGTATCAGTGTCGAATTGGAGGTGTATCCTTGTATCGGTGTATCGTACACAAGACGCCTTCATAAATAGGTGTTTCTGTGTAACATAGGTTACATTTTTATTGGATGATGAGATAGAATGCTGATGATTGGGCAAGTAGAGAGAGAAGTTTCAGGGTCGTGCAAATATCTTGATTACTTAGGAGGAGTTTATAGAGATATTTAGGTTTTCTTTTGTACCTCCATTTACTAGAAGACAGCTATAGAGCACTTTTTTAAATTGATTCAATAAAATGTGACAGCGATGCACTATGAGATAGAGTTTGCTACTCTATATAGATATATTCCATAGTTGATTAATACTTATGAGAACAAGTGTTGCCAATTTTTGGAGGAACTCTAGGATAGTTTGGGGCAACCACTATCAACATAAGACATTATAGACTTTACTTTGTTAGTTGAGAGGGAAAAGAGGATAAAGACTAATCTTATTGTAGTTCAACTGTGATGGATTATGAACAAGAAGAGGTTTGGAAGATAGATTGTTGGCAATAATCATTCTTGGAAGAAGAACAGATTTGGACCTATTGAGTTTAAAATGATGGGACAATTGATAGCCTTTTTATCTTATTGAGGCAATATTATCGATTTTGGGGCTAAGTTAGTAATGCCCTATTATGACATTATTTTGGCATAATATATAGTGTACATTATTATAGAGCATTAGATTAGTGTTTTTGTTTTGATCAATATAGAAACATGATTGTTAAGGGTCCACAGGGTAGCTCTGATAGACATTATGATTGGATAACTTGTAGTTCTAAGCGATCAATAGTGAGTAGGCCATGGACAATACCACCCCAATCATATTCTAAGGTTTTTGGTAGTAGGAGGGCTATTATGCCAATGGGAGGTCAGTATTCTTTAGATTTTTTGGCTGCAGGGAGTTTTGTTGCTTTAACTCTAGTACAACCATGAGTTACAATCTGACTTAGCAAGAGTATAATGAGTCTCTAAATATTGTGATAGGCATGGATTAAATTTTTACATCTCCTTATATTTTTTTTAATGTTGGTGCTAGTCATTCTTTCATGTTATAACAATATTTTGATTTGTTTAGTTTGCCTTTTGTACTACTACCTACTTTATTATTTGTGGTTTTGCTTATATGAGATAGTATGGTATCTAGTAGAGGTTTGTGCTTATAATTTAGAAATTTCTAATAAAAATTGGAGATCTAGTTTGATTTCATTATATATTTTTATATTAATACTTGGGTATGCATTGGATGAGTTGGTATGATGCTCAGTTGACTATCTAAAGAAAAAAATAACTCTGTATCAAAATGGTGAGGGTTTTATATTTCAAGGAATCAAGGGTAATCTTGCTTATTTGATTTCTACTCTAGAAGTTGATAGACTTTGGTGAAAAAGTAGTCCAATATTTTTAATATATGTTAGAGATGTGAGGATCTCTTTTGTATCTTTGACTGTTATCTCTATAGTTCAAGAGTTTTTAGATAGTTTACCTGAGGGTTAGTGAGTTTACCATTAGATAAAGAGTTGGAATTTTATATAGATATTTTTTTGGATACTACTCCAATCTCTAAGGCCTCACATCGAATGCCACCTAAGAAACTTCATGATTAAAAGGTTCATCTTTAGGAGTTGGTGGATAGAGGTTTCGCCATCCCAATGTGTCTCCATAGGAAGCACATATATTATTTATAAAGAAGAAGGCTGGTACCTTAAAGATGTTTATCAACTACATAGTTCAAAATAAATTAACTATAAAAAATAAGAACCTTTTTTAGGATTGATGGCTTATTTGATCGACTGGCCAGATCTTCAGTATTTTCAAGTTTTATTTGCAATATGATTATCATCAATTGAAGGCAAAAGAGAAGGATGTTGTAAAAATGGCTTTTATCATGAGGTACGAGCATTATGAGTTTTTAGTCATGCCATTTGGAGTGATTATTAACTTATTATTTTTTTATAGGGGTAACCCACAAAGGGGCTTATGCTTTGATTAAAACAAAAGGTTACATAGTCCTTAAGGGGACCTAAAGCTCTCTACTGCTCAAAAGAACTACATAAATAAAAATAAAAAGAGAACCTAAGATCTTAAGTTCCCCACTATAGAATAATACAAAATTACCTAAGTACATTCTATGGTGCTCAAGGAAGAGCACCCAAAAAAGGGAGCAGACCAAAAAATAGTTCAAGGATCTAATCTTCCATCCCCAAAGTCATCCATATAATCATCAGCACCAGACAGATCCTGCAATAAAGGCTGGTAGGCAAAAAGGGCATGACAATAATATAATCCAAAAATAGTGTAAAGATAGTCCAACCAATTAATCATATAAGCAGAATAATACTAAAGAAAAAGAATATTAGGAACCAAGAAATTCACATGATACAACTCCACCAAGACCACATCAAGAAGAAGCAGGAGAGTCACTGAAATTACTAGATGGACAAGAGGGGGGGGTGAATTATGAAAGTTTTATAGCAATAAATAAAACCTAAACATGAGTTCTAATATTTTTTGGTGTTTTTAAATTTTTAACATGAAATTTTAAAATAACTTCTAAGGCAACGCGCAATAACAAAATCTTTTTCTTTCACAATTTTTTCCAAGCAAATATTATGAAATAAAAATGCACGCAAAAAGAAAAACAGTAAGGAAAAAGCACATCGAGATTTTATAGTGGTTCAATCAAATCATGACCTACGTCCACTCCCCGGAGTCCTCCGCTCCAGGAATCTCACTACCAACAATAGCTCTCCTTTTTCCCGCCTCGGCAAGGGGGAGAAACCCTTACAATACTCCCTTTCACCAACCCGGCATGGCGGAGTGCCAACAGTGCCAAGCAATGTTTTCACCCTCCTAGTGACGGCAAAGAACCTTCTCATTTTTCTCCCTCCTAGAGAAGGCAGAGTACCTTCGAGGTCAACGTATGTAGATGCGTCTCCCCCTTAGAAAGCCTCCCACAAGTTCTTCCCGGGCCACAGGAGGAGCAAGTTGCAGCAAGATCGGAGCAATCGTGTGATCTCCCTCACACCTCTTCTCTCTCACCAAGCTCACCTTCTCCTTTCTCTCTCAACCCCTAACTTCTTAAGAGCTCTCTCTAGGATTTTCTCTCTACTCATGTTTTTCTCTTCTGTCTTTCTCTCTCTCAAAATATGACAAGTTTTACACATAAAAATAGGCTCCAAAATCTCTGAGATTTCAAAAGTAGATGTTACCATCGTACAATACGATTCTTGGTCGTACAGTACCATATGTACAAACTAGCTTCATCCTGGTACGAAGGTGTATGAATAGTTCAAAAACTAATCATACAGTACGATAAAATATCGTACGGTACGAATCAAAAAACATTACTCGTACAGGACGATAACCGGGACAATCAAATGTCATATCTGTTCATCTTATGGTACAATCTACATCATACCGTATGAATAATGAAATTCAAGGCATCGTCCAAGATGAATTCTGGGATGATCAAATATCATCTCTATTCATCGTATGGTATGATCGTAATCGTACAGTACGATGAGACAAAAAATACAGGATCGTCCAGGATGATCTCCGGGACGATCAGAATTCGTCTCTGTTCATCGTATTATACGAAAGGGTTCGTATAGTACGACTTTCAATTTTGTAATTAAGCCTTGATTTCTTGCACTAATCATGGGTTAAATTAAGTATGTATTTAAAATAGATCGTACCGTACGAACCTAGTCGTACAGTACGAACGGCGCAAAATATCATACTTAACTTGTCATGACGGTTAGGGTTTTTGATTTGAAACAGATCGTACCATACGATAGTATTCGTACAGTACAATGTGTTCACAGTACACGTCTTATAATAGTCGATCGTATAATATGAAATAAATTCGTACAGTATGATTACCAGAGAATGAAAAACTATATTCTTTACTTTTTTAAAAAACCCTCTCCCTCTGTGTGTGTGCATGATTGCTCAGACTTTACCTGCAGTTTGTGGCCAGACTAAAAAAAATAAAAATAAAATAAATAACAAAATACATTGTCCGACTCATACTCCTAATCAAACGAGTCTTGAGTCTTCCCGTTGTCCTGAGTGGCTTGTGATCTTTCTGAAATGTTAGTACTCACGGATAATAGCAAACATTAAATGATATTCAATAAAAAGTAGTTTAGGCAACATTATTTGGCATTATCAAAATATCAGCCTCGGGGTCATGGGTCTCAACAATCTCCCCCTTTTTTATGATGTCAAATAATTTTTGTTGTTAGCAAGTTCGAATGGCTTTTTTTTTTAACATAAGAATAAGAAGGCACTAAAGAGAAAGTGCAATACAAAAGGAAATGCATTATATGTAACACAAACAAACTTCAACAAAAAGAGAGCTACAACAAACTTCTCCCCCTTTTGACAGCACCAAAAAAAGGAGCAAACACTAAAGAAAGAAAAGAAAGCTACAATATAAAGATAATTTAAAATGGAGGATCCTGATCAGTTGGTGGTGGAGGTGGGTTTGGTTGGAAGTACTGAAACAGAGCATCAAAGCGGTGATCAATAGCAATAAAGCGTTCCCCAAACCATTACATGTTAGTCTCGTGTTGCTGATGTTGCTCTTGAATGTGCGTGTCGAGACGAGTCTGAAGTTGGTCGAAGTGTTCGACCAGATCATCGTGAGGGTAAGCTGGTGTGGGTGCTCGGGGTGGTGCATGTCATCGTGGACGTGCTTGAGCTGCAGCCGGGGCATCTTCTCCTTCTTCTTCATCAAAAATAGGTTCTTCAGGCCCGTGTCCCCAATGGAAAAGAATACGAAAAGAGGCATCAGTATAAAGGATAGGAAGATTGTTGGGTTCACCAGGATAGGTTATTTGATATTTATTTTGGAGGATATATCCTACAAGGTGACCAAGAGCTATATTTTGTTTTCGGCGAGTAGTAGGGAGGCGAACAAAGGTCATATGGTGAATGTAGTTAATAATTAAATCGGCCTCATCGAATTTGGTGTTGGTCATAATAAGGTAGGTAGCGACATATAAAGTAGGGATCATGTTGATACGGTCGCCAGCTTTGGGTATAATGGAGGTTCTAAGGACATGTTGAATGATTCTGGAGTTTCTAGTAAGTGATTGTACGAGTGGTTGGTGTTGATAAAATGTGGCATTCCTAAGGACTTGATTAACCTCACTCCAGTCAAAGTCATTCGTGAAAAATGAACGAACCATAGGCCTTCAGTAGATAGCCCAATGTTTTGGGCGATGTTGGCTTTTGTAATTTTGAAATTTTGGCGACAAATAAAAGAGTTAAAAGTGAGGTTGTTGACGATGTAGGTTAGGTTTGCAAGGAATTCTAAAAGGAGTTCAGAATTGTATGGGAAAGCCAGGGTAAGAAGAAATTGGAGGGTGGTGGAAGCAAAGAGGTTTAGTACCTCGAAGTTCAGAGCCTCCTGATTTAGCAGTCTGGATGGTGTAATTTTGCAGGCTTTGAACTTGTGGTATGCATCCTCATTTTCTGCGTTCAGGAACCGAGCGCTATGGCGGAGAGAGGAAGACGTGTTTCCCACTACCATACGACCTCTCTTGCTTGAACTAGACATCGTGTAGAGGCTGAGTGAAAGGTGAGAAGCAACAAGTGGAGGTGAGTGAAGTGAGTTCTGCCTTGCCAACCAATTTATAGAGTTTTTCCATAATCGTACAGTACAATATGGCATTAACTATTCTAACGAATTGTATCGGGAAAGGTGGTCCAAACGTATAGTACGATGGGTATCGTACAGTACGATCAGAAGAATATCGATCGTCCTGAGGGCGCCAGTACGACTTTTGACCAAAAGTATCGTACTGTACGAACAGGTGTACCGTACAGTACGAATGCCATTTAATATTATACCAAACTCCTTTATATCGTTCTTATCCATTTGCTGAGGTGGATCGTACAGTATGAATAGATCATATCATACAGTACGAACACCAATAATAACATACCCGTAAGCGTAAATTCATCCCAATCCATTGATGATGTGGATCGTACAGTACGAATAAGAGGTATCATACCGTTTGATGAGCAATAATGTATCATACCATACGATGTCGGTCGTACAATACGATCAATAGAGACGAAATTTAGCTATTGGTGAATTCTATGCAGATTAAGTATATCGTACAGTACGATCGGAGTATCGTACAGTACGATAATACAAAGTCTAGTAAAGTGATTTTTGTGTAGTGAGTGTGTGATGATCAGGAGCAGCCTTAGAAGATTTTTTATTATGCAGTTATGTCTATGACACCTAATCTAGTCCTCAATGTACTAAAGGTGTCGAATGCTAGAGGTTTTGTGAATATGTCAGCCAATTGATCTCCTGTAGCAATGTGATGCAATTCTATATCTCCCTTAACAATGTGATCTCTAATGAAATGATGTCTAATGTCTATGTGTTTTATTTGAGAGTGCTGAATTGGGTTCTTAGAGATGCAAATTGTGCTTGTGTTGTCACACATAATTGAAATGGTTCCTACAGGTAGGCCAAGGTCAAGAATTTGTTGTTTTAACCATAGTACTCTTGCAACATAACTTCCTACTGCAATATATTCTACCTCGGCTGTGAAAAGTGCTACTGAGTTTTGCTTCCTACTAGACTAAGAAATTAATGATTGTCCGATGAATTGGCAGGTACCAGAGGTGTTTTTTTTATCTATCCTACATCCTACTGCAAAATCAGAATCTGAGTACCCTAAGATTTCAAAGGAAGTGATGCGCCTAGGATACCAAATTCCTAAGTTTGGGGTCCTTAGTAGATATCTAAGAATTCTCTTGACAGCAGTTAAGTGAGACTCTTTAGGATCGGCTTGAAAATGGGCACAGAGGAACACACTAAACATTATGTCCGGTCTACTAGCAGTTAGGTAAAGAAGGGATCCAATCAATCCTCTATACTTTTTCTGATCTACTGACTTTCCACTGGGGTCTTTGTCTAATTGAATTGTTGAGCTCATTGGGGTGTTCATGGGTTTTGCATTCTCCATTTCGTATTTTTTCAAAATGTCTTTAATGTACTTTACTTGGCTAAGAAATTTTCTGTTCTCCATTTATTTTACACTAAATCCAAGGAAGTAATTTAGTTCTCCCATCATGCTCATTTCAAACCGATTACTCGTTATTTTTGAAAATTCATCACACAAGTTTTTATCCGAAAATCCAAACAAGATGTCATCCACGTAAATTTGAACAATGAGAATTTTTTCTTTAATTTTTTTTGTAGAAAGAGTGTAGTGTCTACACTATCTTTTATAAATCCTCTATCCAGTAAAAATGAGCTAAGTCTTTCATACCAGGCTCTAGGTGCTTGCTTTAATCCATAAAGTGCCTTTTTTAATTTGAATACGTGATTTGGAAATTGTGAACTTTCAAATCTGGGGGGTTGCTCAACATAGACATCTTCCTTAATTACCCCGTTCAGAAACGCACTCTTCACATCCATTTGATGTAATTTAAATTTCTTGAAGCAAGCAAAAGCTAAGAGCACTCTTATGGCTTCTAGTCTAACAATAGGGGCAAAGGTTTCTTCAAAGTCTATTCTCTCAATTTAGTTGTACCCCTTAGCTACTAGTCTGGCTTTATTCCTTATTATTGTTCCTGGATCATTCACCTTATTCTTGAACCCATTTTGTCCCAACAACACTTTGTTCTTTAGGTCTCTTGACTAACTCCCAAACATCATTCCTGGTGAATTGGTTCAGCTCTTCCTGCATTGCTAGAATCCAAAATTCATCTCCAAAGGCTTGATCTATACTTGTGGGTTCTATCATAGAGATGAATGTAGAATGGCTAACCTCTTTCCTAAGTCCATGCCTAGTTCTTACACCTTCTAAAGGGTCTCCTAAAATCAGATCTTTAGGACGACTAGAAGAATATCTCTATTCTCTAGGCAAATCTTCCTGAGGTTCTACCCTTTCTCCTAAGGTCATAGTCTCTACTCCTTGAATTGCCTCTATTTCATCATCTTCAATTTTAGATTCAGAGGGCTTATCTGATTCATCAAATACTATCTGGGTGGACTCTTCTACTACTAGGGTTCTCTTATTAAAGATTCTATAGGCCTTACCTACAGATGAATAACCTAAGAAGACACCCTCATTAGACTTGGGATCAAATTTTCCTAGGGGATGTTTACCATTATTCAGGATGAAGCACTTGCACCCAAAGACATGTAAGTGTGAAAGGTTTGGTGTACTACCCTTAAGGAGTTTATAAGGAGTCTTGTTCAGCTTAGATCTAATGTTTACCCTATTTAAAACATAGCACGCTGTGTTGACTACTTCTGCCCAAAAATATCTAGGAAGGGTGTACTCTGCTAACATTGCCCTAGCAGCTTCTACCAAGGTTCTATTCTTCCTTTCTGCTATACCATTTTGCTGAGGTGTTCTAGGGACTGAGAAATTATGTTCTATTCCTAGCTCTTGACAGAATAATTCAAATCTATCATTTTGAAATTCTCCACCAAGATCGCTATGAATTGTTAAGATTTCACAACCTAATTTCAGTAGAATTCATGCTGAGAAAATCTTAAATTCTTCAAAAGACTCATTTTTATGTGATAGGAATCTTACCCAAGTAAATATAGTGAAGTCATCTACAATCACAAATCCATAATTTTTTCCATCTAGGCTGGCTATACTGACCGGTCCAAATAAGTCCATGTGAAGGATTTCTAGTGGCCTAGCAGTGATCACATCTCTAATTGAATGAAAAGATGATTTGACTTATTTTCCTAGTTGGCAAGCATCACATAAATGATCATTTGTGAAATCTAACTTAGGTATGCCTCTAACTAGGTTTTTCTAAGTGATGTTTCTAAGAGTTTTCACACTAACATGGCATAGTCTCCTATGCCATAGTCACGAGTCATCAACTATTGTTTTCAAATAAAATGAATTTGAACTATCAATACAATCCAGGTCTAACATGTAAATATTATTCATTCATTTTCCTTCTAAAACTAGTTTATCATTTAAACTAATCAGGCATTTATCAGATAGAAATTTAATATCAAACCCTTTGTCACACAATTAACTAATGCTAAATAAGTTATGCTTCAAGCCATCAACTAATAAAACATTCTCAATTAAAAAATTCTTAGCATTACCAACAATACTTGAGCCTATCACTTTCTTGGTAGTGTTGTCTCCCAATGTTACTTTGCCTCCAGTTTTGGTCTCCAGTAGGATGAACTTCTTCATATCTCTAGTCATGTGTTGCGAGCATCCACTATCCAGGTACCACATGCTCTCACTAGGTCTTTTGTGAGAGCATCCCTACAATTTCATTCAAAGATTAGATTTGAAAACCCAAGTGAGTTTGGATTCCTCCTTATGCTTGCATGAATGAGATGTATGCAAGTTATGCTATGATGGATGCAGTTTAGGTCTCCATACTAAATGTGTCCTACGGTGAATTGTGCATGTGTGGGCTATGTGACCTAGCATGCCACAAGAGAAGCACCTAACACCTAGAAATGGGTTCACTAACCTATTTGGGTGGTGATGCCTCTTTCTAAGGTTGGGTGATGCATGATGTGTTGGTGGTTTTCTAGGTTGGCCTAATGTGAGTGATGCAATTTTATTTTCTAGTTCTTTGATTCTTTCACTAAAAGTTTTATTTTGAGCTGTCAATCCATCAACTTCCACTAATAGCAAGTGCTCACTATGATCTACTTCTAATACAAGTTTGTTTAGTCTATCAAAAGCTTCTTCTAGTTCAACATGAGTGGTTTTCAAGATTTCATGCACTTCAGTTAGTTCAATATGCTTCTTATTTAATGCATCATATTCATCAAGAAGTAGCATATGATCTCTATCTAAATCAGAATTTTCTTTAAACAACTTAGCATGTTCGGTTTGTAAAGAACTAAATTCAATATTAAGCTTGGCATGCATCTTTTTCAACTTCTTATACGAGTCATGGATATTCTCAGAAATAAGCAATAATTTTTCATACGAAAGTTAACATACCTCATCTTGATCCAATTGATCAAGGTTATCATTAGCCATAAGACACAAATTTGTTACCTCCTCCTCTGCCTCTTCTTCTAACGATTCTGAGGTAGACTCAGCCCAAAAAACTTTTTATGTCTTCATCTTTCCTTTCTTGTATTTAGCTTTGTCATCACCTTTCTCCTTAGCTGGTTGGCTCTTTAGATTGGGGTAATCGGCTCGAAGGTGACTTGGCTTCCTGCACTCAAAACAGATTGTATCAGATGAAACTTTATTAGACTTCGAGCTTTTACCTTTACTCCAGCTGTTCTGATGACACTTCTGTTTTCTCTTCAGGAAGTTCTTGAATTGTCGGGTCATCAGTACTATTTCATCCTCTTCCTCCCCTGCAGAACTTTCACTTTCTGAGTTACTTGCTTTTAATGCCACCGTTTGCTCCTTCTTTTCACCTGCATCACTTTGCCTTTGACTCACTCCTTGATCGTATGCAATGAGTGACCCAAGGAGATTATCAATAGAATACACGTTGAGGTCTTTAGATTCAGTGATAGCAATTTTCTTTGCATCATATGAGCTAGGTAAGCATCTAATAATTTTATTAACTTTTTCAGAATTTGAGATCTCTCTACCTAATGCATGCAAAGATATCACGATTTGGGTAAACCTAGTGTACATGTCATATATTGTTTCGCTAGGTTTCATCTGGAAGAGTTCATAATATTGTAATAAAATGTTAAGCCTAGACTGTTTTACTTCACTTGTTCCTCCGTAGGTGATGCACAGTCTATCCCAAATCTCCTTACCAGTGGCACAGGTAGAAACTCTCATATAATCCTCAAACTTCAATGCACAGAAAAAGTAATTTAAACACTTAGCATTCAGTTGGGTTAAATCCCTATCCTCATTACTCCATTCATTAAAAGGTACAAGAGTTTTCAATCCATTGATAGTTTTAAACGGTGCAACATATCCATCATTCACTAACATCCACATGCGGTAATCAATAGACTGTAAAAAAGTAGACATTCTAGTTTTCAAGAAATTAAACGGAATGTTATCAAAGAGTGGTGGACAGGTTATTGAATAACCCTCCGCGTGTTACGATTACCAAAATGCGACATCATCATTTTTTCAAGGTTTTCTAAAACACTATTTTTGAAAACATGCTCTGATACAAATTGAAATTACTAGATGGACAAGAGGGGGGTGAATTGTGAAAGTTTTATAGCAATAAATAAAACATAAACATGAGTTCTAATATTTTTTGGTGTTTTTAAATTTTTAACATGAAAATTTAAAACAACTTCTAAGGCAACAGGCAACAATAAAATCTTTTTCTTTAATAAATTTTTCATGCAAATATTATGAAATAAAAATGCACGCAAATAGAAAAACAGTAAGGAAAAAGCACACCGAGATTTTATAGTGGTTCGGTCAAATCATAACCTACGTCCACTCCCCGGAGTCCTCTGCTCCGGGAATTTCACTACCAACAATAGCTCTCCTTTTGCCCCCCTCGGCAAGGAGGAGAAGCCCTTAAAATACTCCCTTTCACCAACCCATCATGGCGGAGTGCCAAGCGCTGTTTTCACCCTCCTGGTGACGGCAGAGAACCTTCTCGTTTTTCTCCCTTCTGGAGAAGGTAGGGTACCTTCGAGGTCAACGGACGTAGACGAGTCTCCCCCTTAGAAAGCCTCCCATAAGTTCTTCTTGGGCCACAGGAGGAGCAAGTTGCGGCAAGATCGGAGCAATCGTGTGATCTCCCTCACACCTCTTCTCCCTCACCAAGCTCACCTTCTCCTTCCTCTCTCAACCCCTCAAACTTCTCAAGAGCTCTCTCTATGATTTTCTCTATACTCATGTTTTTTTCTTCTATCTTTCTCTCTCTCAAAATATGACAAGTTTTACACATAAAAATGGGCTCCAAAATCCTTGAGAGTTCAAAAGTAGCTATTATCATCATACAATATGATTCTTGGTCGTACATTACGATATGTACAAACTAGCTTCGTCCTGGTACGAAGGTGTACGAATAGTTCAAAAACTAATCGTACAGTACGATAAAATATCATACGATACGATTCACAAAACATTACTCGTACAGGACGATAGATGGGACGATCAAATATCATCTCTGTTCATCGTATGGTATGATCTACATTGTACCATATGAATAGTGAAAATCAAGGCATCGTCCAGGATGATCAAATATCATCTCTGTTCATCGTATGGTACGTTCATAATCGTATAGTACGATGAGACAAAAAACACAGGATTGTCCAAGACGATCTCCGGGATGATCAGAATTTGTCTCTGTTCATCATATTGTACGAAAGGGTTCGTACAGTACGACTTTCAATTTTGTAATTAAGCCTTGATTTCTTACACTAATCACGGGTTAAATTAAGTATGTATTTAAAATAGATCATACCGTACAAACCTAGTTGTACAGTACAAACGGTGCAAACTATCATACTTAACTTATCATGACGGCTAGGGTTTTGGATTTGAAATAGATCATACCGTACGATAGTATTCGTACAGTACGATGTGTTCACAGTACACGTGTTATGATAGTCGATCGTACAGTATGAAATAAATTCGTACAATATGATTACCAGAGAATGAAAAACTTTATTCTTTACTTTTTAAAAAACCCTCTCCCCCTGTGTGTGTGCATGATTGCTCAGACTTTACCTGGAGTTTGTGGCCAGACTCAAGAAAAATAAAAATAAAATAAATAAAAAAATATATTATCCGACTCATACTCCTAATCAAACTAGTCTTGAGTCTTCCCGTTGTCCTGAGTGGCTTGTGATCTTCCTGAAATGTTAGTACTCACGGACAATAGCAAACATTAAATGATATTAAATAAAAAGTAATTTAGGCAACATTATTTGGCATCATCAAAATCTCAACCCCAGGTCATGGGTCGCAACAGTCACCACTGTCAATAATCAGCAAATAATCCAACTAAAGAACCTGAAATAAATTACAACTAGACAACCAGGAGAAGGCATCATAGCAACCTGCCAAATAAGCAGACAACCAAAGACCACAGGTAACCCTTGCCAACCCAGACATTAAAACAGAATAGTAAAGGAAGAACTAGAGTAATCAGCTAAAACACACCCACCAAAGAGCAAATCCAAAACAATACCACCTCCCAGCAAATACAAAGATAACAACCCCAAAAAATGGCCACAACCCAGGCAACGCCAACCCCAACCGGGAGCCAAGCAAAACCCCAGCTAGTAGGAATCCAAGTGATCAAGGACAACACAGTAAAAGGAAAACAAGTCCAGCACCAACCCTACCAAGCACCAAGAAAGCAAGGCCAAATACCAGACAATGCACCAGGAGAACCAACACCAATCAGCATAACAAAAAAGGAGCACAGCATCCATATATAGGTCAGTATACCAATTACTACCCAAGGAGCCAAAAGAGTAAAACCTAGCAAACCAAAAAAATCATACAAGTCCCCCCACAAATAGACAATAGAAAATAAGGCAAACAGGAAAGGGTCAGGCCAAAGTGAGAGACAATAAAACTAGCCAGACCAGCACAATAGGAAAAAGCAACAAAACCCCATGCAGGGCAACCAAAAAGTAGAAACAACCAAAAAAGCACCTTCAATTCTAAGATAGAGTACCCAATAACATCAAGTCTAAGAAGCCCTTTCAGAGCCACCAGAATGGAAATATTTAGTGTTATTATCACCTTCAACCAAATGCTTAGCAACAGCTTTTTGTTTCCAAAAAACCTCTTCATGCGCATGTAATTAAAAAGGTAATCTTTAGCATTTCTTAATGAAATGAAATTAGCATCAGAAGGATCAACTTGACGAGTAGATTCAAAAGTGTTCACTTTCTGCTCATCTTTCAAAATATTGGTAAAGAAGTTTTTAAAAATATTATGGTTCTACTAATTTAAAGATGCTTAAGCCTTTTCAACTTAATCCAAAGTCTCCTCATGCCAAAGCTAGAATTATCTCGATGTAGTGGAGCTTGTCAATTATTCTAAACAACATCCAAAAAAGAGTAATGTAGTAACCAGAGGTTTTGAAATCTAAAATGAGGAGAAGCATTAAATTATCTAAAATTAAGGCTAATTAACAAAGAGGAGTGATTAGATAGAGTCCTACTAAGATGTTAAACAGTAATAGAGTTAAAAGAATTAAGCTAAGAATCATTAAAGAGAGCATAATCCAAACATTGCCATAAATGACCCCTATTCCAAGTGAAATTGTTTCTAGAAAAACAAATATCAATTAAATTATAATCCAAAATCATGTTACTAAAATCCTCCATAGATCGATAAAAAGGGGAAGCACCTCCTTTCCTCTTAGAAGGATTAGTAAAATAGCATTAAAGTCACCACCAACAAGCCAAGGTAAATTACAAATACTATGAAAATTTATGAGTTGATCCCAAAGTAATTTCCTAATATAACAAGTAGAAGTAGCATAAACAAAAGAAGGACAACAATGAAAATTAAAAGCCTCGACATTACAATACATCACTTGAGTAAAGTCACATATAACATCAATTCTAATAGGATCCTTCCATAAAACCCAAATTTTAGTAGCCACATTTGAAATATCATATTAAAAACCCAAAAACCAAGAGGTACAAATCAACTTTGTAGAAGAAATGAAAGGCTCAAGCAAAATAAGAACATAAATATTTTGAACATGACATAAATTCTTAACTCTTAATCTAGAAAATGGACAACCAATACCCCTAACATTCCAAATAATATAATTAAACATAAAAAAACTTAATTAATGAGAAGTATGCAAGCAGGTGGTTCTAGGAGATTGTAATATGATATTCTTTTTCTTCTGTCTCTCTTTCTATAAAACTTAATGTAACTAGTATCATTATCATCTTCAACAAAGAATTTAGCCATAATATCCATATCCTCAGTATTCAATGAGAGTGCAATTTTAAGAAAATATTACTATCATTATTCAAACCTTCCTGCCAAACCTCCTATTTTAATTCATCTCCCTCAAAGCTATAGCCATCCTCCATAATCGATTTACTTTTGCCAACATTACCTTCCACCATACCACCTAGCCTTTCCTACTAAGCAACAATAGTAGATTGATTAGGAACCATATTAGGAGAAATATTCTTAACCATTATTAAATCCATATATGTCAAGTTACTGTTAGTAACACATTGAATAATAGTTAAAGATGAAACAATATTTTGATTAATAGTAAAATTTGACCTTTGCTCATCCGCGTCTTGACCTTCAATATGCAAAGAAGAATAGAGTTTTCTCCCTGATCAAAATTAAGATCAATAGTAGGATTGGAAGGAAGTTCCATATGAATTAAGGCACATTGTATTGATTTGTCTACAGCCTCCTACTATAATAGATTCCTTATGCACATCAAAATGCAGAGTCCATTTTAATAATCTTATTTGACAAGCTAGTATGTCCGATCTCCTTGAGAAAATGCGATTATAATCAAAATTATTAGTAAGTTGTATAGCAATATAACACGTATCTAGAAAATCAATGTGAAAGGAATCATACAGTTTAAGGTTAACGAAAATTTTTTGAATCACAACTATGTTTGGACGACAGAGAACAAACTAACCAACTAAGGTAAGAGCAAAAGGAAAAGAAAGCTGCGACACCAAAGAATCATTAAACATTAGATCCAAACATCATTTCAAGAAATTTTAAATAAAATGAACCTTAGCAAAAGATGAAGAAGAACCTGCCAAAACTTCCTTAAAGGAATGAGTTTTCCCATCCGAGAATAAAGACAAAGCTGGGATAGATGACGTTGGGGACGTCATCTCCCACAACCAACAAAAATGAGGAAAACATCAAAACAAAGCTCAAGAAATGCTGAGAAAATTAGTTGAGAAGAAAAAAGCACAAAAAAACCAAACCAACAACTCCAGGAGCAATGAGAGGAGGCAAGAGAGAAAGAACCCTAAACCACCTCAAAATCACCCGAATTAGAGAGTCCTTGCGAAGAGCAAATTGAAACTGATTTACAACTCATCTTTTGAGTGATTATTCACATAATGGTTTTTATGAATTTGATGAATAGGTTTTTTAAGAAGTATATGCATAAGTATGTGATTATCTTTATACATAATATTCTAATTTGCTCTAGGTCCAAGGATTAGCATGCAACACACTTGAGGACTGCTATAGAGATTCTAACGAAGCTTTGGTTATATGATAAATTCCTAAAACGTGAGTTTTAGTTATCTAGCATTTCATTTCTAGGGCACTTAGTGAGCAGTATAGGTATTTGATTAGATTCTCAAAAGGTTCAAGCTATTTTTTATTAGCCACAGCCAACTACATTTTTGGAGGTTTATAGATTTTTAAACTTGATTATTATTATCAAAAGTTTATTCAAGGGTTTTCCCTTATTTCTTTACCACTAATGAGACTAACTTAGAAGTTAGTAGCTTTTGTATGGACTCTAGAGTTTGAGAATAGTTTTTAGATGTTGAAGAATAAAATGACTTCTATTCAAATTTAGATTATTCCTTGAGGTATAGATATATTTTATGTTTTTTAGTGATATTGTACTGAAATAATTGGGAAGCCTGTAGATGCACCATGGTAGTTATTACATATGAATCTAAGTAGTTGAAACTATATAAGAAGAACTATCTAACAAATGATTTGGAGTTAGTAGATTTTTTATTTACTTTGAAAATTTTGAGGTATTACTTATATGGAGTCAAATGCAAGATATTCACTAATGATCAGAGTTTTAAGTATATCTTCACTCAAAAAGATCTAAATTTGAGACAAAGAAGATGGCTTGAGTTAATCAAGTATTATGATTTGTATATTTAGTATTAGCCTGATAAAATGAATACCATGGTGGATGCTTTAATTTGAAAGTATTCAAGTACTTCTCTTTAATTTCTCACTTTTATAGACTTTCTAATTTGAGATTTGGCGAAGCTAGAGATTGAGGTAACATCTGTTGATAACAATCCAAATTTGTTAGCTTAAATTATTTTTCAACCTACTCTATTATAAAGGATTCAAAAAGCTCAGAAGTTTAATACATAGTATCTAAAATTGAGTGGCTATATTAAGTCTGGTAAGAGACCTAAACTTCTTATATTTGATTATACTGTCCTTTTTTGGAAACATTGACCATGGGTTACTTATGTTGGTGTTATGAGGTTTAAGATTCAACATGAGCACACAATTTAGGCTATATTATTCATTTAGGAAGCAATAAGATGTACGGAGAATTGAAAATTATATTATGGTGGCCTGGATTAAAGAATGACGTAATAGAGTTTTTTTCAAAGTGTGAGGCATGTCAATTGGTGAAGGTAGAGCAACAAGACTGAGTGGTCATCCACAACTGTTATCTACTCTAAAGTGGAAATAGGAAGAGGTGAAAATGAGTTTTTGGTATGGGTTTTCCCTTATTAAGATAAGGGCATGATGTCACCTTGGCTATGATCGATCGATTGATGAAGTCTAAGAAATTCAGTCCATGCAAAAGGATTGATCTAGTATATATGTAAGTATAGATATATATAAAAGATATTATCAAATTCCATGGTGTGCCAAAGGTGATTATATCCTCTCATAATGGTTAGTATACCTCTAAGTTATATAAAGGTATTTAGTAAGGATTGTGTACAAAATTACACTTCAACATGATTTTTCATCCACATATAGACATACAATCTAAGAAGACTATTCAGATCTTCTAAGACATTATATTTTAGATTTTGGGGGTTGCCGGGAAGATTACATTGTGAGACCTCAAGGATAAGAGTATAATTCAAACTGGTTTGACCCAATTGGAAGATAGGAAACCTATTATACCTTGGTATTTGAGGACATTTATACATATATCTGGGTTTTTCTTGTGCCTAAAAAAGATTACATGTGTTCTAGAATGAGTTAGAAGAGTCTGTAGTAAATTTTGGCAAAATTTTAAAAAAATATTATTATTTGTCTAACCCAATGTTAGGTGTTCGAGTGTTTAGGTGATGCTACAGTACCGGATGCCAAATAATAACATTGTATCATTCTCGACTCTAGAATTTGAGATTTTAAACTAATGCCATAGTGTTAGGCCACTAAAAATATTTTAAATATATTTTAAAACCATAATTTGTTTTATTTTGATCACATATCTCTAGCATTGAGGAGAGAAGGAAAGGATTTTAGAGAGAGAGGGGGACTCCATTTTGATCAGCTTCAAGCCATTTTTAGCCATCAAGCTAGTTGGAAATGTTGTTCGGATCGAGGCATGTTATATTTTTCCTATCACTATTTTTAATAATTCAAAAATTTTCAAAAATTTTCAAAAAGATTTATTTTTTCATTTTTGAGAAATGAGGATAATTTTGTATTGGTAGAACTTTCACCATGTAACCTTTTATATATTATAGAGATTGTGATTAAGAATATTTTGAGCATTTTCTAAAAATTTTCTATTATGTACTTGAAATTTATGTAATTTTTATTGATAAAAAAATATTATTACTCTTAAAAATATTGTAGTATGATTAAAGCCTTACATGGATGTTTTACACAATCTCTCTTAATTTGATTGTATTTTAAAATTGTGCATTCTTTTCATAGTAGTATTTATGTTGTTTAGTCTAATTTTATTTTAATTAATGAAATGCATCAAAAAAGTGTATAATAGTGAATGAAATGTGAGATAATGTGATGTGATGTCGTGTCCCAGTGGGTATCCAAGCGAGATTCTGTCTTTTTAGTGTCTGTGGCTACTGAGGTGGGATTTTATTATGCAGTGCTAGTGGTCGATCGAGTTTGATTTCTAATATGTTAGAGCTAGTAGTCTATCAATGTGCGATTCTGACAATGAAGATATAAGATGCCTTGGCTTGAAATCCATTTTAAAAAACTCTATGAATATTTTCTTATAATTCAATTTGTTTCAAAATAGCTTTTAAAGTTATTTAAATGCCCTTAACTGCTTATATGAAACTCAATTTCAAATTCTTTATCAGCTTTTTTTTTTTTTTTTTTTGTATAGTACATCAGCTTATTATTATAGCACAATATTTAATTCTTTTCATTTTGGTTGATTAGTTCTATTTAAGGCACTTATAGCTTACTAAGCCATGTTAACTCATTCCTACTTTTGCTTCCATTTTTAGGCCCAGAAAAGGGTAAGGAGCGGGCTGAGTAATTTAGTATAACATGCTTAGATATATATGTTGTAGCCATACCTTTTAGTTAGTTTTATTTTTTGAGACATAGCTTTCATTTTATTGTTATTTTTGTTGCCAAGCGCAATTGTAGATAGAACCCATATAGTATATATATATATATATATATATATATATATATATATATATATATATATATATATGTGTGTGTGTGTGTGTGTGTGTGTGTGTGTGTGTGTGTGTGTGTGGACCTCCGAAAGAGCACCGCGCGAACGGGCCGATTGGAAGGGACAGATTGGATCGCGCATACGACTGACCATTGAGGATAGAGGCTATCTCCAACACACCTCGATGGGTAGTAATATACATGACCAAATCACGGGTTTCCCCCACCCGATCTAAGAGCTCGAATGTGGTTTAGTAGATGTGGGACCGAGTTTCCCACGTGCGCAAGCCCTCGTGGTTAATTACATCCCAGGCCGGAGCCTGAGAAAACTCTCGATTAAGGATTATACATTATCCTCTCCTAAAATGGGATCGACACAAGGGTATAGACTAGGAAATCCTACTCAAAGGGAAGAAAGGTTCGAAGGGCTGAATTGACATGCGTGGCTCAAACCAACATTCGGAGGCTCTAGGGTACTAGAGAGAAACTGAAGAAAGAAACATCAGGCAATCAATCACATGCGTGAGAGAATGATGGAGGTGGCGTCATCCTGTGACGCAGATGAGTATGATTTATAGTCCCTGGAAGGAAGGGACATACCTACTATTTAAGGCATACTACGAGACCGAGTGTAGTAGCCTCGAACCCTAAATCTAGATTGGGTTTAGTGCTCTACGAACACTAAGACCCGTGTCCTAGTTAATGCAGTGCAAGACCTGGACTTACCCCGGCCTGGATGGGGGAGCCAGCTAACCACCTAATCGATTTAAAACCATGTTGTCAAGTCAATTATGAAAGATGGGTGGGAGGTACAGTTTATTGGAAAGAGGACCGACATCTAGAGAATTTCCTAAGTGGTCCCGGACTTATGTTGGGTGAGATGCTCCTAACTAATGCAATTAAATTTTAATTAGTTAGTTACTAATGCAATGCATGCTAGTTGAATCGTCAGCTCATGAATGCTATGGAACTTTAAAAACAGGCTTATAAAAAATATTTTTTTGAAAAGACTGAGTCTCCCTAGGTCCGGCACTTCAACCTCATAGGCCAGATTATCCGGACTCTACCCGCAGGCAGGGAGATGTCTTATAACAAGGAAAGAAAGATGCAGTAATATGCATGCGACCCCGGACGATTCCGGCAATTCCCTAGATTTATTGGGTTTCTATGTTATTTAAAGCCTTAAAATATTAGAAAATTAGTTATGAGTATAAAAATTTTATAATCCTTAAAGAGCCTAACGATATCCAGGCGAAAACAAAAATCGGCATGCAATGAATAAACCTAGAAAAGCAGGTATTTCTACTGTGCAATCAAGTAAACACATCAATATAAATCAAACCAATCAAATAAATGTCCATAGGCCAACTATCCTTTAATTACAACCCAGGGTATGCAGAAAAGTAAAGTGGCTGGGCACCACTGCCAACAACCCGGATTTCTAAGCCTATGACAGACGCCAACAACTTTGAGTGGGATATTGGGTCTTCAATCTTCAGTCTTCTTTGGATCACTCCTCCTTGGGCTCCTTGGATCTCTCCTCCTTGGACTCCTTGGATTCGTCGTGGCTTGAACATCCAAACGAAGAGACAATTCTCCCCAGCATGGGTGTATTGCCTTTTCTCTTTGGATATCTGAAGCCATCCAGCTCGATCTTCCAAATGGAAGAAGACTCTCCCCTTAGGGATGCCTTCTTCTTTTAGAATTCGAACTGGATAAGAATATCCCAACTCAGAGTTGTTTTCACAACTCTTAACAATATTATAAATTTTACATGAATTGAGAATAGCAAATCTAAGAATTCCTGCAAGGTTATCCTAATAAAAATCATCCCAAGCAGTTTATATGAAAATGAAAATGCTAACACCATTGACCCTGTGCCAAGCCATGCTCTTAATTATGAGGGCCAAGCAGCTCCATCTGTGCAGTTATAATTAATAATTTCCCTCATTTATTTAGGGGGGCTGAGCAAGCACCTGCATAAGACAACATTAGAAAATATAATGGTGCCCCCCTTTTATCAGCTTGAGCATGGCCACCTGCACGGAAGAACAGTATATATATATCGCTCCTAACCTATGGGTAAGTCTAACGCTCACATCCAGAGTGCAGAAAAAGTAAGCAAACATACCAATCATTTTTCAAACAGCATGCAATGAAAACCACGGAAAGCTCCGGCACACAGCAGAAAAATAAAACCCAGCGGCCTAACCTAGATCTAGAAGTGGTGTCCTAGCAAACCATTCTATGTGTGTGTAAGGCTAGTGTGGTTTGGATAAATCCTAATATGGGTAGTTAGTTGAAATTATCTGGAGTTCAGGTATGTTGGGGGTCTAAAAAAAAAGATGTTTTAATTAAAATTCAAATATTAGTGAATTAGATCCATTTTTAATTATTTCAATTTGTTGATCAGTTTTAAGAGCTTAGGGTATTCCTATTTGAAGTTTAAATTGTATTAGCCAATTTTAGAAAGTTCTGAGTCCCCCTAGGAGCTAGACTAATGGTCCAAAAAGTCACTATGGGAAATAGTCTAAGTCTGGGTCTCCTATCACCTTAGAAAAATACTAGACCTTAATACGAGTAGTTAGATATGTAGTAGGCTGAAATCGGAGTTCTCTAAGCAAAGTTATGGATTTTCTAAGTTTCGGGCCCTAAATGAACTATAGTTGACCAAAAAGTTGACTTTCTAATATAGGTCAATTTCTGGAATCCTAAGATTTTTAATAAATACTAGATCCTAATTGGAGTCTAATGCAAGTGAGTTTGCCTAATTTGGAATTTTCTACAATTAGTTATGGATTTCTAAAGATGGGGGTATTTAAAGGAATTTTTTAAATTTCCTAACAAATGGCCTTTTTTACTGTTTTGATTCAAATGAGCTCCAAACTGATTGGGATCACTCCCAAAAGTCATGAATGACCTGAGAAAGTGATCCCAAATGTTTGGGGAAAATTTGGGATTTTTAATAATTTTTAATAATTTATTAGGGGCAAAATGGTAATTTCCACCTATGGTCAAATTAGGGGTCAACCTGGAGTCAAACTAAGGAGCCCTATTTATCTAAGGTCAATGATCAAATTCTGGTCAGTTCAAGGTATTATGGGTAATTTTCTGACCTAATACGTAATTATTGTAATTTTCGGAAGGTCTCGGGGCCTTATTTAGCGGGTTAATTAGGGTTAGTTAATTAAGGGCTCTAAAAGCTCCTAAAAATTTACAGAAAATTCTGAGAGGTTTCAGATGTCACTAAGTTTAAGTGTTGAAGTTTTCATGTCAATCAGGGATCTATCCTAGCTCCTAGAAAACTTCTAAATTCGCTAGACAGGTCCTTAATTGTTGTCCTTAGGGTGTCACTACGTTATATGGGTTTAAAGTGATGTTTTATCTAACCCTCAAGGTAATAAATGCATGGGAGTACAAAAATGAAATAAACACACCATGTCCTTAGATCTAGGAGAGCCTAAGCTAAGTGCTCGTGGTGCGACCTACACATGCAATCTACGAATAACAAGAAAGTACGGACACCTAATTAATGAAGGGATTAGTGAATGATTGGGACCCAATCACCCACTAATCTTCTCCCCCATGATTGCTCTTCATACCTTTAACCCATGTCCAAAATTTCACGAAGTAGCGAGTCTCCCAAAATTAGGATTTATGTATAAGTAGTTTTAAAATAGTTTCAAAATACTTGTAAACATAAGTATACCTTTTTTGAAAATAAAGTAATTAAAAAGTAAGTCAATTCATAATACATATATATATATGGAGACCCACTGAACACTCTCACCAGTCTCAAAACGATTTAAAAATAATTTGTATCCTGAAAATAATTATCATAATTAATATTTAATACCAAAAATACTCGAATGATCGAATCCAAATAGTGATCTGTCAAAACAGCCAAAATCAGGGGGGCTGGAAATGGTTCCAAAACATAAAACTCGCTTTTCTGAAAAAAACGAGGGGTTATACGCAAAAATCTGATTTAAAACGGGAAAGATACGAAATTTACAAGCTTAAATATAATAAAATAATATTTCAAACTAGTACAGTTTTGCTGTTTTTGCAATGACAGAAAGTACATAAAACATTTTCCTCTGAAAATAGTTTTAAAATATGCAGAATTCAGAGTACATCCAAAACAGGGTGTTGTGCGTCGACAGCGGACTTAAAACGACAAAGTTATGTAATTTCGAAGTTTAAAGGGGAATAATTAATTAATTTTAAAATAGGGCAGCTGGCTGTTTTTAAAATAACTGCACACAGACCCAAAAATTTCAAATAATACCAATTCCAGAATGTGCAGAATCCAAATACGCTCAAAACAAGTCGCTGTGCGTCTACAGCGGATTTAAGACGAGAAAGTTAAGCAATTTCAAAGTTTAAATAACATAATTAAATAGTTTTAAAATAGTGCAACTGACTGTTTTCAAAATAACTGCATACAAGTCAAACAATTTCAAGTAAAACTAGCTTCAAAAGGTGCAGAATTCGAATACGTTAAAATCAAGGTGCTGTGCGTCGACAGCGGATTAAAAATGATGAAGTTATAGATTTTCAAAGTTTACAGTAATCAAAAGGGTATTTTAAAATAATTCAAAATAATCATAAATAAAAATAATTATTAGAATAGAATAAAATAATAATACAAAAATTTCTGAAATTCAAATTAATTTATGAGTATATAATAGTATGAATATTTTTAATGATTTAACTAATTAAAATAATTCAAATAATATTTAATTATTAAAAATACACTTTTTACATTTAAATAAATATATTGAAAATAATAATAATGATAATAATAATAATAATAATAAATAAACAATAAACTAATATTTTAAAGTTGTAGTTATTGTGATAAATAATCATAATTATATAATAATATAATAATAATTATATATATATATATATATATATATATATATATATATATATATATATATATATATATATATATATATAAAAGAATTTAAATAATCTTAAAAATATATATTTTCACTGTTTTTTTTAAATAATCTAAAATATGCCTAACATTTTTAAATAAAAATAATTTTAAAATAAAGGGCTCGAGAATACGAGCAAAACGAGGTATTGCACGTCGAAATCGGACAAAAAATGGATTTTTGGCAATTTTTTGAAGTTTCTGCATTTAAAAAACTATTTAAAATATTTATATATTAAATAAATCGGCGGCAGTCAACCGCGGGACACGTGGCGGGTCCTTACTGGACTGCGAAACCGCGGCCAATCATTGCTTGGCGGCGCGATGATTGCGCCGCCAGCAATGATTGGCGCAATCATTGCGCCAATCGGACCGTGGACCCGCGTCCACTTAGCCACGTCGGCGGAGCCTGGTGACCGCTCGATCGGCCGCTGTTAGGGATCGACGTCCCAGATCGAGCCGGACCGAGCCCAGAACCGCGGGATCAGGCGCTGCGGGCAGACAAAGCCGCGGATCGAAAGATCACGAGATCAACGGCCAAGATCCCGCAGACGGTGCGCCAGGATGAATCCGAGAGGTTAGGGTGTCTTTCGCCTCGTTCTCTCAAACGACTGAACCAAAAGCTATGAAATTTGAGATCTGGCTTCTACTAGTTAAGAGCATCAATGGGGGAGGTTTATTTTGAATTAATATTCACTAATCACAACGCTAATTAACCCTAAGTGACCTAGACTAGGGTTTAGGTTTTACCTCAATCCACATGGTGGATTTGGACGATCTTGGGCTTGTTGGATTTGTGGAATCGTCTAGAACAATTCTTCTCTTGAACTCCGACTCCAAAACAGCCTGAATCGAACGGTATTCACGCCGAAAGGGTTTCACGTTCGGGTTCACCGGACTTCTCGTCGCCGGCGACTCGAGCAAGTCGGGATCCGGTCGGAAAAGGTGGAGGGAAGGTGCAGGAGCTCTCACCAAAAATTTGGTGGCCTAAGGCGGTCTCTCCAAAAAGCCAGAGCAAAAGGATCCATTATTGGACTTGATTTTTGCTATTTAAGGCTCCTAAACCTAATACCAACGGCTAGGATCGAATCAAAACAAAATTAGGAGGGAAATAGGTCGGTTTAGGCCGTGGAATTCATTTGAAATTCGAAGGAGTTAAATTAGAGCCTTTAAATGCATTAATTGGGCTCCTATTGGGTGATTATGACCCATTAATGGCCAAATTTGACCGAGTCAACATTTGACTTAGTCAAATCAGCCAATTGGGTCAACAGGGTGTGAGGTTCGAGCCATGAAATTCATGAAATTAATTTAGAATTGATTTTAGTATCAAAGGGTCCAAATTGGTCAACCCTGGTTGACCTGGCCAACCGGGTTGACCCAGGGTCCAAGCTCGGGCTCGACAGACTCGACTCGACCCACTGAACCCAGTGGGGAGGGCCATAGGGTCTTGCTTGGTCAATTTTGACCAAGTCAACTCTTTAGGCCCAGGTCTAGGCAAAATTGAGGTCAACAATATATATATATATATATATGGATGAAAAAATATAAAATTATTTTGAGATTTGATAGTCTTCCGCTTTATTTGTATTTAATAGTGGTTTTTTATAGTATATAAATTAGAAGTTTTGTTTTAGTACTTCTCGAAATATATCTTAGAGTTTATGTCTTGTTATAATTTGACATGGTGTGACCCGTGTATTATTAGGTCGAGTCATGACAAGCATTTTTTGTATCTGATCTTGATTAGAGAAGTTAGTCATAAAAGTGAAATAGGATATAATCTATAGAAGTGAGATGCTTTTGGTTAGTTTTGGGTGCTTATTTTATCTATATTTTATATGCATGTGTTACATATAATTGTTTTTAGTGTTTAGAGATGGTTGATCCATCTCAGCCAGATCCATATATGACTAATAGTTAAAGCTCTAATTAGGTAGCTCAGGTTTAGGGTACAACTCATGTGTTCAGTTCGAAGGTGATTTCAAAGATTATTGGCATAGTAGCATAGCTGGTAGGTGAGGATAATATATGGGTTTCTAGTGCCCATCTAGATGGTATGGATAGATATTTGCATAATTTTATGTGATTATAGCCTTCTAAAATTTTAAGTGTTATTGAACCAATAGCAATTTAGAATTGGCTTATGAGGATAGAGAATAATCTAGATGGGGTGTATTGTCCTCCTGAGAGGAGGGTTGTATTAGCTACATTTCAATTAGATTGTGAGGAAAAATGCTAGTGGTTGTGCTAGTAGAGAGAGAAGTTCCAAGGTTATACAAATATCATGATCACTTGGGAGGACTTTATAGAGACATTTAAATCTTGGTTTGCCTCCATCTACTACGAGATAGCTACATAGCTTTAGTTTTAAAGTTGATTCAGGGAAGTATGTGTAGTATGAGGCCAAGTTTACCTCTCTCGCTAGGTATGCTCCATAGTTGGTTAGTACTTTTGAGAAAAAGTGCTAAAGATTTCTTGAGAGTCTCTGAGATAGTTTAAAGAATCTATTATTGGCACAAGATATTATAGATTTTGCTTAGTTGGTTGAGAGGACCAAGAGGATAAAGGCTAATTTAGTTGCAGTGCAACCGTGGTGGACTATGAGTAAAAAATGATTTAGTGGTGAGATAGTTATCACTAGCCATTCTGGAAAGAAGAGCAAGTTTGGACTTGTTAAGTTTAGAAGGAGGGAATTGTTGGTAGTAATTTTTTCTGGATCAAATAGAGGCAGTGTTATCAGTTCTTGAGGTTCAATTAATGGTGTCCCACTATTATATCAATAGTGTCATTGGAGACAAAGTGGTCAATGTTATAAAGCATTGGGCTGATTTTTTTTTTTTTTTGTCAGTATAGACAAAGGATGGTTGAGTTTCCATAGGGTGGATTTAATAAACATTCTAATTTGAGAATGATAGATCTAAGCAGTGATAGTGGGAAAGCTAAGGATAGTACCACCCCGATCATATTTGTAGGTGTCTGGTAGATATGATGTTTGTCTGGTATCACAAGGTCAACATTTTAGAGGTTTGCAAGGTGTAAGAAGTTTTGTTGCTTTGACTCCATTAAAGTCCCGAGTTTACAATCTAATGCAACAAGAGGCTAGTGAGTATCCAGATGTTATGATAGGTATGACTTATATTTCTTCATCTCTTTGTCATATTTTATTCAATTATTATGCTAGTCATTCTTTCTTGTCACACTAATATTTTGATTCTCTTAGTTTACCTATCATAATATTATATATTTCTTTGTTATTTATAAGAGATGGAATGGTAGCTAATAGGGCTAATTTTTGTGATTTGGAGTTTTTTGATAGGGTCTGAAATTTTATTTAATTTTATTACCTATTTTTACATTTGATAATATTTTAGGTATGGACTTGATGTGTCAGTATGGGGCTCATATTGATTATTTGTAGAAGAAAGTGACTCCATATCAGAATAGTGAGAGTTTATATTTTAGGAAATCATGGGTTTCCTTCATTTCTAATTTCTACTTCAGAATTGGATACTTTGGAGGAAAGGTAGTCTGATATTCTTAGCTTCTGTTAAAGTTGTGAGAATCTCTTCTGCATTTATGATTAGTGTCCCTATGGTTCAAGAATTTTTAGATATTTTCCTTGAGGAGTTAGTAACTTTACCACCAGACCAAGAGCTAGAGTTTTATATTGATATTTTTTTAGGTACTACTGTGATATCTAAGGCCCTATATCGGATGCTGCCTAAGGAACTTCAGGAGTTGAAGGTATAGCTTTAAGAGTTGGTATATCAATATTTCATTCATTATAGCAATTCTCTAGTGGAAGTGCCTTTATTATAAGTCAAGAAGAAGGATGGTACCTTACGGATGTGTATCGACAACAAAGATTTGTAGAAGGTAACAATCAAGATTATGTGTCCTCTACCACTGATTGATGACTTATTTGACAAACTAAATAGATGCTTAGTACTTTTTAAAATTGATTTATTATTCAGTCATCGTCAACAAAAGGTGAGAGAGAAGGATGTCCCAAAGACTATATTTAATTTGAGGTATGAGTATTATAAATTTTTATTCATGCCATTTAGAATGACTAATGCCTCAACAGTCATCATGTATTTGATGAATAAGGTTTTCAAGAAGTAACTGGACCAAATTATGATAGTTTTTACATACGATGTTTTAATTTATTCTAGATCAAAGGAGGAACAAGAAATACACTTGAGGTCTGTTCTAGAGATTTTAAGGCAACATCAGTTATAAGCTAAGTTCTCAAAGTGTGAGTTTTAGTTTAGTATCATTCATTTCTGGGACACGTTATGAGTTTTACAAGCATTTTAATATATCTTTAGAAGATTCAAACTGTTTCTAATTGGCCAAGGCCTGCTACAATTTCAAAGGTTCATAGTTTCTTAAGCTTGTGTGGTTATTATCGGAAGCTTATTTTAGGATTTCCTCATTTTTTTTACCATTGATGAGAATGACTCCAAAGTCAATAGTTTTTTGTATGGAATTCAGAATGTGAGGAGAGATTTCATATGCTAAAGGATCATTGTCTTATGCTATGATTCTAACAATCCCTTCAAGTACATAAGTGTTTCATATTTTATTGATGCTTCATAGACAGGTTTGAGATGCATGCTGATGCAACATGGTAAGGTCATTTCTTATACATCTAAATAGTTGAAATCACATGAGAGAAACTACTTGACAAATAATCTGGAGTTAGTTGATGTTGTATTTGCATTAAAGATTTGGAGGTATTATTATATGGATTCAGATGTTGGATCTTTACAACCCATCAAAGCTTAAAGTATATATTTGATGGCTTAAAATAATCAAGGATTATGATTTGTCTATTCAATATCATTCTGGTAAGTTGAATATAATAGCAGATGCTTTGAGTAGGAAGTCATCAGGCACTTCTCTTTTGTTGCTTATTTTTGAAGACCTTATTATTCAAGATATAGAGAAGCTAGAGATAGATATTATATCCATTAATGCATATATGAGTTTGTTAGCTCATATGATTATCCAACCCACTCTACAAGAAATAATTCAGAAAGCTTAAAAATCATATATATAGCAGTTGAAGTTGAGTGATTACATCAAGGTTAGTAAGAGACCTAAACTTTCTTTATTTAATTATGGTGTCATTTTTTGCAAATGTAGATTATGGCTTCCTTCTATTAGTGAACTGAGAGAAAAGATTCTACATGAGGCACATTATTCAAGTTACATTATTCATCCAATAAGAAGAAAGATATATGGAGATTTGAAAGGTATGTTCTGATGGCCTAGATTAAAGAAAAATATAGCATAATTTGTTTTGAAATGTGAGGCTAGCTAGTTTGTAAAGGTAAGCATCAGTGATATGATGGTCTTCTACAGTCCTTACCTATTCTAGAGTTAAAGTGCAAAGATGTGACAATGGATTTTGTTATGGGTTTTCCCAAATCTAAATAAGGCATGAAGCTATCTAGGTTGTTGTTAATCAACTGCAAGGTCGTTACCTTTCATTTCAATCTGATAGATTGTTCCTATTCACAAGTTAGTATAAATATATGTCAGTGATATTATCATATTGTACTGTGTGCCGAAGGGGATTGTATCTGATCATAATGGTCGATTAACCTTTAGGGTATGAAGAGGTATTCTGCAGGAATTGGGAACAAAATTATGCTTCAATATCACTTTTCATCTATAAATAGACAGGAAGTCCAGAAGGACTATTTAGGCAACGGAAGATCTTTGGAGACTTTGTGTTCTAAATAATGAGGGTAGTTGGGAGGATCATATCATGCTTATGGAGTTTATGTTGATAATAGTTATTTGTCCAACATAAGCATGGCTCCTTATGAAGCCCTATATAGTAGGAGGTGTAGAACCCCTTTGACTTTGATAGATACTGGAGATAGATAGGTGATAGGGTATACTTGCAAGGAAGAAAATATGATAAAGAACCATTTGATCAGAGAAAGGCTGAGATCTGCATAGGATAGACAGAAGAAATATTATGATTAGAAGCATAAACTAGTTAAATTTCAAGTTGGTGATTTTGATTATGTCAAAATTAATCCTATTATGGGTGAGCCTAAGGTACATTGGACATTTTGAGATTATTGAGAGGATTAATACTTTTGTTTGCAAATTGTTATTGCCTAATCATATGTTAGGTATATATGTGCGTTTTAAGAACTTCTTTGAGAAAGTGAGCATTTGATTTTAGAAAGAGATTATCTACTGATGATGTTGAGGTTCATCTAAGTCTATATTATAAGGAAGAACCAGATAAAATTATGGCACATGATGCAAGGAAATTGATAAGCAAATATATCTTGATGGTTAAGGGACAAGGCAAGCACGGGACCTCCAAAGAGACTACTTGGGAGAAGGAATATGATATTATACAGTTATATCCATATTTATTTTGACTTTTCTTAATTTATAAATATCAAAGAAGACATATTTTTAGGAGGGGGAGTTATGAGACCTTTAAAATCAAAGTACAAATTAGACTAGTTTGACCTAATCAAAAGATAGATAGCATATTGCATATTTGTATTTATGGCCATTTATATGTATTTGGGAGCATTTTGGTGCTTGAAAAAGGTTGCATGTGTTCTAGAATGAGTATAAAGAGTCTTGAGAAAATTTAGATAAAATCTAAAAAAATATTACCATTAAGTGCCCAATGTTAAGTGTCCGAGCACCTTCGCACTGCTACAGCACCGTACATTAAATAGTGACATTACAGTATTCTCGGCTCTGAAATTTGAGATTTTAAACTAGCACTGCAGCACTAGGTGGTAGCACCACATTACAAGGCCACTAACAACACATAAAATATATTTTAAAACCACTTTTTGATTCATTTCAATTGCATACAACTAGTGCTGAGGAAAGGAAACATAGTTTTTATAGAGAGAAGAGACTCTGTTTTAAGCCACTTCGAGCCATTTTTAACCATCAGGATACTTAGAATAGTTGTTCAGATTAAGGTAGATTACATTTTATCTATCTCAATTTTTAATAATTTGATGTTTATGGAATTTTTGTAATATGATTTATTTTTTTATTACCAAAAAATAATGATAACATTGTACTGGTAGATCTTTCATTATATAAATTTTCATATATTATAGAGATTATGAATATAAATATTTTATAAAAATTTCAACTAGGTTTTTGGAATTCATGTTGTTTTTATTGAAAAGAAAATTATTAGGATTCTAAAAAAAAAAAATTTGTCATGCAATTAAAGTCTAATCATGATATTTTATATAGACTTGAATAATTTGGTTATGTTTTGAAATTATATATTTTTGTTCAGTGGTATTTCTATTGCTTACAATTAAGACATTTTAGTAGTTTTTGAATTCAGACTAATTATGTTTTAATTAATGAAATGCATTAAAGAAAATGAATAATGGTGAAATAAATGTGAGATAGATTGATGTGGTATTATGTCAGCGCTAGTAGGCGACCAAGGTGGGATTTTTTTATGTCGGCACTAGTGGGCGACCGAGGTGGGATTCTTTTATGCTAGAGCTAGTGCGCTATCATGGTGGGATTTAATAATGAGGATATATGAAATTTAGGCTTGAAAGTTATTTTGATAATCACTATAAAATATTTGCTTATAATTCAATCTATTTTAGTATAGCTTTTGAAGTTCTATAAATACTCTTAAAACTATTGTTATGAAGTTCAATTTTAGCTTATGTTTTAGTTTTAGCTTTCATACAGTACTTCAATTTATTATTACAACATAGTATTTTAGTCTTTTGGTTTCAGCTATTGATTTTTATTTTAAGCTACGATGGCCTACTAAGTCATTTTAGCTCATTCTTACTTTTATTTTCATTTTCATTGCAAGGAAAGGGTAAAAAGCAAGTCGTGTAGTTATGGATAGCAGGATTAGATCTGTGTTGTAAGTATATCTTTTTGGTTAGTTTTATTTTTTTAGATTTGACTTTTATTTTGTTATTTTCTTTGTTACTAAGCACTGTTGTTGATAGACCTCATATTGTATATGTATTTTTGAATGATATAATATAAAATCATTTTAAAATTCATTAGTCTTCCTCTTTATTTGTATTCAATAGTGGCCATGAGTAGTATAAAAACTAGAATTTTAACTTTAGTACTTATCTAACTAGGTCTTGGGTTTGTGTCTGCTATAATAGAATACGGTGTGACCTATGTATTATGTGGTTATATCGGGTCAAATTGTGACACACATTTCATTTATAGAGTTTACTTATAACAATAATTATCTGCCAACATACGTATGAATCCTAAAGCTCTATGTAGCAGAAAGTGCATGAATCCTTTATCATTGATAGAGATGGAGATAGATAGATGATGGGGTCATCTTTTGTAGATGACACTATAACAAAGATTCTTCTGATCAGAGAAATATTGAAGTCTACATATGATAAAAAGAAGAAATATTATGATTAGAGATAAAAGAATGTTGAGTTTCAAGTTGGTGATTTTATTTAGATCAAAGATAGCCTTATGGAAGGTGTTAGCATATTTGGAAGAATCAGTAAGTTGAGTCCTAGGTATATGAGACCTTTTGAGGTTATTGAGAGGATTGATGGTACTACTTACAGTTGTTATTACCTGATTATATGTCAAATGTATATAGTGTATTTCTTGTATCCTCTTTGAGGATGTGGGTATCTAATTCTAGGAAGGGTATTGATAATGTTGAGGTTCATCTGAATATGTACTATGGGAAGAACCCGATAGGATTCTAGCATATAATGTTTGGAAATATTGGAGAAAATAGATTTTTATGGTTAATGTGCATTAGAAACACAAGGCCGTGAGGAGGCTACTTGAGAGAATGAATATAAGATACATTAGATATATCTTGGTTGAGTTTGACTTATTTTGATTTGGAAATATCGATGATGATATTTTTTTTAAGGTGGGTATATTGTAATAATAGTCAATAGTAAAAAATTATTTTAGCAACCATCATAAATCTAAATATAAAACCATCTTTATCATAAACATAGATATTATTGTGCACTAATTAAAATATTTTTTTTCTAATTTTTTGGCTTTATTACAATTCTTTAAGAAATTAGTATATGTCAGTACAAGTAACATTTTGGGACCATTTAGTGTGTGTTTTACAAATCAATTTCATCAAAGCATTTTAGTCATGCTTAGCTAATTTTTGAATATTTTTTATAATTTTTAGATCTCCAAATTTGAAGATATAAAAAGATTTTTTTTTTTTTGCTAAAAACTAAATAATTGATATAACTACATTTATGTTCTCAAGACATTTTATTATAAAAATATCTTTTAAAATCCATTCCCATTTCATGTGTTTAATATAGCAGCAAAAAAAGAGGAAATGAGAGAAAAATAGAGGAGAAAGAAAAGAAATTTTTCATTCATAGATCCATCATTATATGTTGGCTTAGTTGGAAAATATGACTTTCACAGGTCTATTACATTTTGTCTATTTCGGCTTTTAATAATTCAGTGCTTTTGAGATTTTTTTTAAATCAATTGCATTATTTGGTTTTACAAAAATGTAGTTTTATCTTATTCTGGAAACTTTTATCCGTGTAACTTTTGATATGTTATTGGTAAGACTATTCTAGTCATTTTGAATATTTATTTGAGATTTTTTGCTGGGTAATTTTGAAAAAGTGACAATTTTTATCAATTCAAAAATTTGTTTATCATCTAAAAATGGTGCTTTCATTCAATTAAGTCTTTAGAATACTTTTGTATACATTATATGGTAATTTGGTTAATTTATAAAATATGAATTTTTGCTCTGTAGTACTTTTATTGCTTACTATTTTAGCCTCTAGTAAATTTCTAAAATAAAATTAGTTGTACTTTAATTTGTATAATAAATTGAAGTATGTGTTTTACTGTGCTCTATATTGTGAATTAAGGGGGTTGAAGAGGTTTGGAGTGGAAAAAGAGAAGTTTGGGAAGATCTATTGTGATGCCTAAAAGGCATATTCTTGTGGCTAAAACCTATATTCTTGTACTATATGTATTATATAAGACCTGTTAGGTGTTATTTGCACTATGCTATGTATTCAAACTGTGGTACCACAGGCACATTACAAGCTTCGTTAGGTTTTATGTGCACTATGCTATATATTCAAATTATAGTGCAAAGAGTATATTATAAATTCTATTAAGATCTATTTACATTATATTATATATTTAGGTACTCTTGTGAAGGAGGATTGTTATGTATAAGAAGGGATTTTATTATTGTTTGTACATACTGGAAATTTCACCTTGAGGGCTATTCTGATATTTACTAAAATATATTTATTTATATTTCAGTCAATTTCTATATAATTTTAGTAGTTATTTAAATATATTTAGTATAATATTTGATTTGATTTTAGCTTTTTGTATAGTATTTCATAAATATAAATTATGTAATATCTATTATATTTGAATTTCAATGAAAATATGTTGTTTTAGTTATTTTTGTGCAAGAAAAACACAAAATGATAAAAAAAACAAAGGAACATTCATCGTCACGGCCCTATAGGAAACACCACTTTGGCATCACTTTTGGACATTGTAGCATAATGCTCTCTATTTATGAGTGCTGCATATATAACACATCCATCATCACAGTGTTCAAAGCATCACTGCATCAGAGTGCTAGCTTGTTAAAGCTAGGTTCTCAAAAATTGAATGTCGTGGAACCACACATTTCAATGCTCAGGACAATTTTGTCCACTCGAGCAATGCAGTTCTCCAATTCAACTAAATCATGGCGTAGCTATTGTAACTTCTAAGCGCCACATTATTTCATTGAAATGTCATGACTGTTCACTAAAAAAATCATTCCACATCATCAAGCGTTGAGACGGAGTAAACATTTTAGTGTAGAGGTGCTAGTTCACTTTAAGGCGCCGCAGCACCACACTTTTAAGAGATGCAATGTCAGATGCCCTTTTAATATTTTTTTAATAAATAGATATTCTATTATATTTGTAGGGGACTTTATTCACTTGTGTAAAATTTAGTATTTTTCAATGTGCTTCTCTAGTACCCTCTTAGAGTAAAATCTAAGGGAGGTTAGGGAAGTATAAGATAGAATCTTTTGGAGGGTTAATATATATTTTATTGAGGCAACTCTATAAGTGAAGGAAGGAGTGTAGAGGGAAAACTTTGATCCTACTTGGTGGTAACATTCCACTATTTCCTTTCTACTTTGATTCTTTTATGAATATAATGAAAATGAGTTTGCTTATCATTTATTTAATATCTAGCTAAATCTCTTATTTTAGATTGATAATGCGAAGAACATATTAAAGTACTAATGAAGACTCATATTCTTTAAAGGCTTAATGATGTATTGAATTATAATCATGTTCTTTATTTAATACACATAATGGCCATATGTCTTGTTAAAACCTAGTGTGATGTATAGCTCTGATGGAGGAATGTAAGAACAATCAAGAATATTGAGAAAGAATGTTGGCATACCCAGACATAAGATATTTGAATAGTCTAGGTTCTTAAGGAGATATTATAATTGTAGGAGGTCAGTAGATATCATTTCACCCCTAACAACTTGATAGAGATTTAGGGATACATGCTCTGAATCACAATTATAATTAAGTGTCTCATTAAGAAAAATATGATATTTGCATTCATCAATCCAAAATATTTAATTAAATATTGTATTAACTATTTTACTATTTTTTTCAAGTGAGAGAAATTCCAAAAATATCAATTTTATTTTTGTAGGATAAACTATGCATTGAAAGTGAACAATAATAGTTTTGTTGCAAGTAAGCATAACACTTTTTCATGGGTTCGACAATCTACTTAATCACTTTATTACTTGATTCAGCATATCTACTTTCATAAATTTAAGTAGGGTTTCATTGTTAACATAGAAAGAAAAACCTAAGCATCACTTAAAATTAACAAGTACTAGCATTCGTTATATAGCATATAACAAAGCCTTGCTGGCCTATACACACAAGTTCAGACATATCCCACCTCAGTACTTTAATTTCTTATTATAGGATAGTATTTTTAGTCCTTTTGAATTAAGCTATTAATTTTAAATTTAAGATATGATAGCATACTAAGCCATATTAGCTCACTCATGATTTTGCCTCTCTTTTTAGGTCAGGGAAAGGGTGAGGAGCAAGCTAAGTAGTTTGATGGCAAGCTTGGATCTATGCTATATGTATGTTTTGGCTAGTTTAATTATAAAGGTTTGACTTTTAGTATGTTCTTTTCTCTATTTATATGCACTATTGTAGATAGATCTTAGATTTTATATGTATTTTGGATGATATAATAAAAATCAATTTTTGAGATATAGTCTTGTACTTTATTTATATTCATTAGTGACTCTATAATGTGAATAAAGTAAAAGTTTAATTTTTTAGCACTTCTCCAACTAAATCTTAGGGTCAATTTCTATTTCTTGTCACAATTCGGTATGATATGACCTTTATGATATCGAGTTATATTGAGTCATGTTGTGACATTGACAACAATTTCTAGTGCATCTGTGTTTTAAGGCCTAGCAATGTAGAGTCACAGAGCAGCACCACAATGCTCTAATTGAAATATAAATTCAGATTTTTATTTTATTATTATTATTATTATTTTTGTTATTATAATCTACCCACCTTAGAAAAAATATCTTTCCCACACATTGCTCTTAAGGATTAGAGTATAAAATTGATATAATATAAATCCGTCCAAATAAATTTATACAAATATCTAAATAAAATCAAAATTAAATCAAAAGCTCGTCGAAGGGTTCACGTCAAAGCAGCTATTAATATCTATCTTTAGTTCATTCAGTCACATGTAATTCACTTATGCAATGAAGTGATATATCAATCAATTATTCATTTTTTTTACGAGCTCAACTCTCAAGTTATTGTTAGTCTTCCAAGTACTACAAGTTGTACACATGTGGCAACACTGAATTAAGTATTATCAATGTTATTAGTCCTTGTGTAATAAACTCCCTCTAACTACGTCTAAAAACTATATCATCAATTCTATTTGTTGATCTTTCACTATAAACTTTAGATCCTGCAGTCCACTATCATGCATCTTGTCTAGACTATCTTCATTTAGAATCAGCTTTCCCTCAAAATTCTCTCAGAGTGCAATCCATTACCTTGTGTCCATACTGTCTTCATCAAAAACATCATACTATCATAAGGTAGCATTAACATTAATGTCTTCTTCAATGATGAGTATATTTGTTGTATATATTGATCCATATGCCCTTGAATCACTATAACTATTTTTCTTATAATTAAATTTCTCTCTCTATTTGATTCATTTCTAATCCTTCTCCTACTAACATCATATATGGAGCCCACATCAGACTTGGATGCCAGTTCCGCCAAATCAATCTCTATCAGTCTCACTCATACCACTAACTCAGAGAACTCTTGGATCCATAGTGATACTAGTAGATATTTATGAAAACTATCAGAATCCATAACAATGCAGTGCAATCAAATAAGTATGCACATGAGGTTCGATCATTTATATCATATCAAATCAATATATTATATCACATTCTCAATATGACTTGCTCAGTATAGGAATCATGTGCTTAGTATCCGTAAATCAGTATATAATGAATCAATAATAGTAATAGTGATAATGAATGAATATCAATATTAATAATAATATTAATATCTATAAAATCACTGATAGTAACAGTAATCAGTAGAATAACAAAATAATACAATAGTAGTAGTGTAGTAACAAGCATTCCAGTAATCATTCAAAATAAGTTAAAAGTTAGTCCTAGCTTGCATGGTATTTTTCTAGTAGTTAAAAGTTAGTAATTCTTTAGCCGTTGGCTTAATAAACAGAGTCATCACTTATTGTCCGTCAACACAGAAATAAATCCTTATAACTCATAATCAATAAATCATATGAATTAGTAGAGGATAACTTCTAACCACAATATTTAAAGAAAAGTCCATTAATCAACCATTTGTACATATATAAATTTTTCTTCAGCCAACATTAGTAATTCACTAGCCTTTGCTTATTTTCATACATTATTACTTGTATTATAACAATAATAATAATCAGCTATTACCCAATCACATGCTCATATTCATTATTTATAGTATATCGATATAAAACACTAAAATTTCTATTATGTAAAAAAAGTTCAAAATATGATAGCCTCTATTATAACCAGTGAAATCACACAATCAACTGATCAAAATGTCAGGAGTAATCAATATTATAACATATATAAAGTTACGTAGTAGAAGTTTGTTAAATGGGGAAAATGCAAAAAAAATTAATTTACAAGAAATCAGGTATTCAAAATTAAAATATTTGAAAATAGCAATAAGATAACAGTCACCTATCTCGATCTGAGCAATTTTCATAAAATGATGAAGCTGATTGGCGACCAAAACTTGAATTTCTATTTTCACTCTTATCCTTCTCTCCCCTTCCCTTTTTTCCTTCCATGGCAAGCCATGGCACTAGCGGGTGAGGGAGGGGTGGTGAGTGGAAAAATTATAAATAGTTTTTAAAGCATAGTGCCACAGCTTTGAATGCTAAATCTATAATTACTATAAAAGAAATGCTTTAATGCTGTGTTGGCAATTTGTGGCGCTGCTATGCCCGAAGGCCCAGTGCCGCAATGTCATAAGCTTAGCGTCGCACTACTCTAGTTTAGATAAAAATTCAAATTAATTATTTTAAAATTACGTTTAGAAATTTATGGTTGTTACATTAACACACTCTTATAGGATCTCCCTACTATATGGGTCCAGAATCCAAGTGAACTCCTTACTCGAATCGTGCTTTAATTGGATGAAAAAAGGAAACATTTTAAAATTGCAAAATTTATCCATCGATGCTTAGCTTGTTTGCTGGGCAAGTATGGTTGGGAACCCCCCAGCCCGTGCTCGATTCCCCTCGAGCGATAACGCCTTTTAAGTGGGGCCCAATCAAGTGCGGGTCAAGAGATTTCTGGGTTGGGTGCCTCTTCTAGGTCAGCCAAGGATTAGTCATGCCAAGGGCCCTTTCAGGGGTGGCAGCGGGTGCATACCCATTAAAAAAAAATTACATAATTTTATAAAGGATCAAAATTTATGATTAAATTAAGAGAAGGAACATAATATAATTTTAACTTAAAAAAGATCATAAATGTAAAATAAAAATACATTTTTACAATAAAACGAAAAAAGATTTTGAGTTTTTTAAAGAAGATGCAAAGTCATACTGTGTTTTATATATATGAAAAACGCCACCAAAGTTTTGCGTTTTTAATTGAAACAACAACAACAACAACAAGCCTTTATCCCACTACGTGGGGTCGGCTACATGAATCCTTTTTCTCCATTGTGTCTTATTAAAAGTCAAATTCTCGTTTAAATATAATAAAGAAAGGTCATTCCTAATATTTTTTCACCAAGTCTTTTTTGGTCTACCCCTACCTTTCTTAACACAAGTCAAATATAATACATCTACTCTCCTAACCGGTTCATCGGAAGGTCACCTTTTTATGTGACCAAATCATCTAAGGAGACTCTCTATAATCTTATCTTCTACTGGAGCTACTCCAACCTTTTCACGTATATGTTCATTTCGTATCCTATCTCTAAGGGTAAAACCACTCATCCATCTGAGCATCCTCATCTCTGCCACACTTAACTTAGTATTATGCTTCTCTTGTAATGGCCAACATTCGGCACCATAAAGCATTGCAGGCCTCACTACCATCTTATAGAATTTTCCCTTAAGTTTGAGGGGTACATTTCTATCACATAACAAGCCTGATGCATTTCCTCCACTTCAACCATCCAACTTGAATTTTGATGATAATATCCCCATCTATTTCATCATCACTCTGAACAACAGATTTAAGTTATCTAAAACGTGTACTTTTATTAATGACTTGATCGCCCAAATGAGTTTTTAATTGAAAATGAGAAAAAAAATTGCTCTTTTTGTACAGACCAAATTTAGCTTAAAGCTTTCCCATGCATTCTTTTTTGGGTCATATCAACCACATTAGTTTTATGAATTAAAATAATTTTTTTAATTCTTGTTAATTAACACATGAATTGTGTTTATAAATATGTAAAATATTAATTAACAGAAATATTGGAAATATGATTAATGTTCTTTTTTTGTTAATTTTCAACAAATTAATTAATTAATTAATTAATTACCCATATATGAATTTTTTGAGTTGTTATGATTAACAAGACTATTAAATGTGATTTTAATTTGTTTAGATTAAATAAAATTGATATTGCATTTAAAAAAATTGACTAAATTTATTTCAAAATAAATTCAGTCAAATGCAATTTAAAAAAAAATAAATAATTAAAGATAAAATATTTGTAGAAGAAATTTTTATGCTATGATATTAACAAAAATGCAATTTAAAATAAATAAATAATTAAAGATAAAATATTTTTATAATTAAGTATGGTAATTTTGTATAATTCAGTTATGTTAAATATGTAGTAAATTAAGTTAAATTTTTTTTAAAGAATGAGAAGTGTGTTAACAATTTAATGATATATTTTTATTATAATAGTTATTACAATTATTATTATTATTATTGTTATTATTATTATTATTCTCCACAATTACATTTAAATATTTCATATTTATTTCCCATCCAAATATATAGTATTAATTAGAAATAAAATAGAGCTAATATTGACATAATATTATTAGAAATTGAAATATAACACAAATATGAAGAATCAACTAATTTTTACTTAGCAAAAAAATTAACATAGTTATACCGCAAAATTTTATGCAAAGAAATGAAATTGGTTGAGCTGGCTTACAAAGCATGTAAGCAAAATGCATAAGTTGGTCTGTGCGAAGAAAAGTAAAATTTTTTGCGTTGCCAATTGAAATTGCAAACCTTTGCTGCGTTTTGTATATGAAATGCAATATAACTTTAAGTTAAACGCAAAATATTTTATTTACATTTATGATCCTTTTCAAATTAAAATTATATTGCGTTCCTTCTTTTAATTTAGAGGGATTTACATACATATCATTATATACTAATGTATTTACATATCTAATACCTAAATTTTAATATTACATACATACCATTCATAGTTCACTTTCACATCAAATATATATGATATGAGTAAAATATTTGAGTGGTGGGAATGATATATGGATGATATATTTGATATTAAAATAATATATAAAGTGATTTATATGTAATATTAAAATTTAAGATATTAAATATGTAAAAAATAGTATAAATTGGTATTCATATTAATCCCCCAATTTACATGGTGGTGTTTAAATGTGAGTGATTTTAAAGTTTTTTTCTTTTTGGGAAAATTGGGCTTGGCCCGTATATTAAAAAAACAACTAAAATACAAAGGGTAAAAGGAAACTAGTGCTCTCGAAAAAAAATAGCAAACTCGAAAGAGCCAAAAATCAAAGGAAATAAAAAAACAATTGAACTTGAACAACAACAAAACTCAGGAGGAAGAGCCTAGCAGCAGCAAAACGCTGTTAAAGATGATAGCAAGAGAGACCGCAAAAGTCAAAAACCCTCTAAAATCATGACTCGATTAGATTTGATCATTATAATCATAAAGAAGCGTCCAACAACCCCTGGTTGCCAACAGACTGTCCAAGGGGTATCCTTGTATGAGGGACACACCATCGTTCATGACAAGAAAGTCCTAACATGCAATTCGAAGAGTAGAATCAAATAACACCAAAAATAGCCACAAGTAAGCACGATAAATAACAACATACAACCAATATGAGTCCAGGAATCGTTACAAAAGGGCAATAGAATACTCAGAATTTTTCCGCTTGCTAATCTTAGAAAATACTATTTTTTTTATTCTGATAGATGTGGTCGCTATGCATAGAATTCTCAAATCTCCTCTCATTTATTTCTTTCCAAATATAATAAATTGTGCAACAAACAATAAGATAGTAATTTTTTTTGTGCCAACCCCAAAGTGCCCTTGCTCATTAATCCAAAATAGTAATTATAAAATTGAGGGTCTAAGAAGCAGAGTAGAGGTACCCGTAATGAGGCACATCAAGACAGAGTAAGAATAATTGCATTCGAAAAAAAAAAAAGTGAATTACATTCACTAGCAGACTGGCATAAAGAGTAGCAAGGGTCAACCTGAATATTCCTTTGAAGCAAAACATGAGCCATTTTAAGACCACCAACAAGGACAGCCAAGCAAAGGAAGAGTACCTCAACACATGCTTTTTGTGCCAAATCATGTAGTGCTAAGAGCAGAAGGGTAAATCATTATAGTACATCATAGGATACTGGCCAAAAACCCCCTTAAAAGAGATAGACGAGGGATCATATATAGGGGTGGCTTTAATAGAATTTGCAATATAATAAGGAATAATAACTGGCAAGTTCCATTGGCTTCTATAAATTAAGTCTTTAACCAAGGGATTCCTATCATAAAATTAAAGCAAATCATTATCGATAAATATAGAAGAAAGAGAGGAGTCATCACATCAGTGATCCCAATAAATAGAAATGTTTGAGGTTGGGTTGACCTTGAACTTGAAGGAATTCCTATCCATGGCTGTAGTTGAGCAAATTGATTTCCAAATGATATAGGCAAATAGAGAGGTAGGGCACCAAGGTGAAGAGTATCACATGATGAGCTAAGAAGATAGGGGGATGTGCTATTATACATTTTGTGGATTAAAAAGTAATTGAAGGAAAATTACTGAGCAAATCAGGAAGGCAGCCCCAAACCGCCATGTTTTTTAGGCTTGCAAACTTTCTCCCATGACACCAATCTCATTTTCTTTGCAGGCGATGTGTCCCCCAAAAAAACAATATGGAGGATGCTTTCTAATGAATTTAATGACCATTTTTGGGAAGAATAGAACCCGATATCTAATAGGCAATTGTATTTTGAATAGTGAATTTCATATAATTACAATCTACCAGCAAAGGAAAGAAGGTTTGCTTTCCAGCCATTCAATTTTTTAATAATGTTCTCCATCAGAGGCATAAAATCAGCCACTACTTGTCTTTTGATAGATAGAGGAATACCCAAGTGAAATGATTGCTGATGTTTGGGATGGAGAGAGCATGACTGATAGCCTGAGGATTGGTGATACTCTTGGGGACCATTACAAAACTTTTCTCAAAGTTAGCATGGAGGCCAGAAAGCACTAGCAAAGGTGCTAAGGGTAGTACTGATTTTGCAGCTCACCTTAGGTTTTCCAAAGACCAAAAGATCATCTACATATAGGAGATGTGATAGTTTAAAGCCATCAATGTTTACACCCTCAAAATCCCCTCCTTCAAGGAGGGCAGAGAAAGCATCCATGATAATACAAAAAAGTTAGGGACCGAGGGGGCATCCTTGCCTCAGTATAGCCGAAGATGAAACATAACCTTCCAAAGCTCCATTAATTATAACATAAAAAATACAAGCTTTAATCCATTTAATGAATGTGCTAGGGAAGCCTTTTTGTTCAATCCTGCCAAGAAGAAAATCTCTTGAAACTGTGTCAAAAACTTTTCAAATATCCAACTTGGAACAAAAGTAGAAATGGCCTCCCGTGTGTCTATGAAGAGAAAGAATCTCTTTGACAAGAATAATATTATCCGTAAAAACTCTAGATTTAATAAAACCATCTTGATTGTCTTTACCAATCAAAGACCTAATTGATTTCATCATGTTAACTAAGATTTTAGCTATGATCTTATTTATAACATTGCAAAGTGTAATTGGCTGAAAATCAGAAAAAGAGTTATTATGTATAGTTTTAGGTATAAGTGCTAGGGCCATAGATTTTATCCCACTTGGAAGATGACCACATTGAGGAAAAAAATTTAACAGCCTTGCACACTAAAGGTCCAACTATGTGCCACCCCGATTTATAAAAATAGAAATTGAATCCATCTTGACCTGGAGCAGAGGATGAAGCCCCAAAAAAAATTGCAGATTTAATCTCTGCATTAGTGACATACTAAATAAGGGACCGAAACATTATGGGGGGATACAATTTCCAACAAGGAAAGTGGGCTGAGGTGGGTTGTGTAAAGATTTAAAATGATCAATAATATAAGAGATTATCTCAGATTTAGAGGAGTATTGAATGATAGAGCCCAAGTTCAGAAACACTTTGTTATTATATTTTATGGTGCAGAATTTGGCATATAGGAATTTCAAATCATCTTCACTTGGAGAGAGTCACTTAGCTTTTTCTCTTTGGATGACCCAAGAGGCTAACATATTAGTAAACTCATCAATTTTGGAATTGATAACCTTGATATTAGCATTAAGCAAGGCATTAAGAGGATCTTTGCTAAGACAATATATACATTCAGATTGCTTTATATATAACCCAGTAAGGTGAGAGTGAATGATAGAAGAATTAGCTCATTCCTTGCTCTTGATATCTCCCTTGAGAAGCTTAAGTTTACTGCACATGTCATGGATAGGATTGCCCGAAGTGGGAGCCGATAAGGTTTTAAGCATAGTCCTAATACCTATCCAACATGGTCCAAAGATTTTTAAATAAAAAACTATGTTTTCAGGAGTTTGGTGTACCTGAATGAAGGATTATTGTGCAATGGTTGAAGCATGATGGACTTTGAAAAGAACATAAAGAGCTAGGGAAAGTAGTCCTCCATTCCTCATTCACAAGAGCTCTATCCAATTTATTATGGATATGATTGTCTAAGCATTGATTAAACCAAGTGTAGCGACTTTCTACTGAATGAAGATCATTTAACTTAGCATCAAATAACATGTGATTTAACTCCCATTTTTTTTTTTTTTTTTTGTGTTAGCATAACACCATTAGGCTTCTCATGAGTAAAATGACAACAGTTTTAATCTCCTAAGAGAATCCAAGGAGCATGATGGGAGGGCACTACTGCATGATATGATCCCAAAGAGCTGCCCTTTCTAAAGGACTGTTAGAAGCGTAAATTACAAATAGAAGAAAGGTGGTTGAATTACCAAAGGAAACATAACTGGAGGTGGTTTGATCTGTGATAAGGATATGGGTGAAATTCAGTTTGTTTGGGTTTCATTTAACCCATATACCACCAGATTTAGATTCTCGAAAGTTATTGTAACTATCCTCTGAAGCAAAGACAGCATGAGAAATGCTGAAAAATGGTCCTAGAGAGCAACAACCTCAATCATATTCTCCAGTATACACAACACGAGTTTGTACGAGTCAACCAATTGTTTATAATAAAGTACCTTATCAGGGTTATTAAAGCCCCTGATGTTGCATGCCACAATGAATGGAACAAACATTAGTGTTTTGGAAGAATATGATGTTTTCGACCCTTCCCTATAGAAGGTTTTTTCACTGATGATTAGATAGAGAGAGAGACTGTAGAGTGGCAGTAGTAGTAGGGTCATAATTTCCATCATTAGAAGCTTCCTTTAGTAAGCTATCTTGTTATTGAAGAATGTAAAATTTGTTTGATGATTGAACCCTAGAAGGGGAAGAGTAGTGTGCCAAATATTTACAAATACACAGGGAGTGGGTCTCCATTCGTATTGGACCTTTAGACTAAATTTATCACTATCCATTAAAATAGGTATTTTATCAGGGTACTTAGTATTATAGTCAACTTGAACACACACTCTAACAAAGGTGAAGCTGATTTTTTGTGCTTTCAAGGAGTCTACAGAAGGGGAATGCCAAGTTTGCAAGCAATTTTGGATATCCCTTCAGAGTTCCAACATGCAAGGGGTAAATCATGGATCTTAATCCAGATTGGAACAGAGGAGAAGTTTTCCCTTTTAGGGTGGAAACGAGGATGCCATTTTTGTAAAACGAAGGACTTACCAATAAGAAATCAAACCCTTCTATTCCACACCATATCATAGTCTTCTTAAGAAGAAAAATGAAGCAAAAAGAAACAATCACTAAGAGAAAATAAGTTGCAGCGAACCTTTAAGTGGCCATGTTTTCCAGATGGCACCAAGCAAGACCTCCGACCCAAAGAGTATCCAACAAGGCACAAGCTCCAATATTGAACTCCTTTAGACAATTTCTCCCTAGAGAAAGGAATTATCTACACAGCTCACCTTCGTTAGATGAGTAGAACCGAACCTGAAACAGAGTTAGGCAATAACAAAGAGGAAGAAGAAGAAAGGGGTTAGCAGTAAACAATCAATAGCCATGTTAGATAACCCGAGAGCTTCATCTTCT